>CM042392.1:28016156-28128656 GCA_023634145.1 Thymallus thymallus | reverse complement strand
TCAACTAATGTCTACCTGTTAGTTAGATGAACAGATAACATCAGCAAGAGAAATGGATTTGGAGTTTATATTCCACATTTAACTCCTATTCCACATCTCAACAAACAGGCCTACACATGGATATGCATAATGCATACTTTTAAATACACAGTATATTGTTGTTTTTTGTAAATAGTTGTTCTTAAGGTTTGGTTTATACAAAGTAAACAACTTGATGTATGCTTTGTCAGCTGTATGACGCTATTTTCTTGATTTCCTTATGTATTAAAATTGTAAAATAGTGTAGGCCTAGATTCAATCAGATCAAGTGTAACCGGAGCCCCCACCTGCATAGCTGATGTTTTGGCGGTGTCAGAGGTGTAACTGCGTTGGAGCTGTCGAATTGTTGAGTTCAGAACGAAAACGTGTAGGATTTATATACATAATTACGCTCAAATTGAAAATAATTAAACTAAATACAAATCTGGGACTTGATTAGTGTCAGAGGTGTTCATAATAGGCTAATGGAGAGGTGCATCAAGCATTCCGGAATTGTCCACGGTATTATATGGCACGGGAAACACTAGTAGGCAAAGGGGTTTTAAACGATTGAAAACCATAAATAATTGTATATTTTAAACTGTATTTTAGCAAACGAATTTTATATTTCGAATTTATTTACCATAAAAAATTAACATAATTTGTTTGTGTAATTCCAGATCCAATGCGCTAAAGTTTTGTCACACAAAACATTCATTTTCAAAGACTTCAAACCAATAGACTATGTAAGAGGTGGTGGACATGCGGTTTGGTGATGTGGGGAGTTGTGTCCAGTTTTGCGCAACATGATTGCCTGCTATAGGATACAGAAGTGGGCATGGCTACAACAGCTCAATGCGTGGTGGCCGAAATTTGATTCGCGTTTAAAAGGCCCAACAGATCAAAAACCAAGAAGAGTGCGTTGGAGTCCTTTCTCTTCAGAGTCAGGTAGCTCCTTATTAGGTCTACGGAGAGGCACTCAACTCTGCCCCCCTGGCACTGTAACTAGTGCCAAGGCGCGCACAGAGAGGCTGTGCAATGCACACTCCAGTCCATGCGCTCCTCTTCAACCGAGTCAACCAGTCTCTGTTTCTCAGTCCTACGGATGATCCGATCATGGGGATCCTTGGCAATGGCACCGTCCTCTCGAACGGGAGCGATCCTTTTGGAAGAAACGAAGAGGTCGCCAAAATAGAGATAACGGTCCTCAGCATCACCTTTGTGGTGGCAGTGATTGGGAACATCAGTGTCTTGCTGGCCATGTACAACACCAAGAAAAAGAAGTCGAGAATGCACCTCTTCATCCGGCACCTCAGCATAGCTGACCTGGTGGTCGCTTTCTTCCAAGTCCTGCCGCAGCTCTGCTGGGAGATCACCTTTCGCTTCTACGGGCCAGATTTCCTGTGCAGGATAGTGAAGCACCTCCAGGTGATGGGCATGTTCGCCTCCACCTACATGATGGTGATGATGACCCTGGACCGTTACATCGCCATCTGCCACCCTCTGAAGACCCTTCAGCAGCCCACCCAGCGATCCTACATCATGATCATCAGCACCTGGATGTGTAGTCTGGTCCTCAGCATGCCGCAGTACTTTATCTTCTCTCTGAGTGAGATCAAGAACGGCTCGGATGTCTACGACTGCTGGGGTCACTTCATAGAACCGTGGGGTGTAAAGGCGTACATCACTTGGATAACCGTCGGCATATTCCTCATCCCTGTGTTCAGTCTGATTATATGCTACGGGTTCATCTGCCACAGCATATGGAAGAACATCAAGTATAAGACCAGAAAGACACCCACGGCATGTGCGTCTAAAAACGGTCTTATGGGAATGAACTCAGTTAGCAACATTACCACTATATCCAGAGCGAAGTTGAGAACTGTCAAAATGACTTTTGTGATTGTCCTGGCTTACATAATATGCTGGTCACCCTTTTTCATCGTGCAGATGTGGTCGGTGTGGGATGAGAATTTCGCATGGGACGGTAAGTGACTTCTCTATATTGGGGAAGGTAGATTGGAATGCGTACACAAAATCAACAGGTGAACCTTGATATAGAATGAATAACATGAGCTATCTCCCTCTACTAATAACTAACGTTAAAGCCACAGTCTATATAGGGGATTGCGCAAAGCGTTTGGCGATGTATCTATTCTGTGCCCCAAAAAATATAGCTTTTAATCATTAACTGCGATTAATATTTTAATGAATATCATTGAGAATTGACGAGGAATATGTATACACTTGAAGCAGTATAGAAATTAATCAAAATGTATCGTGGTAAAAAATAAATATATATATATACATATAATTGTGCATAATACTTTATTGAGCACCACGCGCACCACATAATTCCGTTACACATTTTAAACACAGAATACATAGAATCAAAATAATACTTTTAAAATCGTTTAAGTGGAAATGTAGCTAAATAGGCATAACAAGCACGGTGTCCTGACAACATAGACAAAGTCATTTTAATCCCGTACCATAACGTTTTTTCATTTACTGCACTGTGTGGAGGTCAGGTGTTAAAATATCAAATCAAATATAGATCCGCGTGTAATTGATTGTGTATAGTAATTGTGATTTCACTGCACAGTTGACTTATACCCCAGCTGTTGGACTAATAAATTATATTTTGGTAATTTCCTTTTTTCCCCTTTCCTTCCAGAATCTGAGAACACTGCTGTCACACTGTCCGCGCTCCTCGCGAGTCTAAACAGCTGCTGTAACCCGTGGATATACATGATCTTCAGCGGGCATCTCCTTCACGACTTTACTCTCTGTTTCCCGTGCTGTAATAAATTACGCAACAAGTTAAAGAAAGAGGACTCGAACAGCAGTCTCCGCAGAAATACGGTATTGACTAAAATTACCAACCGAAGCCCAACGTGCAGTTCGGGCACTTGGAAAGACTGACAACTCCCCCAAGTTCTCCATTCAATCTAGCCAAGCGGAGACCTAACACACCGCGTTAAACGCACAAACACAAGCTAGTGATTATTTATTGATTGACTCTTATTGACTTGACAATTCTAACACTTTCAAGGAACCACTTTAAAACGGGTTGGATACTGACACTGATTGATTGATATGTCTCTAAAATAGATGAGCGATTACACAGTTGTTTTTGGGATATATTGTCTGGTATGCCATTGGGTTGGCCAGTCAGAAAAACATCTCAAGAATGACGTCTTGAAAAAGTCAGAGTAATAAGATAAAATCACAAAGTGAAAAGCTATTTCCTCTGGTAAAAATTTTATAAGGTGAAGATTCTCTTTTATGTTCTCTTTTTTTCTCTTTTCAACTGGTTCCAAACCTGATTCTCTGGAGTCTAATATGGTTTATAATGGTTGAAATACATCAGATCTGAATTTGAAAATGTAAAGTAGAAAAGAAACCCAGATTCACAAAACAAATCTTAAGCAAAAATAAGTTCATAAGATAGTTCATAAGTGCAATTCCTCAAAAATATCTTAAGATTTCATGATTTTATTTCAAATGTCTGTCGCTAGGCAACCGATTTAGCTAGCAACAATCATGTTAGCATATTTCATACTGAGATTAGTGTTCTAAAACATGTTCTTGAGTTTCAAATAATAAATCCTGAAACTTTCAGATGATTTTTCAAATTTGTGAGTGAATTAATCATGTTAAATTGCTTTCATTAGCTTATTTTCTCACTGCCCTGAGTTTAAGACAAGGGTTAAGCTATCTTGGATTTAAGAACATTTCCAAGAACAAATCCAAGAGCTTTATTTTCAAGAATCTAATTTCTTCTTAACGCAATAACATTTCCAATAACCTTTTTAAGGAATAGCAACTTTGCTTAACTTTCTTATTAAGTCTATAGGTAAGGAAAAGTTAAGAAGACATTTCTTCTTAAGTTTTGTGAATCGGGGCCCAGATCATCTGAACTATCTAAATACTGTACCAACAGCTATATCACTGGAGTAAAAAAAAATAACATTCCACACTCCCAGGGTCCTCTTTTCAATGCACTCAGAATTTCTACAGCAAAACCCAGACTAATTCAGATGACATGACAGATCTCAGTGACCAAGGACCCTGGATTAGATCGCAGTCATGTCATTAAGAGAATGCACTTTTGTAATAACAGTAGGCTAATGGTTGCCATCTGTGTTAACCATATTTCCCCAGTGAGCCACTCTCTCAGTGTGAATTAAAATAAATTAGGCCTGGACGGTTTACAAAGCAACAGAGGTGTCTGCCTGCCTGGTGGATTTCTTCACAGACACCCCAGGTTCAGGGGTGCAACTTTGGTTTTAGAAGTGGGGGGGACAATTTATTTATTTATTTATATATACAGTACCAGTCAAAAGTTTGGACACACCTACTCATTCAAGGGTTTTTCTTTATTTTTACTATTTTCTACATTGTAGAATAATAGTGAAGACATCAAAACTATTAAATAACACATATGGAATCATGTACTAAACAAGAAAGTGTTAAACAAATCAAAATATATTTTATATTTATAAGTAGCCACCCATTGCCTTGATGATAGCTTTACAAACTCTTGGCATTCTCTCAACCAGCTTTATGAGGTAGTGAACAGCTGTGCCTTGATAAAAGTTAATTTGTGGAATTTCTTTCCTTCTTAATGCGTTTGCGCCAATCAGTAGTGTTGTGACAAGGTGGGGTGGTATACAGAAGAGAGCCCTATTTGGTAAAATACCAAGTCCATATTATGGCAAGAACAGCTCAAATAAGCAAAGAGAAACAACAGTCCATCATTACTTTAAGACATGAAGGTCAGTCAATCCAGAAAATTTCAAGAACTTTGAATGTTTTTTCAAGTGCAGTAGCAGAAACCATCAAGTGCTATGATGAAACTGGCTCTCATGAGGACAGCCACAGGAAAGGAAGACCCAGAGTTACCTCTGCTGCAGAGGATAAGCTCATTAGAGTTACCAGCCTCAGAAATTGTAACCTAAATAAATGCATCATAGAGTTCAAGTAACAGACACATCTCAACATCAACTGTTCAGAGGAGACTGTGTGAATCAGGCAAATTGTTTTGAAAAAAAACAACACTACTTAAGGACACCAATAATAAGAAGAGACTTGCATGGGCCAAGAAACACGAGTAATGGACATTAGACCGGTGGAAATCTGTCCTTCACTCATACTATGCAATGCCTTTTTATAGCTTTTTGCACTCCTTCTTGTAATTATATACTTTTTCATACTGCCGCACTATGTATCATGTATCATGTATCTGTCTTTTGTGTATTTCGTTCTGGCATTTTGCACCTGCCCTGTGTTTTTCGTTGCTGCTTGACAAAGTAATTTCCCCTCAGGGATCAATAAAGTATCTATCTATCTATCTATCTATGAGTCTAAATTTGAGATTTTTGGTTCCAACCGCCATGTCTGAGACGCAGAGTGGGTGAACGGATGATCTCTGCATGTGTGGTTTCCACCGCAAAGCATGGAGGAGGAGCGTTACAGGTGACACTGTCAGTGATTTATTTAGAATTCAAGGCACACATAACCAGCATGGCTACCACAGCATTCTGTGGATTGAAGGAAAAGCAGCCGGCAAGTGCTCAGCATATGTGGGAACTCCTTCAAGACGGTTGGAAAAGCATTCCAGGTGAAGCTGGTTGAGAGAATGCCAAGATTGTGCAAAGCTGTCATCAAGGCAAAGGGTAGCTACTTTGAAGAATCTCAATTATAAAATATATTTTAATTTGCTTAACACTTTTTTGTTTACTACATGATTCAATATCTGTTATTTAATAGTTTTGATGTCTTCGCTATTATTCTACAACGTAGAAAAATGAAGAAAAACCCTTGAATGAATAGGTTTGTCCAAACGTTTGACTGGTACTGATATTTATATAAAAGTCAAGGGGTAGGAATACTTCCCGAATGCACTGTGTAGACTGTGTCACAGTTCCTCTCATAGCCTCCACAGCCTTAGCAACATTTGAAAAAATACACATTCCACAGAACGGGCTATGTGGGGAAAAAAAACTCACACACAGAAACCCTTCTTGACTTCCTGCCTTGGGAAACCTATTGTTCTAGACACAGCATGCACGATAACACCAGACTACACATTTTGCTGTACATTCATGACTCTGTATTCTATAGGATGTGACTGACAATACAAGATCATTTTTTCATTTATTTCATTGCGCCAAACAAGAGTGTATCAAAAGGAAAATACTGATGTAAAATATTAAACCTAAAGTATAGGTTTTTCAATTTGTATATACTGTACAATTGGAATATACTGTATACTATTTGTATAGAACACGTTTTGTTAAAGATATTTATATGAATAACTTATGTAATGTTGTGCAATATGACTTTGTATATATTTTCCCTTGCTTGCACTAAATACAAAACATATGAAAATATGCTATAGATAATACAAACTTTTCATTGTAATGCCTATGCCTCTTTTTAAAATAAGTAGCAAAGGAGCCACGATTGCCAAGAAACTGAAGATCTCATACAATGCTGTGTACTAACCAGTTTGCGTGGTGCACAACTGAGCAAGAGGACAAGTACATTAGAGTGTCTAGTTTAAAACAGACGCCTCATGTTTTGAGGGTACTATTTAATGAAGCTGCCAGTTGAGGACTTGTGAGGCGTCTGTTTCTCAAACTAGACACTAACGTACAGTCGTGGCATAAAGTTTTGAGAATGACACAAGTATTGGTCTTAAAGAGGTATTCCTTAAAGAGGTAGGGTGTCAAGTGTCTCCGGAAGGTGGTCAGTGACTCCGCTGTCCTGGCGTCGTGTGGGAGCTTGTTCCACCATTGGGGTGCCAAAGCAGCTTTGACTGGGATGAGCCCGAACTGTGCTTCCGTAGAGGTAGGGGGGCTAGCAGGCCAGAGGTCGATGAACGTAGTGTCCTCGTTTGGGTGTAATGTCTGATCAGAGCCTGGAGGGAAGGAGGTGCCGTTCCCCTCACAGCTCCGTAGGCAAGCACCATGGTTTTGTAGTAGATGCGAGCTTCAACTGGAAGCCAGTGGAGTGTGCAGAGGAGCGGGGTGAACTGAGAGAACTTGGGAAGGTTGAACACCAGATGGGCTGCAGCATTCTGGGTAAATTGTAGGGGTTTAATGGGGCAGGCAGGGAGCCCAGCCAACAGAGAGTTGCAGTAATCCAGATGGGAGATGACAAGTGCCTGGATTATGACCTGTGCCGCTTTCTGTATAAGGTAGGGTCGTACTCTGCAAATGTTGTAGAGCATGAACCCGCAGGATCGGGTCACCGCTTTGATGTTAGCAGAGAATGACAGGGTGTTGTCCAGGGTCACACCAAGGTTCTTTGCACTCTGGGAGGAGGACACAATGGAAATGTCAACTGTGATGGCGAGATCATGGAGTGGGCAGTTCTTTCCCGGGAGGAAGAGAAGCTCCGTCTTGCCGAGGTTCAGCTTGAGGTGGTCATCCGACATCCAAACTGATATGTCTTCCAGGCATGCAGAGATGCGATTTGCCACCTGGTTATCAGAGGGGGGAAGTTGATGAGCAAGGTGAGGTAAGGGAGAAGGTCTCCGGAAATGGTCTGGAGAAGAGAGGAGGGGATAGGGTCAAGCGGGCAGGTTGTTGGGTGGCCGGCCGTCACAAGTCGCAAGATTCTATCTGGAGAGAGAGGGGAGAAAGAACTCAAAGCATAGGGTAGGGCAGTGTGAGCAGGACCAGAGGTGTCAATAAACTTAGTAAATGAGGATCGGATGTCGTCAACCTTCTTTTCAAAATGGTTTACCAAGTCATCCACAGAGAGGGAGGAGGATTTAGCAGGGAGGGGAAGGTGGCAAAAAGCTTCCTAGGGTTAGAGGCCGAGGCTTGAAATTTAGAGTGGTAGAAAGTGGCTTTAGCAGCAGAAACAGAGGAAGAAAAAGTAGAGAGGAGAGAGTGAAAAGATGACAGGTCCACAGGGAGTTTAGTTTTCCTCCATTTCCACTCGGATGCCCGGGGCCCTGTTCTGTGAGCTCGCAATGAGTCATCTAGCCACAGAGCAGGAGGGGAGGACCTAGCCGGCATAGAAAGTCAAAAGATGCAGAAAGGGAGGAGAGGAGGGTCGAGGAGGCAGAATCAGGAGACAGGAGAGAGAGAGAGCAAAGGTTGCGACGGCGCATTACTATCTGAGTAGGGGCAGAGTGAGTAATGTTGGAGGAGAGCGAGAGAGAAACGGATACAAAGTAGTGGTCGGAGACTTAGGAGGGGAGTTGCAGTGAGATTAGTGGAAGAACAGCATCTAGTAAAGATGAGGACCACCAGATTAGAGTGCTTGCAGCCACGCGGTGTGAAACGTTTGTATGGCTTCAATGCCATTGGATGAATCCCGGAACATATTCCAGTCTGTGCTAACAAAACAGTCCTGAAGCGTAACATCTGCGTTATCTGACTACAGTATTGAGCGACTCACTGGTAATTCTTGCTTTAGTTTTTGCTTGAAAGCATGAATCAGGAGGATATAATTATGGTCAGATTTGCAAAATGGACGGTGAGGGTGAGCTTTGAATGAGTCTCTGTTTGTGGAGTAAAGGTGGTCTAGAGTGTTTTTCCCCTCTGGTTGCACATGTGACATGCTTGCAGAAATTAGGTAAAAACGGATTTAAGAGTGCCTGCATTAAAGTCCCCGGCCACTAGGAGCGCAACCTCTAGATTAGCATTTTTTTGCTAAAGGCCTATCTTCGTAGATAGTGTTGTCAGCTTATCATGAGGTATTCTACGATCGATAGATAGATAGGATACTTTATTGATCCCAGAGGGCAAATTTCTCAATTGTCAGTAGAAACCACATTTGTTTAAGCAAGTCAGTCAGCCATATCAGCTATGCTTTTTTTAAAAGGCAGTAAACGAGAGGTAAGGTGTTGGGACTGCTGTTGGGACAGCTTTATGTAGGCCCTAACAGATTGTGGGCACCATTTGTCACCGTTATAGTGCAATTCATGTATTGTTTAGTGTTGTGTTGTGTAGTGGCTTTGTTGTGTATTTTCATTGAAAACAATCAGAGTAAGGTACTTAATTGTTACCCAGAATTGATAGTGTCATGAAAATTTCTGCAATGGACCTTTTATTTTTTATTTAACTAGGCAAGTAAGTTTAGAACAAATTCTTATTTACAATGACGGCCTACCTCCAGGGTCAGCAATGACGGCCTACCTCCAGGGTCAGCAAATTAGGGTTAAGTGCCTTGCTCAAAGACACATCGACAGGTTTTTCACCTTGTCGGCTCGGGTATTCGAACCAGCAACCTGTTGGTTACCGGCCCAACGCTCTAACCGCCAGAATACCTGGGTCCCTCAGAATAAGAGTCCATTTGATCATCATGGAGAGCTAGCTCCTCGGCAGATGCTTGCCAATGTGGTCGTTTCCTTACTCAGGCAAGTAAACAAACGCCATCCTCCAAAGGTGTTTTCATGACAGGAAACATGTCCCCTTACTAAGGGAAGTAAACAACCTCCAACGGTGTTTTCATGACAGGAAACATGTCTCATTCTCTTACACTATCTGGTCCATCTCCTGCCCGCCCCATGCACAGTAATGTAATTCTCACACACACACACACACACACACACACACACACACACACACACACACACACACACACACACACACACACACACACACACACACACACACACACACACACACACACACACACACACACACACACACACACACGATTGTTTTGGTGAAAATCTTAATTAATTGTTCAATTACATACTGTACAAGATAACATGAGTTATAACAGGAGCTAAACGGAGAGATGAGCCTCTGACACACTTCAATCTGGAAGTTAGATAGTAAAGTTAATAGGACCGGAGTGTTTTTCACAAGCCCTTCACTTGTAAAGGTGGACCGGAGTGTCTCACCCACCCATGGGTTACATTCCAAATTACACCCTATTCCCTATAGTGCACTACTTTTGACCAGGGCCCATAGCGATCTGGTTATCTAGTCAAAGGTAGTGCACTTTAAAGGGAATAGGGTGCCATTTGGGACGCCCCCACAGATTCATGAAGAGGACCTCCCAGAGACCAGGCTCTCATGCAACATGTCCGCTTCCAATCTAAAACAACAGTCTCCCCCTTCCTGTGCTATTGTTCGCCTCAGGTCAAGTGAACAATAACATTGTAATCCATTTATCAATAGCATGTTAAATACCCCACATTGTGGCCAATTCACAAGAATGAATACAGTAAAAATGTCAGAGCGAAGTACTGATTTGATTTAGCACTGGTTGGCTATTCTCTCTCACTCTACCAACTGCAGTGCACATATGGGGTAGTGCATTGCTAAAGTGTACTTTCATTATGACGACCAATCTAAACTGTCACCATGCTCTTAAGTCAGCTTACTCTATACCCATAAGTCATCTGTTCCTAGAACTGTGGGTCAGAATTCTTGGTATGAATGACCTCTTGGAACACATAGAACTTACAAAGTAACACAGCTGCTGTTAGGCTGCTGTTTCCTGGGACACAAGTGGATGCTGCATGAGATGAGCAGAATACATAGAGATGCCACAAAACATGCCGGTGTTGTGAAACTAAACATTCGTTCTTAAAGGGATAGTTCACCCAAATCACAAAATTACATATTGGTTTCCTTAGCCTGTAAGCAGTCTATGGACAAGGTTGGACAGCAATCCATGCTTTGGTTTAGTTTACCTGGCACCATTTCAAAATGCTAACGTTTTATCATTTGTGGCACAAATCCCATCCAAGTCCTGGTACCGATATTAGCATTTTTCTCTAATAATTTACAAATCATCCAAAAGCATGGATAAGTAAGGAAACCAATCAAATCAAATGTTATGTCTCATGCTTCGTAAGCAACAGGTGGAGACTAACAGTGAAATGCTTACTTACGGCCCTTCCCAACAATACAGAGAGAAAGAAAATAGAGAAATAATAGAAAAGTAAAACAAGTAATAATAAAAGTAATAATAGATACACAGTGAGTAACGATAACGGCTATATACACAGGGTGTAAAGGAGGGGACTAAGCATGCACCCCTGAGGTGCCCCGTGTTGAGGGTCAGCGTGGCAGATGTGTTGTTGCCTACACTCACCACCTGGGGACAGCCTATCAGGAAGTCCAGGATCCAGTTGAAAAAATATGTAATTTGGGTGAACTATCCCTATAAGATCAGGGTCACCTGGAAATACGGTGGAGACGGTGAAACAAATCCGTTTTACTTTTGTTTGCAGGGGCCTTGAAAATGGCATGAGTAAAATGTAATATCAGAAATGTATTAATACAAGCGGTGCTTTGATGTGTCTGGGATAACAGGGTGAGGGCCTGTGGATGCCACCGCGACCGGCCGACCGAGAGACAGGCAGACAGAGGCTAGTCTTTCTCAGTGAGCTCAGGAGGCCAGGCGCGTGGCCAGGAATCAAAGGCAGAGCCAGGAAAGTGAGATGGAGAATACCAGGCTCACCTTCTGCCCACACAGCCAGAGACAGCCGGCCTAAATGAAGGGCAGGAACAGACGTTTGGAAACATAGTATGTACCTAAAGACTTAAAACAGATCTTTGCTTGGCTGGTTGGCTTTCTGCCAAATCCGCTTCAGCACTATGACACAGTGGAGTATTCAAGTCATTCCAGTGGAAATAAGTAGAACAGTATATTAATTCCCATCAAATTACAACAAAATTATTACATTTTATTGAATGATTTTAGACACAAATATTGAAAAGATTCTCAATACAACGAACACAACTCAGAGAAACAGTAACTCAAGCCTGTCAAAGAAACACCATTGATAACAACCATGTGGAAGGTCTTCATATGCATACAGCGCAACCAGAGGAAAACATACAGAGAACAACAGGAAAACACAAAAACTATTCTTCCACAGCACTGTGGTTACCTGGAAACCCAACCAAACTATTCTTCCACAGCACTGTGGTTACCTGGAAACCCAGCCAAACTATCCTTCCACAGCACCGTGGCTACCTGGAAACCCAACCCAACTATTCTTCCACAGCACTGTGGTTACCTGGAAACCCAACCAAACTATTCTTCCACAGCACTGTGGTTACCTAGAAACCCAACCAAACATTCATGTCCTCTCTAATGATTAATGAACAGACTGAGGGTGCTATACCTTTGACCAGGCTCTATATGGGGAATAGTGTGACATTTGTGTCACAACCTGAGACAAACAAGCCTTCCAGCTGTTTATATAACATGTCCAAGTAATTCTGGAATAATCTGTCAATATTAATTCGACTTTAAGGAACGACAAGGTGTTGTTCTGTTAGTCTGAGTTAGTTCTCATTGTTGAGGACATCGTATGTCATAACAGTTCACTGGTACAGAACCTGAAAGCCCATATGTGGTGAAATGTACAGTGTGTAATTCATTAGGTCAGATTATCTATAGAACAACCCCTGTGGAAACATAATTATTGATGAAATAATACATGATCTATTTCCATATTGTTGTGGCCAGAGCCGGGCGGCGCTATACGTTCACTACGCAAGTTGCGTAGAGCCACGCAAATTACCCTCGTGTCAAAGCGGGTGTCAATGTTTACAACTTCGATGAGAGGATGAAGCGGAACTATCCTTCTGGTCACAAAAGGAGAAAAAAACAACATGAGAGTGAATTGCTGGAACAGCAATCAGGTAAACTTGTGTTCTCTCCTCTCCAAGTTTGATGTCAGCAAAAATAACAGTAACGTTAAGTTGATGTGCTAGCTTGCAGTGCATCTCCCTCTAGTCGGTCTGTCATGCTAACCTAGCTGGGCAGCGCATCTCTTGGTCTGTCTGTGTCTTGCTTGCCAGCCACTTCCAGGGCTGTGTTCTGTGACTTTGTGCCTGACAAAAGTGAGAGTGAAATACAACTATTTATTACTTTTGATGAACGCCAACGTGCAACTGTGTTTTATAAACTGCAGCTCGGAAAGCATAACCGCGTCGCGCGTGAACTTGCTTTCGTAGGCGCGTGCACGAAATGAAACTTGCGCTTTCCAGCAGCAACCTCTGTGGGGACCAGTCCAGACAATATATAGGCGTGATGGCACTCCTCACAGTAGCACATACTTTTAAAACAAGACAATGATTATCTGGTTTCTCTGTCAGGGTTTAGTTACAACTCTGGATTAATGCAAGATGGAAAGCAATGGATTGACATTGACTATTCATTTATATATTGAATTTAAAATGTTGATTAGCTGGGCATACTGGGCAATATGGATGCACATCTGTCAGTAAATAATAACCATCAAGTATTCAGCCAAGCCATAGTATAAATAGTATTTTATATTTGAAATGTATAAGGGTGATGGCGGAGCCAGTTTGTATGGGCCTGATGCAGCTGATAACATTAATAATAGCATTGTTATCTATAATTTACAGGTGCTATGCTTAGGTTTGTCAGTAGAGGAGATGCTGGATCATCAGCCAGTACAAGCACAGACTCAGTTGATCCACATCCAACCTCAGCCAGTACTAACACAGAACATTTACAGCCGGCTTCAGCAAATACTAACACAGACCCAGTACTGGCAGCTTCAGCAAGTACTAACACAGACCCAGGTGAAGTATAGGCAGCCTCAGCCAGTACGAGCACAACCAGAGGTGTACAGCCAACATCAGATACAAGCAGCTCAGACCATAATAGAACAGTTGCTGCTCCACCAAATGACCCAGCAGATTGGCCCCAGTCTTAAAATACTTTATGAGGACTGAGTTAGTGTGCAGAGGTCCATTCAAACCAGGACTGGATTTTTCTTTCCCTAAAGACAAGTCTAGAAGAGAGGTTTCCATTAAGGCTTATTACAGAGACAGCTGTCAAATGGGGAAAGGATAACCAGGAGCTGGCTTTCATACTCAATCAAAAACAACGACGTGTATTGTTTTTGCTGTAAGATCTTTTCTACAAAAGACTACAAAATAATAAATGAAGGCGTGAATGACTGGTCAAATATCAACGCCATTCTGAAACACCATGAGGGTCGTCCTGAACACACAAACAATATGATTAAGTGGAGAGAACTTGATCTGTGCCTAAGTCGGGGACAGACTCTTGACCAGATACAAATGACAATTTTGGAGGCTGAAAGAAAGAGATGGCGGGATGTCCTTACACATTTAATAAGCATCACCCAGTCTCTGGCTGAAAGAAACCTAGCATTGAGGGGTTCATCAGACATACTCTTCCAATCAGATAATGGAAACTTCCTAAAAGTGGTTGAATTACTGGCAAAATTTGAACCAAAGCTCAGTGTTATATTTTATTATTTTCTACAATTTCTTATTTATGTTAATATTGACTTAAGATACTATAGAAAGTATTCTATTCAATAAATAGTTTGTTTATACCTCATTCTGTTCTGTATAGGTCTACTTATTCTTAGACCGACAGATGGAGCAAACTGTTTTAAAGGAGGGAGGATTGTAGTGAGAGCACTGGAGTGTCAGGTGTGACTGTGTGGCAATGGCAAATGGTTTACATGGCTCACAGATCAGGTAGAAGGGCCCCTTAACAGAATTTAGCTTAGGGCCCCAGGGAGGTCAGGACCGGCTTTGTGAGCATGCCTGCATTTGACATTACAGGATGCATTGTGTTCTACACAGGAACATGTCTTCACATGTTTACACCTTTCTACCATGAACAAGGCACAGGTATACCTGGGCATAATCAAAATGAACATGCATAAATAATCAAACATAATTATGTGATATTATTCCAAACCCCAGTCATTAAAATATTGATTTACAGTAGGCCTATGTTCAAGTTAAATAAAAGGTTGAATAAAATAAAAAATGTTCACACATCAACTGTATAATGACGTCAATAAATAGACTCTAACTACCCAGCCAAGGTGAAACATGTTCTGTAAGAAAAATGGTCGACTCTGTCATTGGAAACAATGCAATCCATCAGGGGAGTTACTCACTGTAACTGACTCTGTCCACCTTCATCTGCCTAGTTAACTTAGAATAGGTACTGTCCGCAGGAGGCTGCTGAGTGGAGTACGGCACATAATAAATGGCTGGAACAGAGCAAATGAAATAGCATCAAACACATAGAAACAATGTGTGTGATGCATTTGATACCATTCCACAATTCCGCTCCAGTCATTACCATGAGCTCCAGGTCAAACCCACTGGCTCCAGGTCATCTATAAGTCTTTATTAGGTAAATCCCCGCCATATCTCAGCTCACTGGTCACTATAGCAACACCCACCCGTAGCATGCGCTCCAGCAGGTATATCTCACTGGTCACCCCCAAAGCCAACACCTCCTTGGTCGCCATTCCTTCCGGTTCGCTGCTGCCAATGACTGGAACGAATTGCAAAAATCATTGAAGCTAGAGGTTCCTATCTCCCTCAATAACTTTAAGCATCAGTTGTCAAAGCTGCTTATCGATCACTGCACCTGTATATAGCCCTTCTGTAAATAGCCCACCCTACTACCTCATCCCCATATTTATTTTTGTTTATTTTCACTAATCTTGCACTCCAGTATCTCTTATTTGCACATCATAATTTGCACATCCTTCATTCCTGTGTTAATGATGATAATTCTTTAATTTATTTCACCACTATAGTCTATTTATTGTCCTACCTCCTAACCTTACTGCATTTTTGCACTACATTTTGCACTCTGTATATAGATTTTCTATTGTGTTTTTGACTGTTTGTTTAATGTGTAACTCTGTGTTGTTATTTGTCGCACTGCTTTGCTTTGTCTTGGCCAGGTCGCAGTTGCAAATGAGAACTTGTTCTCAACTGACCTACCTGGTTAAATAAAGGTGAAATAAAAAAAAATAGAAAAATGAGCCCGTCCTCCCCAATAAAGGTGTCACCAACCTCCTGTGGTGGCACCTTAACTGTGGAGGACGTGCTCATAGTAATGTCTGGAACAGAATAAATGGAATGGTATCAAACATCACACACACGTGTTTTCCATATGTTTGATGCCATTACAGCCATTATTATGAGCACTCCTTCCCTCAGCAACCTCCTGTGGTACCGTCAGAAAAACAACACAATTTCATCTTCAAAGCCACATGACAGGCGTTTTACAAAGTGTAATCCATTGACTTGCTCTCTGACCTCTGGAGTTGCTCAGGGCTTTCTAAAGACACAACACAGTTGTCTGAACTGACAGTTGTTTGGCATGTACTACCTGCTGGTTAACTGGGGTCTAGAAGTCTGGTATTAATCACTATGAATCTAACTGTGTGAATGATATGATGGGAGGCCCACGGTGGTGAGCATGATGGGAGGCCCACAGTCGTGAGCATGATGGGAGGCCCACGGTGGTGAGCACTAACCAGTGACATCATTCCCTACCGTCTGGGTTCAGCACATATATACAGGTCCCAAATGGCACCCTATTCCCTTGGAATGGCACCCACCTCCCCTCCAGCTCCCCAGACCACACACCCTCACGGCTATCCCACCCCCACTTTGCTCACAGCACCTCTGCTGAGACAATCAGTGACCCCACCTCTGCTCCTGCCCCCCCTGGACTGATCCTCAACACCCCCCTTCCCCCCACCTCCCCACCTGGGCTGGCTTTCACCACCAACCAAGTGAAGAGAGAGCTGGAGAGACTACACCAGTGGAAAGCGGCGGGCCCTGATGGCATCAGCCCAAGGGTGCTGAGGGTCTGTGCTGACCAACTGTGTGGAATACTCCAGCGTCTTTTCAACCTTAGCCTGAGCCTAGAAAGGGTCCCTGTGCTGTGGAAAACATCCTGCCTCGTCCCAGTGCCCAAGAAGGCACACCCCACTGTCCTGAATGACTTCAGACCTGTAGCGCTAACATCCCACATCATGAAGACCCTGGAAAGGTTAGTCCTCGCTCACCTCAGACCCCTGGTGTGTTCATCAATGGACCCCCTGCAGTTTGCATACCAGCGCAAAATCGGGGTGGATGATGCAATCATCTACCTTCTGCAGAGGGCCTACTCTCACCTGGACAACGCAGGTTGCACTGTGAGGGTCATGTTTTTTGACTTCTCCAGTGCCTTCAATACCATTCAGCCCCTGCTACTGGGTGAGAAGATGAGGAGGATGAAAGTGGAAGCACCCTTAGTCTCCTGGGTCACGGACTACCTGACCGGTAGGCCACAATTTGTGCGACTACAGAGCTGTGTGTCAGAACGGGCTGTTAGCAACACAGGGGCCCCCCAGGGTACGGTCCTGTCCCCCTTCCTGTTCACCCTCTACACCTCAGACTTCAGATATAACTCTGAGACATGCCACCTACAGAAGTTCTCGGATGACTCTGCTATTGTAGGGTGCATCAGGGGTGGGCAGGAGGAGGAGTACAGGAGCACAATCAGTGACTTTGTGTTGTGGTGTGAGCAGAACCACCTTCAGCTCAACATCAGCAAAACTAAGGAGATGGTGGTGGACTTCAGGAGAACCAAGGCACAACTGACTGCAGTCCCTATAAAGGGGACGGATGTGGAAATGGTTGAGTCATACAAGTTCCTGGGTGTCTATATGGACAACAGACTGGAATGGGCTGGTAACACCGGGGCCCTGTACAAAAAGGGCCAGAGCCGACTCTACTTTCTGAGGAGGCTCAGGTCCTTCAACGTGTGCAGTAAACTACTGCATACCTTCTACCAGTCTGTGGTGTGCTGGGGAGCAAACATCAAAGCCGGTGATGCTTCTCGGGTAAATAAGCTGATCAGGAAGGCTAGCTCTGTCCTGGGGATGAGCCTTGACACTCTAGAGGAGGTGGCGGAGAGACGGATCCTGGCCAAACTGCTGGCCATCATGGACAACGTCACCCACCCTCTGCACACTATGGTTATGACGCAGAGGAGCACTTTCAGTCACAGACTGATCCCACCACGGTGTGCCAGAGAGCGCTACAGGAGGTCCTTCCTGCCGGCGGCTATGAGACTATATAATGCCTCACCGGGGTGCAGTGCCGTCGGCAACATAGATCTGGAACTGTTGGGGTGCTAGGACCTAGTTTAACAATTATGCATCCATCCGTGAGTAACTCTGGTCCGTCAGCACTCATCCACTCAGGACCTATTTATTCATACAGGTCTGTATATACATACTCATGTACAGTTGTTATATTATATCACATGCAATATTGTAAGTCATTATTGGACGTAGGCATTCACTCAGGAATGCATATTAGTATCCTGCCAGTTGCACCTTTTCTCATTGCTTTTAGTATATCGAATGTGCAATAAGTGCAGTTGTCCGTAATTAAACCCTGCGCACTAAGGACTGTATTTTAAGGGAATTACTATTATTACCCCAAATGATATCATACACACATTTAGCTATTAAAGTATCTCTTCCTGTCATTTACCTGTACAGTTTGTGTAAACATGCAAGTATTCACTTATCTGTAAATATAACTGTATACCTAACTGTACAGCTAATTTAACTAATTTAACCATGCAAAATTTTCACTTACCTGTTAATTTACCCAGTCTGTCTATTAAGTAAACTATTATTACCCTCGCTCATATCATACGCATTTTTAGCTACTGAAGTATTTCTCTGCCATCGACCTGTATAGTATAGTTAACCATTCAACATCCACCAATGTATAGTGTACATATTCAGCCAACCACTCATACTATGCAATGTCCTTTTATAGCTTTTTTTTTGCACTCCAGATATCTTGTATTTCTATACTTTTTCATACTGCCGCTCTATGTATCATGTACCGTGTATCTGTCTTTTGTGTACTTTTCGTTGTGGCATTTTGCACCTGCCCTGTGTTTTGTTGTAGCTGCTTGACAATGAAATTTCCCCCCCGGGGGATCAATAAAGTACCTATCTATCTATCTATCTATCTATCTATCTATCTATCTATCTATCTATCTATCTATCTATCTATCTATCTATCTATCTATCTATCTATCTATCTATCTATCTATCTATCTATCTATCTATCTATCTATCTATCTATCTATCTATCTATCTATCTATCTATCTATAGTGCACTAGTTTTTTGGCCAAAGCCCTACGCTGGGTTATTTCAAGATTCCCTGGCGTTTGTGTGAAGATGGGTTTATTGGGGAATGTCTTCCTCAATTAAACACACTGCACCCACACACATAGTGTGTGACATCCCTTCATGAGAAATACAGTACATTAGTCATCAGCGTGGCAGGAAGTGCTACGTTTACATTTTCAAACTTCGTAAAAAGGAATTAGGACTGATTAAGATGGATATTTACGAGGTTGGCCTTCGTGAACGTCCTGGCATAGGAGTATGAAACACATAGAGGGGGTGAGAAGATGTAATATAATGTAAGCACAACAACATGCTTCTTTCACCGCTGGCTCCTCTACGGAGGCTCAGTTATTCTCCACCTGCCCCCTTGTGGATGTTCATAGACTGCAGCCAAGGCTTGGATGCCAGATATACTCTGCATAGTGACTGGGCAGAGATGAGAACCAGGATGAGACCAGTAATTCAGTTTTTTTGTTGAATTCTCCTTCCTTTAATACTGTGTCCATATTCTCAGAAAATAAATGGTTTCCTCTGTTAATAAAATATCAACTAACAGATAGTGAAAAGTAGAGTTTTCCACTGTCCAGTTTTCAAGACAGATAGAGAGACACATAATCACACACATACACACACACACTAATAAAAATAACAACTGGCCCAGGACTAGATCCCTGCGGAGTCTGTCAGAACATCCCCAGCTTAACCCTGAAACTCAGCAGATGGGAAAGGAATCTGATGCCTGTTTGCTCCAATAAATCTCTCTAGCAACACACTCACAGCTTTCCTCCAATACAGCCCCCCGTAGCCACACAGAATCACGTAGGGTGTGATGAGAAACACACTTACTAGACACACTCACTCAGTCATGTTCTTCAAAGCCAAGGGCCCTATCGGTTAAGACAAAAGATCAAGGACTGTAAAAAGCAACAACAACAAATAGTCTCAAAAGGGGTTGTTTGTGAAGTCCCTCAGTGCTTTTACCTGATCCAAAACACGTATTCAACTACTGGGCTCTCTGGTGTGAATGAAGCCAGATTAACATGTCAGCTGAATTTCCTTGGACGATTCCAAAGGAACTAGGTGACACCTAGTGGTCATACAAGGAAGATACTAGTATTTAATTTACACACACACACACCATTGTAATACATAAGTATCCATTTTACACTAAAACTGCTATTACTTTGCTGTTACAGGGTTGTGGCCCATGGGCAGCAGTACGATTTTTCCAGACTGCAAGGTTCTTATGGCTGCTGTGTTTCAGTTAGAACAACACCGGACAGTCAGGAACAGTGCATTAAATCCAAGACAGAAGTCTCCATCTCTTACACGATCCCTGATATTATTAACACAACTGTTTTACCAATAAATTCCCTGATTCCACTACCTGAATATAGGCCTACCCACTGGTACCCCAGAGAAGCACACCTGATTCTACTTGTCAAATAATCATCAAGCCCTTGACAAGTTGGATCATTTTTTTTGTCCACGGCAACAATAAAAAAATGTGTACTGTTGGGGGTACCGGAGGACTGGAGGAGGGAAACCTGGATGCATTGACTCAATGTGATCCTGGTATGTTGTTCCATTACCAGTCTCCTCTTCTTAATGCAGAACTGGTCAGAACCTCTAATCAGCTGAACAAAGCTCTGAGCTTTGTTGAGTCATTACCATCACTCATGATAGCCACACCCATACACACACAAACAAAGTCCCATGGATAATCCGATAGTGTAGTTAAGGCTCTTGAATGAGTGGGCGACAGTCTGTCTGTCCATCTGTGTGCCACCCATCTTTAGGCCTAGTGGGCTGATATCTAGCGCCCCCACCTCCTCTCCTGACACACATAGTCTTGTACAGCGAACCTTATGGGGACACACAATTCAGTCACATTCAAAATCTTATTTTCCCTAACCTGTACTCTTACCTTAACCCAAAAACCTAACCTCAGCTCCTAACCCTAAAACTAACCCTAGCTCCTAAGCAGGCCAGGCCAGTGGCTTCTTCCCTCAATCCCCTCACTGTCTCATCACAGGGATAATCCACTCATGACAAAACAGAGACGGTCTAACTCAGAGAGGGAGAAAGAGAGAGAGAGAGAAAAAGAGAGAGATCACAAACCTGATTTGAGACGTTTTTGTAGTGTGAATGCAGTATTCAACATAACTGATTTTCATGTGAATTAAGCATTGATTTTACTAAATGCTTTCTTAACAGTTATTTTTCTTAAAACTGCATTGTTGATTAAGGCTTGTATGTAAGTAAGCATTTCACTAAGGTCTACACCTGTTGTATGCGGCGCATGTGACAAATACAATTTGATTTTGATGTCAATCCAATGTTAGTTTAACACACAGAGCTCAAGTAAGGATTTGACCCTACATTAATGAAAAAATAATTCTTGTGACGCGAGAAAAGACGTTAAAATATTTAAAATTGAAGGAAAAAAGCATTGATGAGCTGATAGAATCACAGCCAGAGCCCCTTCTGCTAGACCAGAATAAACAGACGAATAAAGCTCTAGTGTGGAGATGGGACCACAGCCAACAAGATGCGACTCACAACACAACAACACAAGCTGCCAGACCAACCATCCAGCTGTTTGTCAGTCAGGTCGCTGTTCACTGGTGTGGATAAGAGTGTCTGCTAAATGACTATAATGTCAAAGTGTATGAACATTTTCAGACACTCTTGGTTGACAATGGAAGAGGACTTAAAAATGCCTCTATTGTTGAAACCTTACACATGTCTGTGGTATAGTCTTATGTTCATGCAGCTTGATAGAACAGGGAGGTAGCAAAGGTATTGTTTTCCCTCAGGAATAACACACCCATAATGCCAGGAGGTCAACTGTAAACCCCTTGAGCAAATCTACTACTGCACTGTAGCGAACGTTTTGTAACAAACCTCAAACACCAGACGTCAAACACCATTACTTATCATCGGCAATTGAGATCTCCTCTCCATCACACACAGACTGTCTTCTCTCGTTTGTTCCACTACATGCCGGTTCTCTTGGGAACTGCTGACAAAACCCCATACCATATCTGTGGGAGACAGCAGACATTGACGGTAATTTCAGATCAATCTCAGCTAACACTGACCCATTCATGGGTGCATGCCCCAGACTCCAGCATGTTTGTTCTGACCTTAACATGACCTAGTGTGCTTGAATACACCCTATTCTCCGTCACAGCATTACAGCCCTAAAACAACAATCCTGAAGATGCTTAGCCTTTGTATTCAGCCAGCAATATGAGTGAGTTGACTGGGTTGATTCTGGATTTAATTACTTGTCTGTCAGAAGAAAGAAGAGCCTGATGTGGGCTCATTTTGCAGACAACACAAGTCCGTAATAATTGATTGGTATTCATTTTCATCATCGATACCACATCACCTTCTGCCATCTGGTGTTGCGTCGTCATTTCTTCACATTTTCTCATACAGTAATACTGCAGCCTAATATTTCATATTTCTGAAAAATAATCTGGCAGCAGCACTAAAGGAAATCATCCAGGCTTCCTTTTGGAACTGGGATATATAGCGCCTTCAGAAAGTATTCATACCCCATGACTTATTCCACATTTTGTTGTGTTACAGCCTGAATTCAAAATGGATTAAAAATATTGTCTTGCTCACCCATCTACACACAATAGCCCATGACAAAGTGAAAACATGTGAAAACATGGGTTTTTTGTGCAAATGTATTGAAAATTAAATACAGAATTATCTAATTTATATCATATATATTTTGTCTAAGTCTCTAAGAGCTTTCCACACCTGAATTGTGCAATATTCACTGTCTTCTTGGTAAGCAACTCCAGTGTAGATTTGGCCTTGTGTTTTAGGTTATTGACCTGCTGAAAGGTGAATTAATCTCCTAGTGTCTGATGGAAAACAGACTGAACTAGGTTTTCCTCTAGGATTTTGCCTGTGCTTAGTTCCATTCCATTTCTTTATTAATATTGTGGAGTAACTACAATGTTGTTGATCCATCCTCAGTTCTCCTATCACAGCCATTAAAGATGCACTATGCAGAAATCGCTACGCCATTTCCTGGTTACTGAAATTCTAAAAGTTTACCTATTTTCAGTTTATGTGAGAAAACAAGCAAGTATAGTCTAGAGAATTATTGTACCATCTAAACCGCTGTGAAATATTGTATTTTCAGCTGTTTAAAGCTAGTGTAAAAAAACGAAAGCAAAAGATGTAAAAACAACTTAAAAACGGAAAGCATAGCAATACTGTAGCACATAGAACAGATCTACCGCTTCAGACTTACTTTCAATGAGAATGACAGATCTATAACTTACATTTCTATGTGAATTTTATCAGGTCGCCCAAAAAGGTTACATATTGCAGCTTTAAACTCTTAACTTTTTTAAAGTCACCATTGGCCTCATGGTAAAATCAGTGGTTTCCTTCCTCTCCAGCAACTGAGTTAGGAAGGACACCTGTATCTTTGTAGTATTGGGTGTATTGATACCTTACAGATAATTGTATGTGTGGGGTACAGAGATGAGATGAGGTAGTTATTCAAAAATCATGTTAAACAGTCCATGCAACTTCTTAAGCACATTTGTACTACTCATCTTATCATAAAGGGGTTGAATACTTATTGACTGAAGACATTTAATTTTTCATTAATTTGTATACATTTAGAAAAACATAATTCCACTTTGACATTATGGGGTATTGTGTGTGGGCTAGTGACCAATTTTTAATTTTTTTTTAATCAATTTTAAATTCAGGCTGTAAGACAACAAAATATGGAAAAAGTCAAGGGGTGTGAATACTTTCTGATGGCACTGTATAGGGACTAACACTTGCTTTATATGGAACATCATCACCGGCAGCATCACTTTGATTGGCTGCATAGAAACAGAACTCTAGATAGTCTGATATATTTTCTCTGATTGGCTGTTTGTAATTAGGGCAATGAAGCTCTTAAAAAACAAACCCATTAATTAAAGATGGATCTATTCTGCCAGTTTGGCATCTGCAGTCTCAAGAGTTCATTCATTCTCATTGGAGAAGCTCCTTCCATAATGAGAGCCTAGATCTGGAAAAGATCTGGAAAAGACTACCGTAATAATTTGATATAGTCAAATCATCTCATTACCTACAGTTACAGCAAATAGGCTGTATTAATCATATAAATCATTACTCTCTAGGTATGGTTACTTATTTGTATTTACCTGGTTGTTCCATAATAGGCTCCCAAGTGGCGCAGTGGTCTAAGACACTGCATCTCAGTGCTAAAGGCGTCACTACTGACAACCTGGTTTGAATCCAGACTGTATCACAACCGAGTTTGGCCGGTGTAGGCTGTCATTGTAAATAAGCATTTGTTCTTAACTGACTTGCCTAGTTAAATAAAGATTAAAATATATATATATATATTAAATAGCCTAATTAAAGACACATAGGCGAGTGGAAGTTATATTCCCATTACACAAAATGTAAATGGAACAAGGACAACTTTGACATGACTGAGAAGGACATGATGTGGCTGAGTCTGAAATCGATTGAGCAGAAAATGCTTTGTCAGGCAGAAAAGGAGACCAACTAGGCTACTACAAAGAGGATGTAGTCTACGCCAAAGAGGATATAGGCTATGTGTCAGCTGACTGCACTCACTATATTTTGAGTATCTGAACATGGTGCAGCGAGCATTTCAGGGCAAACAAACACTTGGCTTGAAGTGACTTTCACTGTACCTTACCGTCTCTAAGGCGATTTATTTTTGTAGTAGGCTACTGTCGCTTACCTGCCAAGGCATTCCAGGATAACTAGCCTACCTTTTTGACCTACTGGCGCTTTGCCAATAACAGCTGCTCACCCTCATAGCGCGATAGATGTGCGACCTAAGCCAGCAAGCAACCGGTTGGTCACAAATGTGCTCACCATGAGTTTATTTCCGGTTTCATTCGATACAGAATGATTTGATAGAGAGGTGCATGCCTGAACCGTTGCGGTCCGCAAAACTCGCCGCCGAGCCAAGGCGATATTCGGGGAGAGGGGACCCGAGCATTATCATCCCTTGGACACACGCTGCAGCAAGAACATGCTCATGCGGGTGAAATCAGCTGTGGCCAATTTCATGGGCGGTATGGTGGCCGGCAGTTCGAACAGTGAACCTCTCGGTGCCTCCGATTTACCGCTGAAATACCCGTACACAAGACCGGAGTTTTTGGGGCTGTCACCGGATGAAATCGAGTGCTCGGCGGATCATATTGCTCGGCCGATACTCATTCTGAAAGAGACGAAGAGGTTGCCGTGGGCCACTGGTTATGCAGAGTAAGTATGCGCCCATCTTTATTAAGTCGTAGCAGGTTATAGCATCAGCAGCATGCACGTTGAGCTACCTGCACCAGAGGAAGCCTAAACTACAGCGTCATTTTATTGTGCCCCGGTTAGTTTCATGGGAATAGGCTATAATTGCGTCTGTCAGCGTAGCCTGCCTCACTAGTGCAATGGTCGGCAACAGGCGGCCCGTGGGCCAAAACTTGCACGGAAGTGATTTTTATTTAGGATTTACGTTTTTGGTCAAATAGTCAAATCACCAGGAATTCAGATAAAAATGTGTTTAATTTAGGAAATCTGTTCCCAAGACACATGATCGTGTCGCAATGTAATCAAGGTATGACATTTTTATTTTCTAATGCAATCTATTTTGGGGCTTTATGGTCAATTTGTAGTGTACAAATTATAATTATGTTCCGGCCCCGACCATCCACTTCAGACAAATGGTCTGGCGGCTTAACCTAGTTACATACCCCTGCTATAGTGGGTGCAAAGGTTGCCCCTTGATGTCTGAAACGCAAAATAATAAAACCGTTGTATTTACTAAATTAAATTGAATGGGAATTACATTTAATGGCCAGTCTTATGACCCAACAACAACAAAGAGCAACCACCACCACCAAGACAATGATTACATTTAGAGGGTATCTGAGAATATAAATTCACTTCAATCAAGCACTGATTGAAAGGCGTGCCCAGGGAGAAGGAGAGCAGATATAGGTTGACAAGAGGCATGCCATTAAAACACATCTCTTACAAATAGATAAAACCCACTCCCATTCTCCCAACTTATGCCAACCGACACAAAAAATATATATATTTGGGGTTATAAGGTATTTCACAGCGGTTTAGATGGTACAATGTTTTGTCACAAACTGAAATTAGGCAAACTATTGGAATTTTAGCAACCAGGAAATGGCATTTACCCATACCATACCGCAGGGGTGTCAAACTCATTCCATGGAGGGCCTAGTGTCTGCAGGTTTTAGTTTTTTTCCTTTCAATTAAGACCTAGTGTGTGGAGTTCTTTACTAATTAGTGACCTTAATTCATCAATCAAGTACAAGGGAGCAGCGAAAACCCCCAGACACTCGGGCCTCCGGGGAATGAGTCTGACACGTGCCATACCTGCTATCTCAGTGGAGTAGCACAGGTTCATGCAAGCCCCCCCCCCCCATAAATGTTTTGTTGTATTTTGGTTGTAGCCATGGGGCAGAAAGATACATTTGCAGTTTTATAGATAATCTTGTGCTATGTTAGAGGTCAGGGATTCTTGAAAGACGGCACAATCTCAACTTTTTCCCCACAAATATTTTGTCTTAATATTAACAACATTTTAAATATGTATTTTGATAGACTAAAGTGTCAGCTTTCACACCATTTTTTTTGGAATAACTTTTAAAAAATTCAGAAAATGCAACTAATTGGATATGTCAACTTCGTCAGACAACATAAAAGGCATTTAATTTGTACAATTATTGTCCAATAAGTGTTTAAAGGCCTTGATTTTTTTTATTATAACATTGATTGTTTAATTCTAACAGTAGATTATTCAAATATGTAATCTACAAATGTATTTTTGTTTTGTTTTATAACACTATTAAATCCTCCAGGGCTGATTTATTATGCATTTCGGCATGTCTTTCATTCTTTCATAAAACAACATTTATTAAGTAAACGTTATCCCTTAGGTCTAGCACAGCAAATACTTCCATTGTTTAAGCATACACTGTATGTTGCAGAACAGTGATTTATTTTTTGTTGTTGTTCAATATTGACTGAATGACCATGAGTATGGGGACATCTGCTCGTCTTCTTTTTTCAAGTGGTATATACAGTAGCAATTTTGTTTTGCCTCATTTGCTTTATTACTCTAAAACCTAATTAAATATAACATATTTTAACCAAAAATAGAACATGAGTGATCTTAATGCACTACATGTAATGAGGACATGAATAAGGGGTCTTTATGGTATGTATAGCTGACCCTGCTCATTCCTGATAGGATTTTAGATATCTGACGGAGTTGACCAACTCTCAGGACACATCTTTTAGGAATCACAGATTTGAGAGAAGTATTATTGCAAGAAACTGCTATTACAAGAAAGTACATAAGATCATTTTTCAGTTAATATCCATTTATTGGGAGAGTTTGAAATTGGGATCCTTTGCTCCGGACAATGGCATTTCCAGGCATAGAGCTGACATGGAAAATAATAATATTGTTCCAAATAATGGAACAAAAATTATAATATAAAAAAAGGTTTCCCTGCCAGACAAAGATTTTCTCAACTTTCAAGAATCTCTGAGGTCATTTCATGCTATTTCATGCACATTTTGATATGAGGCTGAGAGAAAATATTGCAGTTTTATGCTATCTGTGGGGCCCGACCTCCGACCCCAACCCCCCTTGCACGGGTGTGTGCTTATACTGATGCATGCCATTGTGCATCATGGCTCAAATACAGTTAGGTTATCATGATAAAGTGTCATTTGTTTCAGTGGCCTTGATTTAGGCCTACATGTGGACTTTATTAAAATTGTAGCCTATGATATTTGCTTATTCGATATTTGCTTTAGGACATGTCTATAAATCCATACTAACCAAAGGTTAGGTCCACAGGAGGCTGCTGAGGGTGGGACGGCTCATAATAATGTCTGGAACGGAGTAAATGGAATGGCATGAAATGTATTTGATACCATTGCGCTCGATAATGCCGCTCCAGCCATTACGACGAGCCCGTCCTCCCCAATTAAGGTGCCTCCAATCTCCTGTGGTCAGGTCACTTACTTGCTATAGCCTATCCATGTTCTGGACTTTTCCTTTGCGCACACTGTTTAACCAAGATACTGCTACGGATTGACTTATGAAAAGCTAACTTGTTCAGTGTTTCAATGAAAGAAAGGAGTGTTCTGTGCTGCTATTGAAAAAAAGCTAACATTAAACATGAAAAAAAATCAAATTGTTTTTTATGATTCGAAATGCCAATGAACACATGCATTTTTTGATTATACAGTATGAAAGAGAAGGCATGGAGAATAACGTAATAAGCATATTAAGCAGGGCTCCCAAGTCAGTGCTAGAGGCGTCACTACAGACAACCTGGTTCAGTGGTCTAAGACACTGCATCTCTGTGCTAGAGGCGTCACTACAGACAACCTGGTTCAGTGGTCTAAGACACTGCATCTCTGTGCTAGAGGCGTCACTACAGACAACCTGGTTCAGTGGTCTAAGACACTGCATCTCTGTGCTAGAGGCGTCACTACAGACAACCTGGTTCAGTGGTCTAAGACACTGCATCTCTGTGCTAGAGGCGTCACTACAGACAACCTGGTTCAGTGGTCTAAGACACTGCATCTCTGTGCTAGAGGCGTCACTACAGACAACCTGGTTCAGTGGTCTAAGACACTGCATCTCAGTGCTAGAGGCGTCACGAAAGACAACCTGGTTCAAATCCAGACTGTATCACAACCGACCGTGATTGGGAGTCCCATAGGGCGGCGCACAATTGGCCCAGCGTCGTCCGAGTTTGGTCGGTGTCATTGTAAATAAGAATTTGTTCTTAACTGACTTGCCTAGTTAAATTAAACATTAAAAACATATATTTTGTAGCCTACATAGGCTACTTCCCAAGCTAAAAAAATATTCTTCAAATACGAGATGTATTTTTCTAGTATATCTTAAATATACTGTACATAAACTATCACCAACCTTCAATACACTTATTAACAGTGTACTTTAAATTAATTGTTTTTGTCTAGTATTCTATATACTCACTATCATTAAACTTAAACACACTCTTTAAAACTGTACCTCAATTTCAAATGCTTTAATTATAATTTTTTATATTCATTCAAAATACACTTGTTTTTAAGTTGAAGCATATATATTTTTTAATAAAACTGCTTGTGAGTGATCAAGTACAATAAGTATACAGTGCCTTGCAAAAGTATTTAAACCCTTTGCATTTCTTTAAATTTTATTGTATTAAAAAGTGGGATTAAAATAGATTTGTATTGTCATTTTTTTGTCACAATGTACTCAATACTCATGTCAAATAATACAAATTAGATAACTAAAATATAGTCATTGCAAGCCTAAATTAGTTCAGGAGTAAAATCTGGTTGAACAAATCACAGAATATGTTAGATGGACCGTGTGAAGTAATAAGGGTTGACTTTTTTTGACTAACCCTTCCATACAACATCTGTAAGGTTCCTCAGTCAAGTATTGAATTTCAAGCACAGATTCAACTACAAAGACCAGGGAGTCTTTCGAAAGCCTCATAAAAGGGTAGTGATTGATAGACAAACAATATCAAATCAGACATTTGAAGCATGGTCAAGATAATAATTGTTGTGGATTATATATTAAATCACCCAGACATATCAAAGATACAGTCGTCCTTCTGAACTGAGCTGCAGGACATTAAATGCATTACATTTTTTTCCAATTTAGATCATTTTCAATATACTTAATGAAGTATGATTTACAGCGGGTGAAATAAGTATTGAACACGTCACCATTTTTCTCAGTAAATATACAGTGGGGAGAACAAGTATTTGATACACTGCCGATTTTGCAGGTTTTCCTACTTACAAAGCATGTAGAGGTCTGTAATTTTTATCATAGGTACACTTCAACTGTGAAAGACGGAATCTAAAACAAAAATCCAGAAAATCACATTGTATAATTTTTAAATAATTAATTTGCATTTTATTGCATGACCCAAGTATTTGATCACCTACCAACCAGTAAGAATTCCGGCTCTCACAGACCTGTTAGTTTTTCTTTAAGAAGCCCTCCTGTTCTCCACTCATTACCTGTATTAACTGCACCTGTTTGAACTCGTTACCTGTATAAAAGACACCTGTCCACACACTCAATCAAACAGACTCCAACCTCTCCACAATGGCCAAGACCAGAGAGCTGTGAAAGGACATCAGGGATAAAATTGTAGACCTGCACAAGGCTGGGATGGGCTACAGGACAATAGGCAAGCAGCTTGGTGAGAAGGCAACAACTGTTGGCGCAATTATTAGAAAATGGAAGAAGTTCAAGATGACGGTCAATCTCCCTCGGTCTGGGGCACCATGCAAGATCTCACCTCGTGGGGCATCAATGATCATGAGGAAGGTGAGGGATCAGCCCAGAACTACACGGCAGGACCTGGTCAATGACCTGAAGAGAGCTGGGACCACAGTCTCAAAGAAAACCATTAGTAACACACTACGCCGTCATGGATTAAAATCCTGCAGCGCACGCAAGGTCCCCCTGCTCAAGCCAGCGCATGTCCAGGCCCGTCTGAAGTTTGCCAATGACCATCTGGATGATCCAGAGGAGGAATGGGAGAAGGTCATGTGGTCTGATGAGACAAAAATAGAGCTTTTTGGTCTAAACTCCACTCGCCGTGTTTGGAGGAAGAAGAAGGATGAGTACAACCCCAAGAACACCATCCCAACCGTGAAGCATGGAGGTGGAAACATCATTCTTTGGGGATGCTTTTCTGCAAAGGGGACAGGATGACTGCACCGTATTGAGGGGAGGATGGATGGGGCCATGTATCGCGAGTTCTTGGCCAACAACCTCCTTCCCTCAGTAAGAGCATTGAAGATGGGTCGTGGCTGGGTCTTCCAGCATGACAACGACCCGAAACACACAGCCAGGGCAACTAAGGAGTGGCTCCGTAAGAAGCATCTCAAGGTCCTGGAGTGGCCTAGCCAGTCTCCAGACCTGAACCCAATAGAAAATCTTTGGAGGGAGCTGAAAGTCCGTATTGCCCAGCGACAGCCCCGAAACCTGAAGGATCTGGAGAAGGTCTGTATGGAGGAGTGGGCCAAAATCCCTGCTGCAGTGTGTGCAAACCTGGTCAAGAACTACAGGAAACGTATGATCTCTGTAATTGCAAACAAAGGTTTCTGTACCAAATATTAAGTTCTGCTTTTCTGATGTATCAAATACTTATGTCATGCAATAAAATGCAAATTAATTACTTAAAAATCATACAATGTGATTTTCTGGATTTTTGTTTTAGATTCCGTCACTCACAGTTGAAGAGTACCTATGATAAAAATTACAGACTTCTACATGCTTTGTAAGTGGGAAAACCTGCAAAATCGGCAGTGTATCAAATACTTGTTCTCCCCACTGTATATATAATTCTCAGCTTGGGTTTATAAGCATGTCATTCTCCTGAGGCTTAAAAACGAGTGTACTTGACATTGATTGGTGGATACTGCAGTTTCATGTTCTACCCATCCCAAAAATGAGACGTTGTAACATGTTCACAGAGAAATGGGTATGTGGATTGGAAGTATATAATTTTAATGTCTGTTCCCTGTCTGTCATTAGTTATTAGACTTTTTTTCTTAATCTGTCCATAAATTCTCTACAGTTTTCCATTTCTCAGCTCTGGTAGACAAACATATTATCTGACTATGATAATGAAATGCAATTTGCAATACAAGGACACAGAATGTAGGAAGGAGGTCTCCTCTGCATTGGATGTTACAACTTTAACTCCCATATCCCGATGATTAACCCAATTTAGATGTGCAAATTCTTCTTCATCTCAAGCTGGACATGACTACTGGCACAAATCCGCCTCCGTTTCACAACTGACCATAGCATTTTCGCCCAGTGCAAAAGTGTACAATATACAGTATTTAGGCCTAATACAGTGGTGAGAGATGTTCAAGATAGTCATGGTTTGAACTTTATAGGTTTCCTATGGGGGGCTGTGTTTTAAATGACTCCCAAACCCCTCCCAGTCTGTGGAATGTTGAGGGCGATACCGGTGTACTCCCTCAGGATTAGAGATCACATAATCTCAACTAGCCACTACACACAAGGTTCTATCTAGAATTTAAAAGGGTTATTTGGCTGTCCCCATAGGAGAACCCTTTGAATAACCCTTTTTGGTTCCAGGTAGAACTCTTTTAGGTTCCATGTAGAACCCTTTCCACAGAGGGTTCTACACGGAACCCAAAAGGGTTCTACCCGGAACCAATTTTTTTGGTTCCAGGTAGGTTTCTAATAGTTTATATTTGGACAACCATGGTCATTCAGCACCTACTCAGCATGCGTGAAGCACAGCTCCAGATTACACGCAACTACAAATAAAAGCAATCTAGTCCCAGTGAGGCAATGTCTAACATGCCTCTGCCAGCTCTCTGTGTAGGCATGGCACTGCTGTGGATTTATCAACAGCTGGTTGACCAGCAGGCCGTGTTGTTGTGTTGAGATCTGTCCCCTCTCCTCCCAGCCAGCAGCCATGCCCATATTGAGATGATGCGATCTCTACTGATCCACTTAGGGAGAGAATAAACAGTGTCCTGTGCCAAGGATTCACCCTCTAACTTTGATAACCTAGGCCTAGGCTGTGTCATAAGCGCTGGGTGCAGGATGTTGTATTTAACAGATGGATGGAGAAAGAGTAGAAGTGATTGCAGTCTAAACTAATGCATCATCCCTCCCCTGACCAGGCCGCTTCGCACGCTCTCTCCAGGTCTGCTGTCAGGTCCTGTTATCGCTAACATTTCAGAAGGGCAGAGAGAGGTCTCTCTCTGTCTGTCTGTGTGTGTGTGTGTACACTGAACTGAATGGATGAGGATTGATACATCAGTTGATATGTGTGTCCGTTGCATGAACACTGCTACTTTGATGACTGGAGGCCAGCAGACATGCATGTCTAAGGGGATGTCGGTCAACATCACAGAGAACCCATACACATGACTGTACTCACATGGATAGTGGATGTGGTAGCACATGATGTAGTAGCATGATGTTTCTATCTCGTAACAAGGCATATGTCTAAAAGGAAATGAGAGCAGTTTCAGTTCATATTGTGCACCAATCACAGCGACCGTTATACACAGGAACTGCATCAGTGTCATCATTTTAAGTGTTCTCTTCTCCTAATAAAATGTTATGGTTTGAGCGTGACTTGAATGTGATCCAATCCCTCACTTTGGGTTAGAATGATCAATCAAATCGTTCCTTTGTCGTTAAATAGATCCTGACAATGTAATCAGAATGTATAAGAGAGGGATTAGATTACATGAGAAATGTCTATTCTGTCGAATGTTCAAGGTCTGCTTGTGAAGTAAGATTGCTGGTGATAAGAGAATCTTACTTCTCCTCAGATGTCACAATGCGGGCTGGTGGGTTGCTCTTCTCTGCACTGGCTTTGTACAGATAATGACTGTGATTACACAATCACACCCTTCACATGCACATCAATGTTGGGGAGTAGTGACCTACATGTAGTTCAACTAGTAATTTAGCTACATTTTGCAGTAGCTTTTTTTGCAATGTAGAGGTGTAGCTAACTACTGGAACAACACACTACTTTTTTTGCAAAAAGAAAATATGGGTGAAGTAGGCCACTTCTTTTATTTTTCAGCATCAGGCCTGCCTAATTCTCACTTGAAACATTATTTTTGTTTAATAGGCCCAAATTACACCTTCTGTTAATATATGACCCCAAAGTGATCGGTTCTTGGAATTTGTAGTCTGACATTTCAGATTTACATATGATAATTTTTTGATGTAGTGAACTACTTTTTTAAAGTAACTTTTTTATTTATTATTGGTCTACAACTGTTTACGAAGCATGTGACAAATATAGTTTGATTTACATTTTCTTAAGGGTAGCTTTTAGTGTAGCTTAACTTCTTCCAGTGTAAAGTAATTGGTAGCTTGGTAAACTAGTTTCAGAGTAGCTTCCACAACACTGATGCACATGGATTGTGGTATTCTACTGCGTAACAGTCAAATTCTGACTTCAAGGCCAAGCATGTCACTTGCTACATTCCCATATCCACACTAGCACACTACTTAGCAATGTCCAATACATTGGCTTGTTTCTAAGTGGTATGCTAGTGTTGACTGTGGATATTGTAACCAAGTCATTGCCGCATTATTCGGACCAGGCAAGAGGACACAATGACGGGTCTATTAAGGTCAGACCGAATGAGAAAGGCCAAATATAGAGGAAGTGGAACGAGGTAACCAACTGAATACGACAATGACTGTCTCGAAATATGCTCTTCATCCCTTAGGCCTGACCTGGCTGCCCATTCCACTCAGATCAAAGATTAAAGACTTATCAAGACAAAAGTGTAACACTTGATGGTCCGGGGGTCCAGCTCTGCAGCTCCGCCTCCTTGTAGCTCAATCTCAGACAGTCTGGGCTCAAACAAAGGGATCATTCATTGCAGTATCTTTTCTATTCTCTATGGTAGGGTTTCCCAAAGTCAGTCCCAGGGGTGCACGTTTAGATTTGTGCCTTGGCACAACACAGCTGTTTTAAATAATCAAAGCTTGACGATGAGTTGATTATTTGAATCAGCTGTGTAGTGCTTGGGCAAAAACCAAAACGTGCACCCGTTGGAGGCCCCAGGACTGAGTTTGGGAAACCCTGCTCTATGGGAAACTGCTGAGGTGGAGGTCATTTTGTGTAATCTGCCTGGTACCAGAAACACAATTTAAACAAAGAAAGTATCCTCAACCATACAGTACACTGAACCCCTCCCTCTGCAACTGGACCCTGGGCTTCCTGACGGGCAGACCCCAGGTGGTGAGGGTAGGCAACAAAACCTCCGCCATTCTTACTCTTAAAGCACACACCCCTGGGGGGCCCATGTTAAAAAATCTAAATATGTTTTACCATTTATTCTAACAGGGAAGACGCATTGAGACCTAGGTCTCTTTTTCAAATACTCCCTGTATGATACATCAATACACAACATAAATAATATACAATAAAAAAAAAAAATATATATATATATATATATATATATATATATATATACGCACGCACATTACAATTCAAAAAACTGTAATGGAAAGCACAAATAAAATATCACAAATCAAACAGAAAAACTGTTACATTGTTCCAATCAATGCTTTAAAATGCCAGAACGGTACCAGAACGGTACCAGAACATCAAGATTAAATGCATTTAGAATTTAGTTCCAGAAATACGGTGCATTAAAGCTAAAAGCGGATTTATCTTGCTCGGTGGAGACCCTAGTAACCAAGAGTTAACCAATCCTGTGAACGGGTTAGGCAACTCTGGTGTCAAAGTTCGATAAGACGGACGTTTATGAAGTAGGACCTTGTAAACAAAAAGTAGTAATGTAGCGCTCTACGGGTCTTTAGCAAAGTCCAGCCAATCTTTTGATACAGGATACAGTAGGGCACTATGGTATCCAATGGTTTAAGAGGAGTAGCAGCTGCACTTTGATAAATAATATCACCATAATCAAGAACTGATAAAAATGTTGACTGAATAATCGGCTTCCTACTGTTTAGAGACACGATTTGTTTCTGTTGAAAAATCCAACTTTAAATCTTAGCTTCTTAACCAGCTCATTTATGTTTAAAAAAAAAAAAAAAAAGAAGTCAAATCCATATCAATCCAAATGTCTAAGTATTTATATGCAGGAACATGTTCGATTGGAGAACCATCTAATGAGTCAACATGTACAGTGCCTTCGGAAAGTATTCAGACCCCTTGACTTTTTCCACAATTTGTGATGTAACAGCCTTATTCTAAAATTGATTAAATTGTTTTTTTTTCCTTTTTATCAATCTACACACATTACCCCATAACGATAATCTTGTTTCTCATGGTCTGCGAGTCTTTAGGTGCCTTTTGGCAAACTCCAAGTGGGCTGTCATGTGCCTTTTACTGAGGAGTGGCTTCCGTCTGGCCACTCTACCATAAAGGCATTATTAGTGCAGTGCTGCAGAGATGGTTGTCTTTCTGGAAGGTTCTCTCATCTCCACAGAGGAACTCTAGAACTCTGTCAGTGACCATCACCTCCCTGACCAAGGCCCTTCTCCCCCGATTGCTCAGTTTAGTCGGGCAGCCAGCTCTAGGAAGAGTCTTCGTGGTTCCAAACATCTTCCATTTAAGAATGATGGAGGCCACTGTGTTCTTGAACCTTCAATGCTGCAGAAATGTTTTGGTAGCCTTCCCCAGATCTGTGCCTTGACACAATCCTGTCTCTCAGCTCTACGGACAGTTCTTTCGACCTCATGGCTTGTTGCCATGAGGCATTATGGGGTAATTTAACATATTTAATCCATTTTAGAATAAGGCTGTAACGTAACAAAATGTGGAAAAAGTCAGTCAAGGTCTGAATACTTTTTGAAGGCACTGTAGTTCATCTGAAACATGTACAGTGGCAAGACAAATGTGTGAACCCTTTTGAGTTACTTGGATTTCTGCATATATTGGTCATAACATTTTATAGACAAACAATAGACAGTCTGCTTAAACTAATAACACACAAACAGTTATATGTTTTCATGTCTTTATTGAACACAGTGTAAACATTCACAGTGCAGGGTGGAAAAAGTAAGTTTTCAGCTGACGTTCTGCGCTGTGCTCTTGCAGTTATCTTTGCAGGACGACCACTCCTAGGGAGAGTAGCAACTGCTGAACTTTCTCAATTTCTAGATAATTTGTCGTACCGTGGACTGATTAGAGATAATTTTGTAACCGTTTCCAGTCAACAATTCTTAATCTTAGGTCTTCTGTTATCTCTTTTGTTCGAGGCATGGTTCACATCAGGCAGTGCTTCTTGTGAATAGCAAACTCAAATTTTGTGAGTGTTCTTTATAGGGCAGGGCAGCTCTAACCAACATCTCCAATCTCGTCTCATTGATTGGTCTCCAGGTTAGCTGACTCCTGACTCCAATTAGCTTTTGTCATTAGCCTAGGGGTTCACATACTTTTTCCCAACCTTCACTGTGAATGTTTGTTATGTATTCAATATAGACAAGAAAAATACAACAATTTGTGTGTTTATTAGTTTAAGCACACTGTTTGTCTATTGTTGTGACCTAGATGAATATCGGATAAAATGTTATGATAAGTAGACGTTTTAAGTCAGCAAGGTATTCCTGCATAGCTATACAATCTGACTGTAGTTTTGACACAGCCAGATCAACAGTTGGGGTAAAAGCATACATAATAGTATCATCTGCATATATTTTTACAGATTGAGCAATGGTGTTTATATAAATAGTGAAGAGAACAGGTCCCACAATCAACCCCTGTGGTACACCTTCATGTACTTGAAGAAATTACTCTGTCACTAAGATAATCATGAAACCATTAACTGGTGTCAGAGCTCAGGCCTATCGAGGACAACTTATGCAATAAAATAGCATGATCAACTGTATTAAAAGCTTTTGTCAGGTCCATAAGCAAAGCAACACATTACATTTTAGTGTCTAAAGCATTGACAAGATCATTAACAACTAAAGTGGTTTCTGTAATAGTGCTATGACCAGGCCTAAACCCTGATTGGTTTACATAAAAATACATTTCTTAGATGAAAAAGAGCAAAGTTGTACATTTACTAAGGATTCAAGAATCTTGGCTAGCTTTTTGAATATTTCCTGATGATAACAACGTTAAATATGTGGGTTATTAAGCCAACAATGATGGGCGCTTCACACTTCCAATTAGTCGTCCTCTGTGGATTTCTTGTCTATTGCTGTAGCAAAGTGTCCAGAACTTATTTTTCTGTAAATAGCCTAAAAGAAAAGCTTTGACTATAATTTCTGAAACACATTTTCACCTAAAATGACACACCCAACTCTAACTGCCTGTAGCTCAGGACCTGAAGCAACGATATGCATGTTCTTGATATCATTTGAAAGGAAACACTTTTGAATTTTGTGGAAATGTGAAATGAATGTAGGAGAATATAACACATTAGATCTAGTAAAAGATAATACAAAGAAAAAAAACATGATTCTTTTATCGTTGCATCATCTTTGAAATGCAAGAGAAAGGCCAGACAGTGATGTAGGATTCTAGATGTAATTTAATGTCCACCAGATGGCAGCAATGTGTGCGCAAAATATTTTGTATCAAGTCTGCCAGGAGTTTTCCCACATGTGCTGAATTGGTTTTCAAGTACATAACTATAGAGAACATACAAAAATGCTATGCTCATACAGAATTTAACTTTGCACACTCCCAGGAATGTCATACATGATGGATCATTAACTTCCCTACAGAAAAGACACTAACTTTCACACATCTAGATGTCCGGGCGGGGTGGGTGTGGAGCCAGAGGTCAAACTGTAGAACCCAGTTCCTACATTTGAATATAAATTAGATTTTTCAAACAAAACTACACTGCATTTTATCTCTGGGACCCTCAGGATGAGAAATCATAGCAAGATTACTGAATGTAAGTACATTATTTAACTTCAGAGGGGAATGTTTATCACTGCAACTGGTTTGGTACATGTTTTGTTGTTGTGCACTATGCTTTAACAATAGCATGGTATTATTTTGGCTATAATAGCTACTGTAAATTGGACATTGCAGTTAGATTAACAAGAATGTACGCTTTCTGCCCATATAAGAAATGTCTATGTCCCGGAAAGTTGGCTGTTTACAACACCGTTCTAGTCACATATCGCATATTGAGCAGCAACCATCCCATATACGGGACACCGATCCTGTAGAGGTCATTGATAACCCATTTATTTTGAGGCCAGTGTCTGAATAATTTGTTGAGGCGAAGAGGAGGAAGTAGAACCCTTTAGGGATTGAGGCCTTTAGTAATGAGGCCAGTGTCTGAATAATTTGTTGAGGCGAAGAGGAGGAAGTAGAACCCTTTAGGGATTTCACAGTTTTCCAAAATTTAGCCAGGGTCCCATTTTTAGAATCTGTAAGAGCGGTTACATAATAATCAGATGTAGCCTTTCTGATTTGTTTACACAATGATTCCTCAGTTGCTTAAAAGCTTGCCAGTCCTGGCCTAACCCTGTGTTCCTGGCCTTGACCCAAGCATCATCTCTTTTATGAAATACTTCTGATAATTGTACCAGCCATTCGATCTACCTTTTTAATTTTTTAAAGGGAGTGTGATGATCCACAATATTATTGAAGACATCTTAATAACAATATATTATTTATTTTTTATTTTTGCTCAATCTGAGTAGGGAGGCCCACCCATGCCTACACCAGAAAGACACTTCAATCTCAGATAAAGCAGACGAGCAAGCGAAACAGCGGCCCTCTGTCTGAGTTTCTGTAGACCATGTATCTGAGGCTGTCTGGACAAAAAGAGTATGGAATGTCATACTATTTCTGGCCAGACAGCATCAGATACATGGGTTACATATAGCAAGACAGAGGAGCACTGTTTCACTCGCACTGATATCTCCGGTGAGATTTTTTTAGCAGAGAGGAAGATGTGAAGCGAGAGGGCTCACTCTCGCCAAAATCTGTCCAGAATAAGCCTAATATATTTATATGGGCGTAATATGCAGACCTAAGCTTGTCGCCTGCCTTCGCACCTTTAGGACAATGCCTCCCATTGTTACATTGTTAGGGCGGACACATGAGCATCTCTTCATTATATAGCCTACAGGTCTCTGGTTTCAGCCACTTGCGAATTGGAAAGGAAAGTTGGCGGTTGCACAGTTTGGATGCTGGCTTAAATTAAAAACAGTTCTGTAGCAATCAGGTTTGTTCAGTAGGCTATAGGCCCAATACGTTATCACTGCATAATGGCTATGCTTGAATTGCCCTGCCAATGTTGTTCTTCTCATACCATTTAGACCATAATATATATATATATATATATATCACACACACCATTTAATATATATATTATGGTCTAAATGGTCTGAGAAGGACAACATTTACCATCTAATGGTCGGTCTGAGGGAGGGAGGGACTCACCGTCCTTCCGCTCTCCCTCCCTCTGCTGAGAAAAGGGGACACAGTATTCCAGCTGATGGCGAAACTCAAGTCGCATTTTTGCATCATGCACCAACTCATGTTGTTACTCCTATTACCAGACAAAGTGAAATATTAATAAAGACACAAACCGCTAATAATAACAGCAAAGGCTTATCGGAACACTTGACTATACTCATTCATTGCAGCTGGTTGTAGTGTGAGTGGAAGTAGGGAGAACTCACATTTTATGTCTTATAAAAGTGTTGACAGTGCTGAATAGCAAATTACACATGAACTTACTCATAACAGCAGCTCTTTGCTGTATTTGTTGAGTCTTTCTCTAGTCATGGTTTTGAAATCCCACAGTATCAATTTTGCTGTGCGTTCAAGGCTTATTTTTTGTCTATGGCTCAAGGAAACATGAAGACATGGGGAGCTATCTGATTGGCCAGTGGTAGGCCTATAGGTGCACTGGATTTGCTCTCTACCTTCACACATGAAATGTTTCAAAATGGTAACATGTTGCCTTCCCGGCACTAGGGCTACTGAATGAAGTGCACCTACCACCAACAGCACAAAATGAATAAAAGAAATCAGAATGCAAGGCTTTATCGTTGAGTTTTTTACAGAAATGACTAGGAATGCCTTGGAGATTGACCAGTCAGTTGCGATGGACCAGTTGGTGACCACTGATCTAAAATATGTGTGAAGATAATGTGTCTTGAGTGTAATTTGCGTTGTTTGTAACTTATTTTGTACATCATGTTTCTGCCAACATCTTTTATGACAGAAAAGATATTCTGCATATGAGAACAGCGATTACCTTACCTCGAACTTGACAAAGATTTTTTCGTTATCCAGTCGGACGCAAAGGATTTACTTCATACAACCGACCAGGTCCAAATCCCCGTCATTCTTATGAAGAGAAGATGCCAATACAGGGGACCAGGTCGGGGTGCCTTGTGAGTAACACGCCTGTACCATCTGTCCTATTGGCCAACGTGCAATCATTGGAGAATAAACTGAAGCCTATCCTACCAACGGGACATTAAAAACTATAATATCTTATGTTTCACCAAGTTGTGGCTGAATGACGACATGGCTAATATAAGACGGAGCAGCTGCCTCCGGTAAGACGAGGTGGAGGTCTGTGTCTATTTGTCAACAGCTGGTGTGTGAAATCAAATATTGATTACATGTCTATTAGGTAGAGTATCTCATGATAAGCTGTAGACCATACAGGAGTTTATCTATAGTTTTCGTAGCTGTCTATTTACCACCACAAACCGATGCTGGCACTAAGACCGCGTTCAACGAGCTGTATAAAGCCATAAGCAAACAAGAGAATGCGTTTTACCTAATTTCTACCAACATGTTACATGTGCAACAAGAAAAAAACAAAAAACAAACTCTAGACCACCTTTACTCCACACACAGAGACGCGTACAAAGCTCTCCCTCGCCCTCCGTTTGGCAAATCTGACCATACTTCTATCCTCCTGGTTCCTGCTTACAAGTAAAAACTAAGTACCAGTGACTCACTTAATACGGAAGTGGTCAGATGACGCAGATGCAAAGCTACAGGACTGTTTTGCTAGCACAGACTGGAATATGTTCCTGGACTCATCCGATGGCATTGAGGAGTGTACCACATCAATCACTGGCTTTATCAATAAGTGCATCGATGACATTGTCCCCACAATGACCATATGTACATACCCCAACCAGAAGCCATGGATTACAGGCAACGTCCGCACTGAGCTAAAGGGTAGAGCTGCCGCTTTCAAGGAGCGGGACTCTAACCCGGACGCTTATAAGAAATCCCGCTATGCTCTCACAACCATCAAAAAGGCAAAGTGTAAATACAGGACTAGGATTAAATCCTACTACACTGGCTCTGATGCTGGACTTCCTGATGGAGCCAGTGTATGGCATGGGGAAAAAAAGGTAGTTACATGCCATGGGGAAAAAAAAGGTTTCCTAATCAATTTATATGGAGCCTAACGAGATTGAGCAGGTTCAGGAGACGATACAGAGACCGAGCCAGTGGGTGGGTCTTCTGAAGACCGTGAGGAAGGAAATCCCTGGCCGCATCTCAAAGAACACTTCCGCTTCAAGCAGAGAAGAGGAGACTGTGTAATTATGGAATGTAAGCTCTGCTTACCAAAGATGGTGGAGGTGACTGACTACAAAAACTCTGCGTCAAACTTGAGGAAACATGTAATGGTACGAAAATTAAAGTTCTAAATATATTTTATCGCCATGAATGGTGTTTGTTTTGTAGGCTATGTAATGTTGCTACTAACCAATTGCATACATGCTAACGTTAGCTAGCTCATCCTTTTGCTAGATAGTTAGAAGCTAACCCTTACCAACATCTTTACACAGTTGAAGGAACTATAAGCTGTAGTGTGGGCTACTACCGCATTGGCATTATGGTGGCTAGTAGCTAGCCATCCCCATAATGTAAGTTGTTGGGGATAGCTAAAAGTTAAATTAATGAACTTGTGAAGATAAAATAAATAAATCATTTTGAGACCTGGGATTTTTAGGTATGTGCGTAATCTTTTTTGCTTGCTTATTACCTAGCTATATCTGGTTGGATCACTGAGTTTCGAATAATAACCAAAAATCATGTTAGGTAGAACTATAGTTCTTATAACTGGCGAAAAGAAAGAACAATATTCCCCAACATCCGTATGCATTTGGACAGTGACACATTATTCAAAATGTGCTGTCATTTCTAAATGGTTCATTTGATATGAATAAAAACACCTTCTTACAATGACAAATGGGGTTGTCAGCTATATCTTTTAAAATCCAATGTGCTGGACTACAGGGCCAAAACAAAAATGTTGTCATTGCCCAAATACTTACAGATTGCACTTTATGTGCAGGTTTAAGTTTTGTATAAAACCAAACTGGTCAGGCTATACACATTTTGCCCAGATTGATGTAATCATTTTGTCCACAGAGGAAATATCCATTAAAGATGACAAACTACAATATGCTCACCTCTGCAACCACAAACAAACGAACCAAGGAACTATCAAACACCTCTTCAACTTGCAAGCAAGCAAAGATGTCTGAAATTATGGCAGCCACTCTCTGTGGTCGAACAACCAGCTTTTAAAGAGTTGGTAACCACCCTGCATCCTCAATGCAAAGTAATCTCCAGACCTACTGTTCGTTCAAGAATACATGAAGCTGCCAATCACATGAAGAAGACCGTTATGGCTTTCTGCTGCACTCGCTTGCAAGAGATTGAGAGGTTCCCACACATTTGATGTGCTTGCTGGTGCCCTCGATGACATCCATTGTGCATATAGGATCAGAGGGAAAGTGGTAAGAACCACAACAGACAGTGGATCAAACTTCATCAAAGCATTCAATGTTTTTGGTGAGCAGAGCCAGGCAGTCGAGTCAGCAGACCGAGACTCCGATGCTGAAGAGCCAGCAGAGGAGGTTGCATACCAAGACACCTATTACATCCTGGAAAACGACACTGGCCTAGAATATCAACTCCCTCAGCATCAACGGTGTGCATGTCACCTGCTGAACCTCCATTGCAACAGCAGATTCTGCGTTGACAGAAACAAATGGTGATCGCTACAAAAGGTTGTCCAGGTCGTCTTTTGCCAAATGCCAAGCCATGTGGAATAAAACAGGGCGGTCAACCTTAGCTGCTGAAGTTGTAGAGAATGAGTGCAAACTGCTTACTCAACTTACCTGGCTGGGGAGAGGATCACACGTATCATACAAGAGAAGGGGGAGGATGCCAAAGTGAAAATGTGAGTAGAAATTCTTTGAATCAATGTAATGTTCTCCTATTACAGTAATATTTATTGTCCATGAAATGTTAAAAGGTATTACATTTACCTTAGCTTGTCTTTCAGGCTGAACGCGGCAGAAATGTCCTTCTGCAACATGATGAAGCCTTTGGTCTCAGCTTTGAACATTCTACAGTCTAAGACCAACATGCATACGGGGTGGCAGCTGCCAGTGATCTTCTTACTAAAAACAAAACTTCAAAGGCTAGAAGCATCTTACCAAATGTGCCTACCACTTATCGGAGCCATTCAGAACGGTCTCCAAAAAGCTCAAATCAATCTCAGTATCTGAGAATAACAAGTGTGGAAGTCTGTGTTGGAGCTATTGCAATGCCAATAATATGATTGGTTTGCCAGCAACATACAACAGAGTTTGCTGAAACACTGAATATGTTAATGTTGTGTTGTTTCCAATGTACATGTTTGGCGTACCTGAATAATCATCTTTACACAATCACACAGACTGAGCATCTAAGGCAGCATTCATCTGATGAAGAGGATTTCTTCTCATCACTGACAACCAAACGGTCAGAAGGTACAGTGGAGCTGGATGGGTATCTTGCTAGTCCATCGGACAAAATGGATTTACTTCATTCGTTTCCGTACATAAAGAAGTTGTCCCTCAAAATCAACACAGACCTGCCTGCATCTGCCGCCTGTCAGCGTCTTTTTAGCTGTGCTGGACTACTCTTCAATGCAAAGCGAGCCAGGATAGACTCAATTAACTTAGAAAATCAACATTCCTTTGAACATTTGTATATGTGAAGTTGAAGATTTAATATTAAAATCAGCTGTACTGGATCTTATCTTGTTGGTTATTTTCTGGTGTTTTCTGGAACATTTAGCATGTCAAGCATTAACATGCTATCAATATTGCACATACAGTAGTATATAGAAACGTTTTTTTAATATTCATTTGTTTGTGTAGCTTGCATTCAGTTGCCACACCCTTTACACATGAACTTCCATTCTTGTAAAAGGAGAATAAAAATAACCATCAAAATTGAAATGGCAAATTATTTTAGAAGTAACTTTTTAAATGTGCTACTTTTTACTTTTACTTAAGTAGTTTTTGACACCAGTACTTTTACTTCTACTTGATTAAACTTGCTGCTTGTTATCTATTCTAGTCACTATACCCCTACCTACATGTACATATTAACTTTACTAACCTGTTTTCCTGCACATTGACTCGGTACGGGTACCGCTTGTATATAGCCTCGTTATTGTTATTTTATTTTTGCTCTTACATTTTTTACTTTAGTTTATTTAGTGAATATTTTTCTTAACTAACAAATGCAGTTTTAAGAAAAATAAGAGTTGAGTGCTTGCAAGTAAGCATTTCACAGTAAGGTCTACTACCCCTGTTGTATTCGACGCATGTGACAAATAAAATGTGATTTGATTTAAAATGTTGAGACAAGAAGAAGGGGAGAGGTCTCCAGAAATGATGCACTCAGCGCTCTCGCCAATTCTTGCTCATTCAGTGTTTAATTGTATGAATTGTTTGTTTACAGAAAGTATCCACTGGTTCAGAGATTTTTTTATTATTATTTTTAGTCCCTTTTTCTTCCCAATTTCATAATATCCAATTGGTAGTTAGTTTTGTGAGAGAGAGAGAGGGGTGTGTGTGTGAGTCCTCTGAAACACAACAGTGCACGCTTAACTCATGGTCCTCTCTCTCCCACAGGGTGATCAATGCGGGGAAGAGCCATCTGAACGAGGACCAGGCGTGCTGTGAGGTGGTGGTGGTGAGGAGGAGACCCAGTGCCGGGGGCAACTCCACCCCCAACAGGACACCCACCACCCGGAGGAGGTCCTCCCTGCCCAATGGAGAGGGGCTGGGGCTCAGGGAGAACGCTGTGAGTACCCCCCCCCCCCCCCCCCAAGATGTAGTCTAACCCCCTGGGGCCTTCCCTCTCATTCTGTCACATCAGGACCTGTAGACTCTTCTATTCCCCAGCCTCACATCATCCATAGTCTCTTACCCAGCCTGACACATATACTGTAAGCCTGATAAACGAGGCTAAATGAGGCTACAGTCCACTGCCTTCCAGCTACAGCAGTGGTCACTAAGCCTGGTTCTAGAGCCAGCTGCAGGGGGGGTGTGCAGGGTTGTGCTATTCCAGCACTAACACACAGGTCGTGAAGACTTATTCCAGCCCAGCGCTAACACACTTGACCATATCAACTAATCTGCAAAACAGCTGAAACAGGAGTGTAAGGGATTGATGGGAACAGTGGACTGCAGACTGGTATCTGTGTGCCTGTAGATGTCCAGGACCAGAGTTGCAGTATCTACCCCCTCTGCTGTTTGCCTAGCCTCCTGTCCCTCTCAACTCCCTTTTGTACTCAGGCCCACTCAAAGCCTACACCAATATACACCTACACAAGTACCCCATTAATCACTTCACCAGACAGTGAAATAATACCAGTGTAGAGTCAAGTATGATGTACTGTTTTTGGCATGCTCTATGTTGTAAACTGCAAGCTGCTCGCAAACAATAGTTTTGCAGCTACACTAGGATATGATGGTGTTTTAGGTGCGTGAAGTCAAGCGAAATGTATTTGTGTGCATGTGGTTTGTATGCGTTTTGTTCTACTTAAATTCCTGTGTCTGTGTGCCTGACACACACAGAATCATATGTATATTTGGTAGTCTCTGAGATGTACACAACCTGTGTGTGTGTGTGTGTGTGCGCTGCAGTTTTCAGGCCTACGACAGTAAAAAACAAATCAGTATGTGTTGTGTTTGTGCTTGGGGAATATCTGTGACATACTCTGTGTGTGTGTGTGTGTGTGTGTGTGTGTGTGTGTGTTCAGGACATGGAGCCCGGACTGACCTTCCACTACTGGGGTCTGTTTGACGGCCACGCGGGCTCAGGGGCGGCAGTGGTGGCATCTAAGCTGCTCCAGCACCACATCATAGAACACCTCCAGGAGATCCTGGATGTCCTGAGGAACCCGGCCCAGCTGGTCCCCATCATCCAGGGGGAAGAGCCCAGCAACTACCACCTCACCGCCACCACCCACCGGGGCATCACCAGGGCCGCCTCACTGCGGGGGGCCGCAGGGGCCCCCGGCTCCCCCAGCCAACCCCCGCCCACCAGGTTCTTCACAGAGAAGAAGGTCCATCACGAGAGCCTTGTGATCGGAGCCATCGAGAACGCCTTTAAAGAGATGGTGAGTTCAGAGCCATGTTCAGTAGGTCGAAAATGGTGGAATGTTGCAGATCAAAATTTCATGAAAATAGTGGACGTGATTACATGTCAGAGACAAGTATGTTTGTTCTACATAATCTATTTCTATCTGAACGTTCCACTACGTTGTGGCCTGTTGAGCTCCAGTCTGAAGGAACGTATTTGCAATGGTGCTGGGTGACGTTCTGAGAATAAGGGACTCCACACACAGTGCATATTAACCATGCATTAATTAGACATTAATTATAGCATAAGTGACACCGCAGCATCAATTAAATACAGCACATTCACTTTAAGAGACATCGCAGCACACTTTAACTATTCATTATCTGCTCCGTCGATAAACATTGATCAGCAGCACCTCAGCAATTACAGTATTTTTTCTGCCGATTTATATACAGTTGAAGTCGGAAGTTTCCATACACTTTGGTTGAAGTCATTAACTCATTTTTCAAACACTCCACAGATTTCATGTTAACAAACTATAGTTTTGGCATATCAAATGAATCTACTTTGTGCATGACACAAATAATTCTTCCAACAATTTTTTACAGACAGATTATTTCACTTATAATTCACTATATCACAATTCCAGTGGGTCAGAAGTTTACATACACTAAGTTGACTGTGCTTTTAAACAGCTTGGAAAATTCCAGAAAATGATGTCATGGCTTTAGAAGCTTCTAATTGACATAATTTGAGTCATTTGGAGGTGTACCTGTGGATGTATTTCAAGGCCTACCTTCAAACTCAGTGCCTCTTTGCTCGACATCATGGGAAAATCTAAAGAAATCAGAAAACTAAATTGTAGACCTCAAGTCTGGTTCATCCTTGGGAGCAATTTCTGTACAAACGATAGTATACAAGTATAAACACCATGGGACCACGCAGCCGTCATACCACTCAGGAAGGAGACGCGTTCTGTCATCTAGAGATGAACGTACTTTGGTGTGAAAAGTGCAAATCAATCCCAGAACAACAGCAAAGAACCTTGTGAAGATGCTGGAGGGAACGGGTACAAAAGTATCTATATCCACAGTAAAACGAGTCCTATATCAACATAACCTGAAAGGCCGCTCAGCAAGGAAGAAGCCACTGCTCCAAAACTGCCATTCAAAAGCTAGACTACAGTTTGCAACTGCACATGGGGACAAAGATCATACTTTTTGCAGAAATGTCTTCTGGTCTGATGAAACAAAAATAAAACTGTTTGGCCATAATGACCATCGTTATGTTTGGAGGAAAAAGGGGGAGGCTTGCAAGTCGAAGAACACCATCCCAACTGTGAAGCACGGGGGTGGCAGCATCATGTTGTGGGGGTGCTTTGCTACAGGAGGGGACTGGTGCACTTCACAAAATAGATGGCATCATGAGGAAGGAAAATGATGTGGATATATTGAAGCAACATCTCAAGACATCAGTCAGGAAGTTAACGCTTGGTAGCAAATGGGTCTTCCAAATGGACAATGACCCCAAGCATACTTCCAAAGTTGTGGCCAAATGGCTTACGCACAACAAAGTCAAGGTATTGGAGTGTCCATCACAAAGCCCTGACCTCAATCCTATAGAAATTTGTAGGCAGAACTGAAAAAGCGTGTGCGAGCAAGGAGGCCTACAAATCTGACTCAGTTACACCAGTTCTGTCAGGAGGAATGGGCCAAAATTCACCCAAATTATTGTGGGAAGCTTGTGGAAGGCTACCTGACACGTTTGACCTAAGGTAAACAATTTAAAGGCAATGCTACCAAATACTAATTGAGTGTATGTATACTTCTGAACCACTGGGAATGTGATGAAAGAAATAAAAGCTGAAATAAATCATTCTCTACTATTATTCTGACATTTCACATTCTTAAAATAAGTGGTGATCCTAACTGACCTAAGACAGGGAATTTTTACTAGGATTAAATGTCAGGAATTGTGAACAACTGAGTTTAAATGTATTTTGCTAAGGTGTATGTAAACTTCAGACTTCAACTGTAGGCAGTTGGCATACGGAGATCAACATCGTAACCCAGTGGGAATAGGACTAGTAAGAATTGTATGAATGCAGCTTCCTTCTTTATTTCCAAGAATAACTGTCTGGTTATTGTACATACAGACATACCCTGCCTGTATGTCTGAAGTAGGTTAAGAATAAGGCACCTCGGGGGTTTGTGGTATATGGCCCATATACCACGGATAAGGGCTGTTCTTATGCGCAACGTGGCGTGCCTGGATATAGCCCTTAGCCGTGTTATATTGGCTATATACCACAAACCCCCGAGGTGCCTTATTGCTATTATAAACTGGTAATTAGAGCAGTAAAAATAAATATTTTGTCATACCACTTACAGCACAGTATACCACAGCTTTCAGCCAATCAGAATTCAGGGCTCGAACCACCCAGTTTATAATGTTTCTTAATTTTAATTAGCTCCATCTTCAGCTGTCTGTGTTCCTCAGCAGCTCCTTAGCATTAAGATAAGAGTGGGTGTCTTAACAGCTGGCTGCCAGTGATAAGGCATGTTAACCCCTTTCTATCTCCCCGTCGCTCTAATCCATTATCTGTGACTGTTCCCGTCAAATCAGCAGCATATGGTGCCAGTCAATCCACAGCAGCGCAATTGGTGGACTTTTCCCTTCCAACCCGCAGGCCCCAAAATGTTCCGTGCTGCTCACCATCTGGTTGTGGTGCTGTAAGTGGATGTGTGGACTTATATTTAGCTCAGTCAGCGGCCCATTGGTCATACACACAGAGCCAATCAAAGAGTGTGGTCTTGACAGGATGGCCAATGAGGGGTCAGGAAGGTCATGGAAGGTCTCATTGTCTAACATTCTTTTTGAGGATTCTAGCTTTTGTCCCAGTTGCTGTGTTTTCTATCTAGAGTTCACCTCCTGGTGTCTATAGTCTACTGATAAAATCTAAGTCTGAAATGCCAACTGCATTTTTTTCAATGTACAAGGACTACCAGTACCAAGTGAATGTGCAGTGGTCTAAGACACTGCATCTCAGTGCTAGAGGCGTCACTACAGACTGTATCACAACCGGCAATGATTGGGAGTCCCATGGTGCAGCGCTCAATTCGCCCAGCGTCGTCAGTTTGGTCAGTGTAGGCTGTCATTGTAAATAAGAATTTGTTCTTCACTGACTTGCCTAGTTAAAGGTTAAATAAATAAATAAAAATAAAACGTACCTAACTTCAGACAAACCAGGATACTGCAGTGGTAGCTGTTTCCTCTACATCACCACTAGGTGGCAGTGGGCTTTCATCTATTATGTGAGTTAGTGCTGATTTTCCCAGTCTATCGTCACTGTCAACCCAAGCTACCGAGACTAGCAATAATGCACCATTCCTCATGCACCTGTGCACATTTCAGACTGTGTTGATGCTTATAATGAAATTGTGATGTACATTTAAGATTTAAACATCTATATATAAATCCACAATTTAATTAAATGGCAGTACACTGTCATGCCCATACAGTGGATGTCACGCACATTTTTGGCTTTGATCCAACAGAAGTCTGTTATAGAGAATTTAGATGTTAAACCCGTACCATGATATTCCACGCTATTCACAGCTCATTCACATACTTGATTTCATAACATGAAGAACCTGCTATTTTCTTCTCTCTCGCTCGTTCTCTATCTCTCTGTCACACTCTCTCTTCTCTGTCTCTCTCTCTTTACTCTTCATCTTTTTTTTGTCTTCCTCTCACCCCCCTCAGGCTCTTGTCGGGAGTTTAAGCTGAAGCTGCACTTTTCTGTCCCTCTGCTCCCCCATCTCTACGTTAATCTCACTTATTTTAATTACCCTAATTCTCAAATGAAATCTGTCAACATTATTTGGGTGGTGGTCGAGGGTGGTGGTGGTGCGTATTTCCCAGTAACTCTGTCTGACTAGTTTACCCCTCTTATCTGGGGTAACCACCAACCACCGGCTCTGAGTCTAGTTCTCAGGCTCACATGAATCACCACATTCCTATGGAAACGGGCCGTGTCTGGAGGAGGCTGCCAGAGCCTGAAAAACACACAGAGACGTGTAAACATCAAAAAGAAACATGGCTCACGACGGCCTTATCAGCAATCTGTTTACAGAAGGACAGAAATAACAGGGGAAGATCAAATCTTCTGGAAGCCTAGTCTTCCTCTGCTACTCTATGAAGACGTGTATAGACCCCACTAAAGCTACAGTCAAATATGCCTGTAATAGGGTAAAAACCCTAATCCTAACTGTTGTCTTGCATTGACTGTTGGTATGCTTTGATGTAATTGTGAAATTGTTTTTTCCGTTGCGCCTCTCAGATGCCATAAGGGGAATAAGGTGTAGTTGTTTATGCAGAAAATATTTATTATTGAAGGCTTCCCTCCCTGCAGCCACAGGCGTTTGATGGCAGGATGAATATGTATGCACCGCTACAGATTCATAACTCACCCTGGGCGAAGGACACATGTTCACGGCGTTCCCCCTTCGTAACACACACACACACACACACAGACACACAGACACAACTCCTGAGATGTGTTTCTCCTCCAAGCCGACAGCAGGGATTGGGGGAAGGGTATGGGGTACGGTAGAGGGTGCTGGGGTGTCAATAGGGCCTTGTTACAGGAGAGTTAGAAACAAACACTGGTCAGCGCATGCTCTGAGTACACGTACACGTCCTGGTAACGTCTTAAGACGTTAACCTGTCTTAAGGTCTTACTCTCATCGTCTATGGAGAGTGTGATCATACAGTCGTCTGGAACAGTTGGTGCTCTCATGCATGGTTCAGTGTTGCTTGCCTCGAAGCGAGCATAGAAGGCATTTAGCTCGTCTGGTAGGCTTGCGTCACTGGGCAGCTCTCGGTTGGGTTTCCCTTTGTAATCCGTGATAGTTTGCAAGCCCTGCCAAACTCCCTGCCATCCAGGACCTCTAAACCAGGCGGTGTCAGAGGAAGGCCTTAAAAAGTTTCAAAGACTCAAACCACCCAAGTTATAGACTTTTCTCTCTTCTGCCACACGGCAAGTGGTACAGGAGCACCAAGTCTGGGACCAAAAGGCACCTGAACAGCTTCTACCCCCAACCCATAAGACTGATGATTAGTTAATCAAATGGTTACTGGGACTATTTACATTCACCCCCTTTTATTATTGATTTTATTCTTTTAATTGTTTTGTACTGACTACCCACAAACTCACACTCCAACTCATGCACAAACACACTACATACGCTCACACACACACACACACACACACACGCGCATATTGACGCCATAGACACACTTTCACATTCTTCACATATGCTGCTGCTACTCTGTTTATTATATCCTGATTGCCTAGTCACTTTTACCCCTACCCACATGTACATATTGTATTGCCTCAACTACCTCGTACCCCTGCACATTCACTCGGTACTGGTACTCCTTGTACACTGAACAAAAATATAAAAGCAACATGTAAACTGTTGGTCCCATACTCACAAAAAGCTTATTTCTCTCTCTATTTTGTGCACAAATTTGTTTACATCCCTGTTAGATAGGTACTTTATTGATCCCAGAGGGGAAATTTCTTTGTCAAGCAGCTACGAAAAAAACACAGGGCAGGTGCAAAATGCCAGAACGAAAATACACAAAAGACACATACATGATACGTAGAGCGGCAGTATGAAAAAGTATAAAAATACAAGTCTGGAGTGCAAAAAAAGCTATAAAAAGACATTGCATAGTATGGGTGGATGGCTGAATATGTACACTATACATTGGTGGATGGTGCATGGTTAACTATACTATACAGGTCGATGGCAGAGAAATACTTCAATAGCTAATGATATGCGTATGATATAAGTGAGGGTAATAATAGTTTACTTAATATACAGACTGGTTAAATGAACAGGTAAGTTAATATTTTGCATGGATAAATTAACTGTACAGGTAAATATACAGTTAAATTTACAGGTAAGTTAATATTTGCTTGGTTACATTAACTGTACAGGTAAATGACAGGAAGAGATACTTAAATAGCTAAATGTGTGTATGATATAATTTGGGGTAATAATAGTAATTCCCTTAGTGCGCAGGGTTTAATTACAGATAAATGCACGTATTGCACATTCAATATACTAAAAGCAATGAAAAAAGATACAACTGACAGGATACTAATATGCATTCCTGAGTGAATGACTACGTAAGTTCAGTCCAAGAATTACTTACAATATTGCACGTGATATGATATAACAACTGTACATGAATATGTATATACAGACCTGAATGAATAAGTCCTCAGTGACTGAGTGATTACAGACCAGAGTTACTCACGGATGGATGCATAATTGTTAAACTAGGTCCTAACATCCCAACTGTTCCAGGTCCTATATTGACGACGGCACGGCACCCCGGTGAGGCATTAAATAGTCTAATAGCCGCCGGCAGGAAGGACCTCCTGTAGCGCTCTCTCTAGTGAGCATTTCTCATTTGCCAAGATAATCCATCCACCTGACAGGTGTGGCATATCAAGAAACTAATTAAACCGCATGATCATTATACAGGTGCATCATGTGCTGGGGACAGTAAAAGGCCACTAAAATGTGCAGTTTTTTGTCACATAACACAATGCCACAGATGTCTCAAGTTGTGAGGGAGCGCGCAATTGGCATGCTGACTGCAGCAATGTCCATCAGAGCTGTTACCAGATAATTGATTGTTCATTTCTCAACCATAAGCCGCCTGCATCGTGTTAGAGAATTTGGCAGTACGTCCAACCGGCCTCAAAACCGCAGACCATGTGTATGGCGTCATGTGGGCGAGCAGTTTGCTGATGTCAATGTTGTGAATAGAGTGCCCCATGGTGGGGTTATGTTATGGGCAGGCATAAGCGATGGACAATGAACACAATTGCATTTTATCGATGGCAATTTGAATGCACAGAAATACTGTGACGATATCCTGAGACCCATTGTGAGCCCATTTCTTTCAAGGTATCTGTAACCAACAGATGCATATCTGTATTCCCAGTCATGTGAAATCCATAGATTAGAGCCTAATTAATATTTAAATTGGCTGATTTTCCTCATATGAACTGTAACTCTGTGTGTGTGTGTGTGTGTGTGTGTGTGTGTGTATATAGCCTCGTTATTGTTTTTATTGTTACTATTTCCTTTTTTATTTAGCAAATATTTATCTTACTTTTTAACTCTTTGTTGGGAATGGGCTCGTAAGTAAGCATTTCACTGTAAAGTCTACACCTGTTGTCTTCGGCGCATGTAACTTATGAAATGTTATTTCACACACACACACACACACACACACACACACACACACACACACACACACACACAGTCTTGTATAATTAACCTTGTAGCGACACACAATTCAGTCCCATTCAAAATCCAATTTTCCCTAAACCTCTTAAGGATCTGAACCTTTTTAAAACATTTTGCCTAAAATGACATACCCAAATCTAACTGCCTGTAGCTCAGGACTAACAAAATGTCCCCAGTTGGTCATATTTTTGTTTGTTTACTGTTCTTGTGGGGACCCACAAGTATAGTTAAACACACACACACACACACACACACACACACACACACACACACACACACACACGTTGAATCAGATAGTTGATAGCCAGCAGAAGAGCACAAGGCAGAGGGCTCTAGTGTGAGTGTGTTTTCCACAGGGGACTACAAGCTAGGGACAGTGTACGTTTTAGCCAACATTTCTTCACTCTTAACATGGCTCTAGAGACTCATGACATTGCTGTAACCCAGGATACACACATTTTCATTCATCACTTCCTGGTCTGGGCCCGTATTCATCTCAGAATAGTTTGTTGACCGTGCGATAGACTAGCATCCTGTCCAGGGGGTGTACAATGTACATCAAGCTGCTTCACGCTACAGAAACATGAGAGAGGCTGCTGCCCTATGGGCTGTTCTTGCTTGGACAAGGCTATATACTATGGTTTGTGCTTCAAACCCTTTCAACTTCACAACTCTCTCATGATTGTATTGAATAGAAAGGGTTTTCTTGTGAAATAGTACATTGTTTTGGTAGAGCACTATTGATTGGTTTGACTTTTTATGTTAGCTTTTAGATTAATTCAGTGACGGATTCATTATTCACCTTATTAATGAATTAACATTGTGGATTTTTAAAATAATTTTCTTGGTTTAATTAGTGCTAAATTAATCGACCTAATTAAGCCGTGTAATAACGAGTTCTCCCTCAAACTTCACCTCCTTTAGGTTTTAATTTAGTTATCTCTTGGACATGTGCTCTTACTGTGGTCCAGCAACATTACCTGTTGCCTTGGCAGCAGCTAATGGGGATCCTTAATAAATACAAATGTTATATATGGTACGTTACCGAAGCAAGGAATTTAATCCATATCAAGTCTTTGTTATGTGCTACCTTGTAACTGGAAAATATGTTTAGAGACTAAGCTTTTTTGCTATGTTTGTGTGTGTGTGTAGGATGTGTAGTTATGATGTTTGTTGTGTTTTCAGGATTCCCATATTGAGAGAGACAAGGCTGTGTTTAACGTCTCAGGAGGCTGTACTGCTCTGTGTGCACTCTTTTTATTGGGAAAGCTCTATGTTGGAAATGCCGGGGACAGCAGGTGAGAGACACACACACACACACACACACACACACAGGGTGGATTTACGTACAGTTGAAGTCGGAGGTTTACATACACCTTATCCAAATACATTTAAACTCAGTTTTTCACAATTCCTGACATTTAATCCTAGTAAAAATTCCCTGTCTTAGGTCAGTTAGGATCACCACTTTATTTTAAGAATGTGAAATGTCAGAATAATAGTAGAGTGATTTTATTTCAGCTTTTATTTATTTCATCACATTCCCAGTAGTTCAGAAGTTTACATACACTCAATTAGTATTTGGTAGCATTGCCTTTAAATTGTCTAACTTGGGTCAAACGTGTCAGGTAGCCTTCCACAAGCTTCCCACAATAAGTTGGGTGAATTTTGGCCCATTCCTCCTGACAGAACTGGTGTACCTGAGTCAGGTTTGTAGGCCTCCTTGCTCGCACACGCTTTTTCAGTTCTGCCCAGAAATGTTCTATAGGATTGAGGGCTTTGTGATGGCCACTCCAATACCTTGACTTTGTTGTCCATAAGCCATTTTGCCACAACTTTGGAAGTATGCTTGGGGTCATTGTCCATTTAGAAGACCCATTTACGACCAAGCTTTAACTTCCTGACAGATGTCTTGAGATGTTACTTCAATATATCCACATCATTTTCCTTCCTCATGATGCCATCTATTTTGTGAAGTGCACCAGCCCCTCCTGCAGCAAAGCACCCCCACAACATGATGCTGCCACCCCGTGCTTCACGGTTGAGATGGTGTTCTTCGGCTTTTAAGCATCCCCCTTTTTCCTCCAAACATAACAATGGTCATTATGACCAAACAGTTCTATTTGTTTCATCAGACCAGAGGACATTTCTCCAAAAAGTATGATCTTTTTACCCCATGTGCAGTTGCAAACTGTAGTCTGGCTTTTTTATGGCGGTTTTGGCTTCTTCCTTGCTGAGCGACCTTTCAGGTTATGTCGATATAGGACTCGTTTTGCTGTGGATATAGATACTTGTACCTGTTTCATCCAGCATCTTCACAAGGTCCTTTGCTGTTGTTCTGGGATTGATTTGCACTTTTCGCACCAAAGTACGTTCATCTCTAGGAGACAGAACGTGTCTCCTTCCTGAGCGGTATGATGGCTGCGTGATCCCATGGTGTTTATACTTGCGTACTATTGTTTGTACAGATTAACGTGGTACCTTCAGGGGTTTGGAAATTGCTCCCAAGGATGAAGCAGACTTGTGGAGGTCTACAATTTTTTTTTTTTTCTGAGGTCTTTCTTTAGATTTTCCCATGATGTCGAGCAAAGAGGCACTGAGTTTGAAGGTAGGCCTTGAAATACATCCACAGGTACACCTCCAACTGACTCAAATTATGTCATTTAGCCTATCAGAAGCTTCTAAAGCCATGACATCATTTTCTGGAATTTTCCAAGCTGTTTAAAGGCAGTCAACTTAGTGAATGTAAACTTCTGACCCACTGGAATTGTGATATAGTGAATTATAAGTTAAATAATCTGTTTGTAAACAATTGTTGGAAGAATTACTTGTCATGCACAAAGTAGATGTCCTAACCGACTTGCCAAAACTATAGTTTGTTAACATGTGGAGTGGTTGAAAAATGAGTTTTAATGACTTCAACCTAAGTGTATGTAAACTTCCGACTTCAACTGTATGTAAAATATGTCTGGTGAGATCTATCTCGCTCAACTTTTCTGTTTACACTAGCCTTGGATGTGGTGTGGCCAAAGCCACATTCCTGCCTCATGTTTGAGTTCAGCTATTAGCATATACCGTAAATACCATAGTGTGTGTGTATATAGACAAACAAAATAAGGATAGCAATTCCAACTATACAGGAGCTTCTCATCTAAACCATAGTGCACATACTGTTGCACACTTGATTTAATGCGATGGTTGTTGATATTGTTGATATTTTAATAAGCCTTTTTCATTTTCAATTTGGCTAACAGAGCAAAAATGCTGTCTACTGGTATTAAGGTAACTTTTGCAGGGACTTGTCGTGTGGGAGAGCCGTTGTCTTCACACTGTACGAATCAGAGGGGGTATGTTGTGTAGACCTCCAGAGGTAGTGTGGGAGACCTCTCTTTAAGAGAGATTTGAATCTACATCTGTCTCTTTACATTATACAAGTATCTCTCCTGGACCTAGTTTGTGTCGTCAAGGTAGTGTAGTGTAAAGAGACACACACACACCGACACACACCGCCTCACAGAAATAAACACAGTCAACCAGTTTAAATTAACACAGATTGTTTTGTTGCTTTGCCCTTCAGAGCGATCATTATCCGAGGTGGAAAGGTCATCCCCATGTCAACAGAGTTCACACCTGAGTCAGAGAGGCAGCGCCTGCAGTTCCTGGTAAGAGGAAGAACTCAACAGATACTGTATCTCAACACATGACCTCCCCTTTCTGTTCAGAAGGTTACTATGCTTAACTCTCTTACCCGCTATGTTTTCCAGTTTAATAGCAGACCTGGGACAACTATTGTTTTTTGGGGGGGGGGGGTTGTACGTACGTACAACTGGTTACTTTGTCGGTGACTACAACTATTTGAAGACAGATTTGAGAAAGCAACTACTTAAATATTATGTTTGAATACAGATCTCAGGAAGTGACTACTTTTCAGAAACTATTGGATTGGGTGCCATCAACTAATGGCAGGGCTGGAACTGCATGTTGCAGTTAGAAATAGAATGAATAGAGCACACACAATGCTCTATAATATTCCAATCCATCTGATGGTGGATCAGATTTGATCTACACAATTTTGCTATTGTAGTATTCACAAAGTTACTACATATGTATAAGAACTTGATGGCAAGTGTAAGTGTATTACCTTATGTCTCACTCATGAAAATGTATTTCTTTGTAATTTTTCTATTCTAATGTTATGAGTCCACGTGTCTCACACATGGTTTCCTAGATCTAGCTAAATGCCTGAAAGTTGTCTTATCATAAGTCCATGTCCCAGGTCATTTGTTCTGTAGATCCAGTTATATGCCTCGACGCTAATGATCATATACAGTATTTAGACTAATCAAACAAACTGTTGTAGTTTTCTAGTTGTTCATCAAATATTTAGCAACCATCGAAAACAATTTTTAGGGGTTTCAAAAAACTTGCATATATTCAAATACCTTAAAATATGATTTGTTTTTCTGAGAGATATTCAGGATACTTTCAAATATGATTTGTTTTTCTGAGAGATATTCAGGATACTTTCAAATATTATTTGTTTTTCTGAGACCTTTTATTTGAATATCAAGGGAAATAATTGCCTTTAGTTGATTCTCTATATTCAACTACATTTTGAGTACATTGAGTATTGTATTGTTGATATTTTTTAATTGACTACAAAATACTCATATTTTCTGCTAAGGTCTGTGTAATTCCCGGTAAGTGGAGGAACTCAACTACAACCCCCTGAATCACAGTTAACTTTAGCTGGGCTTGACTGGTGCAATGGAACCAATAGACTAGCTGCAGAAGTTGAAACCCCACCCATCTAGCATTCCAGGCAGAGTAGTGAACTTGATCAAAGTATTTGAACCCAGGTCTGCTCTGTTCTTATTGAGCACAGCTGTCAGATATCACAACACATGACCCCCTCCCTTGTACAGACAGTTACTAGGCTTAGCTCTTCTGCATGGTGTCTTGGTTGGTTTAATAGACTGTGTGATTGCCTTCCTATCCACTGGGCATTTCAATCTCCTCTCTCTCTCTCTCTCTCTCTCTCTCTCTCTCTCTCTCTATTCTCTCTGTGAAGGCCTACATGCAGCCACACCTGTTAGGAGGCGAGTTTACACATCTGGAGTTCCCCAGACGTGTACAGAGGAAGGAGGTGGGGAAGAGGATGCTATACCGGGACTTCACTATGTCTGGCTGGTAAGTATCTATTTATCTGTCTGGTCTGTCTGTCTATCCATCTATCGATCTGTGTCTGTCTTTCCATCCGTGACTTGTTTGATTACTGGTGCCTCTCATTGGAATAAGTTAGACAGATGCTGCGTTTAGTAAATCATCCTACCCCAACATTTTACCATAGTCATTAGATAACTCATATTGGGCATCTTTGCATGATTTGTCACAAGTTTTGCAATTTCACAAGCAACTACGCACTACTATTGAAATAATGTCCTTTGTCCGCAATCACTTTGTCTGTCTGAACCTCCCATTCTCATCAATGGCACTCATGATTGACAGGAAATGCTCTGCTAGACACAGACATTCTGTGTGAGTGACAGGGACAGTTCAGATCATCAGTGATCTGGACAGAACTAGGGCCCATCACAGCTCCATATCATCTTTGATTCACAGAGGCAGACTGAAGGGAGGAGTGAGTGAGTGAGAGAGAGCGAGAGGTGATTGAGGAGAGATTTACCAGTGCTGGCTCTTTCTCAGTGCGGTTCTGTCTGTGTGCTGTTAAGATGTGCTGATCTAGGGTAGTGCTGCTCCTTATTGAATCCAGAACTGAGGATCCGTCTCACTGACTCAGACATGCCTGTGATGTTTTTTTAAACAGATTCCTTTACAAGTGGCCTCTTCTCAGGACTAGAACTGGCCTCTAGTGTACCATAACAGACAGATGGACTTAACTCCATTTTGTGTGTGTGCTCCCTCACTCCCTCTACCTCCTCCTCCCTCTCATGCCAAGTTGGCAGTGAGCTGGGCTGTGAGTTGATAGTGCAGATGGGGGGTTGTTAAGGATGGCAGGCGGTTGTGTTTCAGGGCCGTGTTCAGTTGATGGATGTTTAGCAGCATGCATGTTCTACATGTTCAAACGCCTCGGCATCCAGCAGTGGATGGAAGGAGAGGGAGAGACTCAAGCTGTCTCACTAGGCTCCTGTTCTCCGAGAGAAAGGAGAGGAGAGAGGGGTGAATCCTAGCACTTTCATCACTGTCACATGTATTTACTGCTCTCTCTTCTGTCCTTCCCTCTCTTTCTTCTCCCTCCTCCACCCGCACTCCCCTCTTTCTTCCCTACTATAGCAGTGTGATGTAAATAGTGTATTTTTGGAGAGATACTGTAGGCCCAATACCCCTGTCCACTTTGGCCCTGTTTGAATTCTGAATGCACACTGCATCGATTTATAGTCCATCAAAGTTGGGCAAACCATTATCTTAAGGTTTGCCTTTACTCTCTAATATCGCAGTCTGTCTGACTCCATACACGACTGACTGCTGCCGACGGCCCCTCAATGTCACCCCACAGTTTATTGATGTGAGTGTGAGTGCCTGTGTGCGTTTCAGTCGTGGTTAGTATACTGAGCACGTAAAGCTAATGTCTCTATATCACCTGTGTGCACTGAGCAGTGGCCCTGCCCATCTCTCATCCTCAGCTCTCCTCTGTCACACACTACAGTGTGGTGGTTGGAAATGGACCACCACACTGTAGAAAACCATGGTCTAACTAACAATGAAAGACAAAAAATGATTCCACACACTGGTACATTCTTCCAGGGGTAGGTTCATCGGACAACGTTTCAACCCCAAACTGGGTCTTCGTCAGGAAAATTTGCCTGGTGCTGTTTGCAGCAACCATAGTGTTGTCCCTGACAGTACCAGAGGTATGAGTGGGAGCAGGTATTATAAGAGGATTAATGTGTGTCTGTCACGCTGTCACAGATGCTTTATCTCTAGCTAGACAGAGAGAAACCGAGCTCTGAGACAGAGAGCATCCCGGTAAAACACTAACTTCACTGGGAGTCTGACTCGTTCCCCATAGAGACTAGTCTGAAGATGTCTGCTGGATGTCCTTTGAAATCATAAAGGCTCCTGGGGCTTTTCAGTATAAAGCTATGTTTTTCAAGGTGAAATGAAGGAATGAAAAGAACCCTACAGAATGAGACTATAACAATTATACTCTTTTCTAGTTTTAGCTCTGCAGAGTCAAAGGACCATATATTAAAGTGCTAAAGTGCAGGACAGTATTTCTGTGCTCAGTCTTACAAGTTTGTATAACACTAGATAGAGGTATGGATGGATGGATGGATGGATGCGGTAGAGGGATGGATGGATGGATGCGGTAGAGGGATGGATGGATGGATGGATGGATGGATGGATGGATGGATGCGGTAGAGGGATGGATGGAAGGATGGATGCGGTAGAGGGATGGATGGAAGGATGGATGCGGTAGAGGGATGGATGGATGGATGGATGGATGCGGTAGAGGTATGGATGGATGGATGCGGTAGAGGTATGGATGGATGGATGCGGTAGATGGATGGATGGATGCGGTAGAGGGATGGATGGATGCGGTAGAGGGATGGATGGATGCGGTAGAGGTATGGATGGATGGATGCGGTAGAGGGATGGATGGATGGATGCGGTAGAGGGATGGATGGATGGATGCGGTAGAGGGATGGATGGATGCGGTAGAGGGATGGATGGATGGATGCGGTAGAGGTATGGATGGATGGATGCGGTAGAGGTATGGATGGATGGATGCGGTAGAGGGATGGATGGATGGATGCGGTAGAGGGATGGATGGATGGATGCGGTAGAGGGATGGATGGATGGATGCGGTAGAGGGATGGATGGATGGATGCGGTAGAGGGATGGATGGATGGATGCGGTAGATGGATGGATGGATGGATGCGGTAGAGGGATGGATGGATGGATGGATGCGGTAGAGGGATGGATGGATGGATGGATGCGGTAGAGGGATGGATGGATGGATGGATGGATGCGGTAGAGGTATGGATGGATGGATGCGGTAGAGGTATGGATGGATGGATGCGGTAGAGGTATGGATGGATGGATGCGGTAGAGGTATGGATGGATGGATGCGGTAGAGGTATGGATGGATGGATGCGGTAGAGGTATGGATGGATGGATGCGGTAGAGGTATGGATGGATGGATGCGGTAGAGGTATGGATGGATGGATGCGGTAGAGGTATGGATGGATGGATGCGGTAGAGGTATGGATGGATGGATGCGGTAGAGGGATGGATGTATGGATGGATGGATGCGGTAGAGGGATGGATGGATGCGGTAGAGGTATGGATGGATGGATGCGGTAGAGGGATGGATGGATGCGGTAGAGGTATGGATGGATGGATGCGGTAGAGGTATGGATGGATGGATGCGGTAGAGGGATGGATGGATGGATGCGGTAGAGGGATGGATGGATGGATGCGGTAGAGGTATGGATGGATGGATGCGGTAGAGGTATGGATGGATGGATGCGGTAGAGGTATGGATGGATGGATGCGGTAGAGGGATGGATGGATGGATGTGGTAGAGGGATGGATGGATGGATGGATGGATGCGGTAGAGGGATGGATGGATGGATGCGGTAGAGGGATGGATGGATGCGGTAGAGGTATGGATGGATGGATGCGGTAGAGGGATGGATGGATGGATGCGGTAGAGGTATGGATGGATGGATGCGGTAGAGGTATGGATGGATGGATGCGGTAGAGGTATGGATGGATGGATGCGGTAGAGGGATGGATGGATGGATGCGGTAGAGGGATGGATGGATGGATGGATGCGGTAGAGGGATGGATGGATGGATGCGGTAGAGGTATGGATGGATGGATGCGGTAGAGGTATGGATGGATGGATGCGGTAGAGGTATGGATGGATGGATGCGGTAGAGGGATGGATGGATGGATGGATGCGGTAGAGGGATGGATGGATGGATGGATGGATGCGGTAGAGGGATGGATGGATGGATGCGGTAGAGGTATGGATGGATGGATGCGGTAGAGGTATGGATGGATGGATGGATGGATGCGGTAGAGGGATGGATGGATGGATGGATGCGGTAGAGGGATGTATGGATGGATGGATGCGGTAGAGGTATGGATGGATGGATGCGGTAGAGGGATGGATGGATGCGGTAGAGGGATGGATGGATGCGGTAGAGGTATGGATGGATGGATGCGGTAGAGGGATGGATGCGGTAGAGGGATGGATGGATGGATGTGGTGGATGGATGGATGTGGTAGAGGTATGGATGGATGGATGCGGTAGAGGTATGGATGGATGGATGCGGTAGAGGTATGGATGGATGGATGCGGTAGAGGTATGGATGGATGGATGCGGTAGAGGTATGGATGGATGGATGCGGTAGAGGGATGGATGGATGGATGGATGCGGTAGAGGGATGGATGGATGCGGTAGAGGGATGGATGGATGCGGTAGAGGGATGGATGGATGGATGGATGGATGCGGTAGAGGGATGGATGGATGGATGGATGGATGGATGGATGGATGGATGGATGGATGGATGGATGGATGCGGTAGAGGGAGGGATGGATGGATGGATGGATGCGGTAGAGGGAGGGAGGGATGGATGCGGTAGAGGGAGGGATGGATAGCATGACCTCAGATCTAGCTCTGCATGCTGCAGAAAGTGCTGACTGTGTGAGTCCTGCTGGCTCAGGGTGGAAACATATGGTCTCTCCGAGTGGAACCAGTAATCTAAAAACAGTTCCAGTCCTGTCAAATCCTCTTCTCTCTACACCAGCACAGCTGAAATGCATGTGACAAGATATGGAGGGACAGCTTTCTTTACCAAGCTGGTGTTTTTCACATTCACATGCAGGACCAGGTGTGAATTTAGAATAGAAAACCCAGAATCTTTAATCAGTATAAATGGTTTGTGATTTGTGACCATGGGGTGGTTATTTTTTTTTCATAACTGCTGATTTTAGAAAGAAAGATGGAATGTTTACACTGAAAAAGAATGGGCAGTAGGCATCGTGCAATAGTACATCGACTTTCTTAAGGAGCCAGTATATACGTTTTATATTGAATGTACTGTAGATGCCCAGATTCAAATGTAAAACCTTTCCTTAGCACTTGTGTAATATTTTCCAGTCTGATCTTATGTACTGAATCTTCATCGACTCCCAGATGCTGTTGAAAAATGCATGAGTGGGGGTTGTTAAAACACTGCTTTGAGAATATGGGGGAATAAACACTGGGGAAATCTCAATCAATCACCCCTCCCTACACTCACTCTCTCTCTCACTCACACACACACACACACACACACACACACACACACACACACACACACCAACAATCCGAAACAGAAATGCCTCATACATTCATTGGTATTTACCACTTTCCCAATGCAAAGTTTTCTCTACGTCTCTCTTTGTATTGTCTGGGTGTTTCTCTTTTCTTCCTAACTCTGTCTCCTCAGCTCGTCTCGTCTAGGCTACAAGCCCCGACCGAGGCTCTGTCTCCTCAGCTCGTCTCGTCTAGGCTACAGGCCCCGAGGGAGGCTCTGTCTCCTCGTCTCGTCTACAGGCCCCGAGGGAGGCTCTGTCTCCTCGTCTCGTCTCGTATAGGCTACAGGCCCCGAGGGAGGCTCTGTCTCCTCAGCTCGTCTCGTCTAGGCTACAGGCCCCGAGGGAGGCTCTGTCTCCTCGTCTCGTCTAGGCTACAGGCCCTGAGGGAGGCGGTGTATCTCCCGGGCACACTGTACGAACCGCTGCCTGCCTGGCTGCCATAAAACAAAAACCCATTAAAGTCTCTTCTCCTCTCCTGTGTGCAGGGCATATAAAACCATTGAGGACGACGACCTGAAGTTTCCTCTAATCTACGGCGAAGGGAAGAAGGTAAGTCTGATCTCGCTGGGCCGCCTGCCTCTGCCTGCTCCCTGCCTGCTGACAGGGTTACTCCCACAGCCTTGTGTTGCTGAGCTGTAATCCAAGCTCCACCAGGGCACCATTAGTCAGCCAGGTGTCACTCTGTGGCGGAAGGAGCAGTCTCAGCCTGCAGGAAGGCTCACTATGGTGGCTTTCCAGATCATCTTTATAACAGTCACACTGCACACACGATAAGATCGCTAGCCTATATCATGTTAATGTGTTTCCTGAGATGCCAAGCCAAAGTCTGGTTATCACCATTTGCCATCCTGCATAGAGCCTCTATGCCCATCATCTGACATGTAGGAAGTAATGTGTCGTTAGTTGAGGACCAAGAAGTCTGTTACCACTCCACACTAACCCTCCTATCACAGGCGGCTGTGCCCACGACATCAAGTACCAGCCGGGCTCAGTCCCTCCTTTTAAAGTGGGGGAGAGCGAGATCAGTAAATAGGGCAATAGAGTGGAGAGAGAGAGAGAGATGGGTAGATAGAGAGATAGAAGGGAGGAAGTGATGGGTAGATAGAGCGATAGAAGGGAGGAAGAGATGGGTAGATGGAGCGATAGAAGGGAGGGGAGGGGAGGGGATGAGGTTGTGCTGGAGAGGAACGCCAGAGCACTTCAAAGCCCGGCACAGCCTGGCGGGGCCGTACATACGCTCAACAATTAATCCCAGGATGTTTCTCCTTCTCCGCCTGAGGATTTCTCTCTCCCCGTCTCTTTCTCTCTCCCCGTCTCTTTCTCTCTCCCCGTCTCTTTCTCTCTCCCCGTCTCTTTCTGTCTGTCTGTCTCTCTCTTTCTGTGTCTGTCTCTCTTTCTGTGTCTGTCTCTCTTTCTGTGTCTGTCTCTCTTTCTGTGTCTGTCTGTCTCTCTTTCTGTGTCTGTGTCTGTCTCTCTCTCTGTGTCTGTGTCTGTCTCTCTCTCTGTGTCTGTGTCTCTCTCTCTGTGTCTGTGTCTCTCTCTCTCTGTGTCTGTGTCTCTCTCTCTCTGTGTCTGTGTCTGTCTCTCTCTGTGTCTGTGTCTGTCTCTCTCTCTCTGTGTCTGTGTCTGTCTCTCTCTCTCTGTGTCTGTGTCTGTCTCTCTCTCTCTGTGTCTGTGTCTGTCTCTCTCTCTCTGTGTCTGTGTCTGTCTCTCTCTCTCTGTGTCTGTGTCTGTCTCTCTCTCTCTGTGTCTGTGTCTCTCTCTCTCTCTGTGTCTGTGTCTGTGTCTCTCTCTCTCTCTGTGTCTCTCTCTCTCTCTGTGTCTCTCTCTCTCTCTGTGTCTGTGTCTCTCTCTGTGTCTGTGTCTGTCTCTCTTTCTGTGTCTCTGTCTCTCTGTGTCTGTCGCTCTGTGTCTGTCGCTCTGTCTCTCTCTCTGTCTTTCTCTGTCTCTCTCTCTGTCTTTCTCTGTGTCTCTGTCTGTCTGTCTCTCTCTCTCTGTCACTCTGTGTCTGTCTGTCTCTCGCTCTGTCTGTCTCTCGCTCTGTCTGTCTCTCGCTCTGTCTGTCTCTCGCTCTGTCTGTCTCTCGCTCTGTCTGTCTCTCGCTCTGTCTGTCTCTCGCTGTGTGTCTCTCGCTCTCTCTCTCTCTGTGTCTCGCTCTCACACACACACACACACACACACACACACACACACATGGCTCCTATTTGATATAGTACTGCTTCCCAGCACTGCGCCGATAGCCCTTTTCAGAGGCAGAGGCGATATGTGCAGACAGTAAGAATCAAAAGGAATTTCACACAGCGTACAAATGAGGGAGACCGTAGACCGTGCCGGCGTCTCGGACTAGGGAGAGGAGAGAGATCTTTAAGGATTGTGTGTTTTTATGAAGATAAGATTTGCTTAGTAGATTTTTTAAAATGACGATTCATTCAATTCGTGATTGGTATTTTAAATTTCCCATCACGCCAAGTTGACAGTTGAAAAAAATGGTAGAATTGACCCTGACCCTGAGGTCCACACATCAAATAACTATAATGGATCAAATGATTCCAAACATTGGTATGAAATAATTATTGTTGCCAAAACAGAGTTGGGAAATGAGGGTCATACGGTCAGAGGGAGGTGTTGTTTATAGTTCCTCTCTTTGATGGTGTCATCCCTCCACAGGCACGTGTGTTGGCTACCATCGGGGTCACCAGGGGCCTGGGAGACCACGAACTAAAAGTGCACGACTCCAACATCTACATCAAGCCCTTCCTGTCCTGCTGTCCCGAGGTAGAGTACTGTACTGCTCATTCTCTATTTCCTGTCTGAGTTTAATATTGTCATAATCACATTCCAGTGCATTAATCCTTTATTGACCTCAAGATCCTCATAATACAATGACAGGAAACCATGCGTGTGTTCCCAATGGCACCCTATTCCTTTTATAGTTCACCACTTTTGACCAAGGCCCATCAAGTCTTAAAAGGAGCTCTCACCTCCCAAGCAACCCTCCACTGAACACGTACCTCCTGCCTCCTGATAGTCAGGAAGCTCTCAACACTCTCTTGATCTTTAATTCATCACTCTGAGTTCAGTCATGGTTCAGACGGTGTGCAACTCCTACAGTAGATGAGCTTTTTTTTTTTTGAAGATTTCTTCTTTTGAACCTTTTTTCCTTGGCGTCTATCTGCCCTTGCTGTTGCTTTAAAGTCACAGTAAATACATGTGCAGACAGTATGTATATAAGATGGAGGTCATAAATTGCTATGGAATCCAGCGGCCAGTGGTTTCCACAGTTTCCCACTGGGTGAAACCAAGGTCAAGGCTCTTCCTGTTGTGGGTCAAAGGTAAGATGTGGTTAGTGGGAGAGTAATCACTGTTTTACAGTAAGGCATCCCAATTTCGAAATCTCCCTTGAACTGTATTGTGAAATAGATTCTTAAGATTGCATCTCCCATTGCTGGTTATTATTCCAGCCATTTTCATAGCAACATGTCCATAGTCCTCGCCATAACAGTACTCCCTCTACCAGCACATGGAAACAACAATACTTCATAACCATGGCACTTTGTCCAGAGACCAAAGCCAGGGCATTACTTAGTGCTCTCTGACTGTGACATAGAGCAGGAGGTGTTTTCATTATACCAGATACATGAAGAGAGTGTGCCGTAGCAGAGCTAATAGGTGATCTATCCATTTTAGAAGACCTCTTTGTGGAACCTGTCTGTTATCATAAAATACAGGGGTACAAGATCAAGAACAAGAAAAGGATGAACGTATGTACAGATGAGTCAGTCTTCATAGCCTGTTCATTAAATAGATACTTTGGGATTTTGGCAATGAGGCCCTTTTTATCTACTTCCCCAGAGTCAGGGGAACTCGTGGATACCATTTCTATCTGTGTTCAGTATGAAGGAAGTTAGAGGTAGTTGCGCTAACTAGCATTAGCGCAATGGCTAGAAGTCTATGGCTAAGCAGATACAGTGCCTTCGGAAATTATTCAGACCCCTTCCCTTTTTCCACATTTTGTTACGTTACAGCCTTTCTAAAGTTGATTGATTAACTTTTTTTTTTATCTACACACAATACCCCATAATGAGGCAAAAACAGGTATTTAGAATTTTGTGCAAATTTATTAAGAATAAAAAACAAAAACATTTATTACATAAGTTTCCATTGATCATCCTTGATGTTTCTTCATTTGAAGTCCACCTGTGGTAAATTCAATTGATTGGACATGATTTGGAAAGGCGCGCACACACCGGTCTATGTAAGGTCCCACAGTTGACAGTGCATGTCAGAGAAAAAACCAAGCCATGAGGTCAAAGGAATTGTCCATAGAGCTCCAAGACAGGATTGTGGGATCTTGGGAAATGTACCATAAAATGTATGCAGCATTGAAGGTCCCCAAGAACACAGTGGCATCATTCTTAAATGGAAGAAGTTTGGAACCACCAATACTCTTCCTAGAGCTGGCCAACCGGCCAAACTGAGCAATCGGGGGAGAAGCGCCTTGGTCAGGGAACACCAAGAACCTGATGGTCACTCTGACAGAGTTCCTCTGTGGAGATGGGAGAACCTTCCAGAAGGACAACCATCTCTGCAGCACTCCACTAATCAGGCCTTTATGGTATAGTGTCCAGACGGAGGCCACTCTTCAGTAAAAGGCACATGACAGCCTGCTTGGAGTTTGCCTAAAGGATTCTGATGATGAGAAACAAGATTCTCTGGTCTGAATGCCAAGCGTCACGTCTGGAGGAAACCTGGCACCATCCCTACGGTGAAGCATGGTGTTGGTGGTGGCAGCATCAGGCTGTGGGGATGTTTTTCAGCATCAAGAACTGGGAGACTAGTCAGGATCAAGGGAAAGATGAATGAAGCAAAGTACAGAGAGATCCTTGATAAAAACCTGCTCCAGAGCGCTCAGGACCTCAGACTGGGGCCAAGGTTCACCTTCCAAAAAAAATAGCTGTGCAGTGATGCTCCGCAACTAACCTGACAGATCTTGAGAGGATCTGCAGAGAAGAATGGGAGAAACTCCCCAAATACAGGTGTGCCAAGCTTGTAGTGTCATACCAAAGAAGACTTGAGGCAGTAATTACTGCCAAAGGTGCTTCAACAAAGTACTTAGTAAAGGTTCTGAATACTTATGTAAATGTCATATTATTATTTTTATTTTAAAAAATTGGGCAGAAATGTCTAAAAGAAACTTTGCAGAAATGTCTAAAAAAATCTTTGCTTTGTCATTTTGGGGTATTGTATGTAGATTGAGGGAAATATCTAATGAATCCATTTTAGAATAAGGCAAGGGGTCTGAATACTTTCCGAATGCACTGAACCTCTAACTTCCTTCATACTGGAAACTGAGACATAAAAATGGTATCCACAAGTTCTTCTGGCTCTGGGAATGTAGATAAATAGGCTGATTGCCAAAATCCCGAAGTATCCATTTAAGACCACATCGGAGACATGTTACTGTGGGGAGGGAAAGAGGGATACTAGTCAGTTGTTGTACAACAGAATGCATTTTACTGAAATGTGTCTACTGCATTTAACCCAACCCCTCTGAATCAGAGAGGTGCGGGGGGCTGTCTTAATCGACATCCATGTCTTCGGTGACCAGGGAACACTGGGTTAACTGCCTTGCTCCGGGGTGGAACGACAGAGTTTGACATTGTCAGCTCAGGGATTTAATCCAGCAAACTTTCAGTTACTGGCCCAACGCTCTAACCTGGGAGGGAGACCATGTTAGATATTGTCTACAGACAGGATGTCTTTGTGTAGTGCATACTTCTGAATTATGTTGATCTTCTATCACCATTAATGATCTACACTGCAGACAGGAAGTGTCTGTGATCTTCTATCCTCTCTGTAATAACATCACCATTACCACCCTCACTACCCATTCACAGGTCAAAGTGTACCCTCTGACGCAGTACGAACACGGGGCGGATGACGTCCTGGTGATGGGGACAGACGGGCTGTGGGACGTCCTATCCAACCAGGAGGTTGCTGAGGCAGTCACTGGTTTCCTGGCCAACTGTGGCCCTGACGACCAGCAAAGGCATGTTCTACGTTCCATGTTCCGCTCATACTACAGACAGACACAGACAGACAAACACTGTAGTAAACTTCCACTCACCCCGCTCTTATTTGGAGAGGATATGCTTCTTATCTTGTCTTAATTACACTCATTTCTAAACATAAGTATTTTCTGAAGTGGATGAAGAGCTTGTGAGACTAGTAACGTAAAGGTTCCTTTCTTGAGGACACCATGGCATGGTGGTTGATTTTTTAAAAACATTGAAATAGTTTTCAGAAATATCCTACCCCTTCAAGGCTTTCTTAGTTTGGGGTTAAGTAAGCTCTTTGTTCACGCATTGTATGGAGATGAATACAACTAGCTGTCTGTATATTGTCCATTGTGTCTTCTGTCTTCTAACTGCCCGTTGTCTCTTCCATTGTGCCCCAGATACACAATGGCAGCTCAGGACTTGGTGATGAGGGCACGGGGGGTCCTGAAGGACCGAGGCTGGAGGATAGCCAATGAACGCCTGGGCTCCGGAGACGACATCTCTGTCTACATCATCCCTCTGAGGTACGGCAACCTGCAGACCTAGCCATAGGCCAGGCCCAGCTCACCACCACCCACCGTGGGACTCTAGACAGGCTGCTCACCCTCACCCATCTATCCTGTCCCCCCTGTCCTTAAATCAATGCCCTGGTGCTCACACATTGTTTCATCCTGAACGGTTTTCCTGAGGAAACAAAATGGCTGCTGGTTGTTGTACAGTACAGGGTAGAATGATTGTGCTTCTCTCTTGTGAAAGGAAGGAAAATCTCAGGATGTTCCAATATACAGTACCTTCAGTTTCTTCTTGTGTTTCTGTGCTGCAAAGGAACAAAAGACAATTCTGGATTCAAAGGCCTATCGGGGCCATGTATTTCGAATAATTCATAACCAACCCTTTGTTGTTTTTCAGTAGGCTATGGCTTCTGCATAGCCACATATTTTCTGATGCAATGGGAGAGGTATTGCTTTCACAAAGGCAATACTTCTCTTATGGATATCGCATGGGGAAAGACAAAGGGACTCTCTTTCAAAGTGCAATGCTTTATGGGATGGGTTTTTATCCTTTTTAGATGAGATATTGTTACTGTATTACTGATTATGAACAAGTGAAAATGCTTAAAAAATTAATGGATTTTAGATATCCATGTTTTTGCTGTATAGTGTAAAGACCCTGTGTGTGTGTGTGTGTGTGTGTGTGTGTGTGTGTGTGTGTGTGTGTGTGTGTGTGTATACATTATGAAACCTCTCCTGTCCCTATGATCCATGACATGCATAAGTCACTGACCTAGACAGTATAATCCTACCACAGACATACTATAGTGTTCAGCTTTCAGAACTATTGTTTAGGTGTTCCTCTCCAAGTGTAAGGTGAATGAAGTCTGTCACTGGCAATAAAACGACCATGAGACTATGTAAATCTCTCATTTTTGATCGGTTCGTTTTTTCTTTGGCATTGCGATGACCCCGATATTGGATTTACTTAAAGGATGTGAAGGAACGCATCTTCACATTCAATACATAATTGTGAAATGGCTATCTCATGTTTTTAGGAGGCCGGGTTCATTGTAAAGACTGGAATGGAATTAATTGAACGGTATCAAACATGGAGACCAGGTTTGATCCTGTCCTCCTATAGCTCCTCCCAACAGCCTCCTCTGCTCTGTACAGGAAGTCTTATTTTATCCTGAATCCTTTTGTTATTATGCAGTCTGGTATTTACACTTTTCTGAACAATACTCTGCAAACTAACCATGTAGGGCATTAACCTGAATCGATTGATGTTCAGATACAGTGTGAAGGATGTACAGTGTATTCTTGGGTTTCCACCTCTTTCATTTTCCGGATAAGACAATAGTCAGAGGATGTAATGCCGGGTGCAGTATGATGACAATGTACCTGGCTGTCCAGTCATGAACTACACTAATGGACATTGCACACATCTCTCCTCATGCCGTGGGACCTCTACTGATGCCACTGACACTCTAAAAATACACTCACACAGTCACTAATGATGTCAGAACTTGGGACTTGCGAGATGTGGCGTTTTTAAGTGGGTTCATCTGAGTTGTTTAAAACCGTTGTTAGGGAGGTGTTGATGACTGACGTGTGTGTCGCTGACTAAGACCGCACTGTTTCTAATCTAATCAAATCAGTCTAGTCATGGCCTAATCCATGTTAACTTGTCTCTCTGTTCCTTTTAAATGTATTTGGCATGTTTCTTTTCAAGCTGTTTCAAAGTGTTTCTGTTCTGATAACACAAACTTTACTCATCTACTTCTCTATGACTGACCTGCTCAAAACATTGCAGAAAGAGGCCCAGGGCTCTATTCAATCTGTATCGCTGAAGCGTTACAGATTGCACAATATCAATTTTAAGGTTGAGCTTGAGCTGACATATGCAGTGTTTACCGTGAATGCAGTCTCTGCTAACACGGGAACATTGGCTTTACATTTCAATCACACTGTAATGCTGAACTTCCGTGATACATATTGAATAGAGCCTCAAGCAGACTGTAAAAAATGATTGTAAATACAATGTAAAGGATACTTCTGCAACAATTCCTTTCCTTTGTACTATTGTATGTGCTGTACATGTTTCTTAAACCCTAAGGAAAACAAAATTAAGTAAACAGGCATTTGTAATGTTTTGGAAAATATAAAGAAGAAAATAATTTGAAGGATTGCTTTTCAAATTGATTAAAACTGAGATCATTCTGAAGCCCTTTTTCTTATTGCTGTAAATGTTTTATAAGGAAATGTTTTTAGAGGGTACACACATCAACACAAAGTACCATTGTGTCTACATTATTTACCACAACAGATTTTGATAATTCTATATATCAGATGGATACAGCAGACATAGATACACAGGACTGATATAGAAAGCCTTTGTGTCTAATGTTTTAGCTCTCAATCACCAGACTGCACTAAGCGGTTTGCTTTAGACAGATGGAAGGTGCTACAAGAGGTGGCGATTGATTCCTGGGTAGAGCAGTGCTCTGGTGAGCCCTGTGTGGCAGGCAGGCTGGGCCCCCTGGGGGAGCAGACAGCTGGAGGCCTGGAGCCCTGTCTGTAGTGAAGGAGGGAGGGAAGAAGTCGACTGCCTGGTTGCTCTGATACCAGGGCTCTCCATTTGTCTTTCTGTTATTCCTCACATCCTGACTCCTTGCCTTTTTCTTAACTGTTTTGGAAGAGTAGGTCCAAGGTCCCTCCCCTCAGACCTTTTTCTCCAATGCATTTGAGTAATCAAGGGGAATATGAATTGAGAAATAACCCATCGCAGCCTGCCCCCGCCTCCCCACCACCACCAATCACACACTGCCAGGGAACTAGAGCAGCTTAGCAGGGGCACCCTGGTGTGTCTGTGCCCTCAGTGCACTCATTGTGACACAGTGTCATGATACTCAACTCCCTGTCACAGAGTCCCATGGGGTGAGGGGTAGGCCGACCAGTTAGTTAGAACAAATCCCCAACTGGCAAATGGCGCTTCTGAGAGGGAGAAAGGAAGACTCCTGGGAGACGGAGGGATAGTATGACACCCATGCAACATTCTTCAACAGTTAACTGGTGAGGTTCCAACAAACTTGATGCATAGGGAACGTCTGTCAGGAGCTCTACCGGGGCAGTCCCATTAGTTCTCATACTGCAGACAAGTTATATTTGCATGATTTAGCTTATTCATCATTCATAATTAATTAATCATTAACGTTTGCTTCATTTATGTAACGACCAATACTGGGTCATACATGTGACAGACCTCACAAGGCTTCTTCTCTCTAAGCTGAGACCTTGAAACTGATATCTTTCGTTCTCAAAACAAGGGTCTGGGCGTACTGCCAAATTGCAGATACTGATAGGGAGGGTTTGTTCAATCAGTCACTTGCATGAACACAGAAATTGGTTATTAGAAAAGCACCAACATATTTTTTCCTTTTACAGGCAGGCATGTGAAGATAATCTATTTGCATATTTACCAAAGGGCACCAGGGGACTGGTAATTCACTGCTAGTTGCCATTAGTTTCTGAGTATATTCATGTTTGATTAGTCGAATCATATTGAATGAGGTTGTGGAGAGTAGTGAGGGTTTATGGAGCACCAGTGGCCATTATACTGTAACAGTATTGTTATTGTGGATTTAACTCACTGCATAACTGTATGGCCAAGAGGTCTTATCTGGCCACATTATCCTATCCTTGAGTAGTGATTTAAAGAAACACACGCACACATCCAACCACCCCCGTATACACTCATGCTTGAAAGCAAACACACACACAGACACAATCTGTAGTGGATCTCAAAGTGCTGTGTCTGACACTCCCAGGCCCTCTGCAGGAGTCTGAGAGCCATCTGGTCCATACAACCCTTACACCACCAATTCCCACCCATTCCCATACAGTCAGGCCAGCATTGATCTGGCAATTCACTCCTCCTCTCCCCACGCGGATGTGTGTGGTCCAGATTGTAAGGCAGCGATGACACAATCAGTCACTCCTGTCTGTGGGTGGGTTTGTTTTTCCAAGGTCATCACATGGCACTGCAGCAGAGGACAGAATTAACCACGGTAGTAGTTAGCTGACTGGGCAAGGCAAGGATCTATCTATACTCTTCATCCCTGCCTGCCACAGTGAATGCCATGAGGTAGAGGTACGCACAGCAGCACCTCACAATCAATGACTGTATAGGGAAACTGGATACATATTGAGAGGAACGCTAGAAGGAAATGGGAGCCGAGGTATCTGAGCTATGAGCAAAATAATTCAATTGTAAGAGTAGATATATACACTGTGTTCACAGTCCTTAACGTTTCACCAAGTTATTATACTCAACAAAAATATAAATGCAACAATTATCTGCGTTACAGTTCATATAAGGAATCCAGTCAATTGAAATAAATTCACTAGGCCCTAATCTATAGATTTCACATGACTGGGCAGGGGCGCACCCACTTGGGAGCCAGGCCTGGCCAATCAGAATTAGTTTTTCCCCAGAAAAAGTATTTATTACAGACAGAAATACTCCTCAGCACCCCCCCTCAGACAATCCCACAGGTGAAGCCGGATGTTAAGGTCCTGGGCTGGCGTGGTTACACGTGGTCTGCGGTTGTGAGGCCGGTTGGATGTACTGCCAAATACTCTAAAACGACATTGGGAGGCGGCTTATGGTAGAGAAATGAACATTAAATCTCTGGCAACAGCTCTGGTGGACATTCCTCTAGGCAGCATGCCAATTGCATGCTCTCTCAAAATTTGAGACATCTGTGGCATTGTGTTGTCTGACAAAACTGCACATTTTAGAGTGACCTTTTGTTGTCCCCAGCACAAGGTGTATCTGTGTAATGACCATGCTGTTTAATCAGCTTCTTGATATGCCACACCTGTCAGGTGGATGGATTATCTTGACAAAGGATAAAATGCTAATTAACAGGGATGTTGCGTTTTACATTTTTGTTCAGTATAGATGCACTCTATATCATTATGTTTACTTGGGTTTGGGCTGTAAGCCAACGCTACACACACAGGTCCAGACTCAGCTGAGCCATTAGCAGCTGGGAAAACCAGCATCCCCCTTCTCACCGAGTACGTGGTAATGATGCACTGCAAAGGACAGGTGTTACAGCACCAGTGTTGATGTAGCACTACACTATGGTAAAGGCTTGAAACCAATGCCAGAACCTGCAGTATCAGCCACAGAGACAGGAAGAACTTTGTTGTTTTTTTTACACATCTTTCTTGCATTATCGCCTCTGTTTTCCTTTTGTCTATGTGTAACCCTTGTTATTTTTGTGCTTTGAGAGGAACAGTCCATATGGATAGTGTTACTTCCCATTGATTAGTGTTATGGTGTTGGGCAATTTAAAGGCATGTGGGGAATGTATAGAATGTACACCCAGGGGCAGATGGTCCTGTCCAGTGTCCGGCCGTCAGAGGAAGGTGCAGCAGTGGAGGCTGCGGCACCCCGGTTCCGTTCCAGGATGCAGCTATGACGATAATTATCGTCCACCGGGAAGTGGCTCTAATTTACTGAAGCTGATTTATCTCCAGCCGACTCAAATGGGAACGTCCACACAAGATGGATGACTGGGGCTAGATAGGCGGTCCTCCATAACTCCTACAGTACCCTATAGCTACCCACACTGCCTCTTTCTGACTGCTCCTTCACTCACTGTAGTGTACCGTACCATCAGTGGGACCCACACTCAGGACAAGGGGAAAAGTATTTACTCTCACAACGCTTCTTCCATGTTATATCAGTCCTGATGTGAATGGTGCAGCCAGCTTAGTCAATGTATGCAAAAGAGACAGAAGAGAATTTACTCAGTATAGTTGTTACCTCTGAAGGGAATGACATCCATCTGGGGATCATGAAGGGACTGAAGTGGGCTAAAGGAGGCAGGCAGTCATGGCCCTGCAGAATACTGTATTCTCCACACACTATCCTTCCAAAGCCCCATTACTAAAAAGGTGCTGGTGTGAAAAAACAAATTGCCACAAGATGTGAACATAAATCTGCCCACATTATTATAGCAGCTTGTCAGTGTAGGAAGGTCAAGTGTAGTAGTATTCAATCTTCAGTCAGCACTCAGCTTCACAGAGCAAAACAGGGCTGAGGCTGGCATCCTATTCCCTATATAGTGCACTGCTTTTGACTATGGCCCATTGGGCTTTGGTCAAAAGTAGTGCACTGTAGAGCGAATAGGGTGCCATTTCAGACTCAACCACTGTCTCGGCTGAGACTAGCAGGTCTGAATCTGAACTCCTGCTGGAGGACTGCAGCCTGTCTGGCTGCACAGTTTCAGGGACGCATTACCCAGTCCAGTCTCCATCCCCCTCCACCACAAGACTCGGCTGCCATACTGATTCAGGGCTCAGCACAGGGAAGGCAGATGATACTGTGTACAGTTGGCCAGCAGCTAGCTAGGGTTTAAAGGGTAACTCCCAATGAATACCCCATATCAGCGAGCCCCAGCCAGCCAAACAGTCACAACTCAGTTTTTAGAGACACATGGTAAAGCCCTGTGTTGAGCAGCATTAGCCAGCTGGATCATGTGGAAGTTCTCTGTACTGTAGCCTACATACTGTGGTATGTCAGTCAGTCTGATGATGATTTAACTGAGTCATCAGATTACGAGGTCAGTCAGTGGTGCCAAAGGAACAACACTGTACATTTTCTATCAACGTGCCTTGGCTAAAATTGGCCACCTGCCTCTAAACGTTTGCTTACAATAAGGTGTCACGTGTTGCAGTATAACTACCTCTCACCAGTGACTGAACGTAAGCTAAACGTCAACAAAGGACGTAATGGTTAGCCATAAACCTAGCCTGTCTGTAGGCTGTAGCAGGCCAGTTTTACCAGTGGGCAGTAGGGGAGCCACGTCGCAGCTCGCTCTCTCTTCATAGCAACAGCACAATCACCCATCATTCATGCTTTCCAGATCGAAGAGGGAGAGAGGCAGCAGCCACCATATATATATATATTAAGACTTATTTGCTTCACATCTCAAACTAATCGAAAAGTGAGGCACTTAAATTGTAAATTAATTGTATGTTTTAACAGGAAATGCATTCATGGTAGCCTAGATAATATCCAATTCAAAATGCAAACATAAAAAAAAAAAAAGATATATATCATCAACAAGCTGTAGGTCATCAATCAAATGTGAAATGCTCAAAATCACACACACGCAGCTTTTTCCCCTTGAATAACATTTTATTTGAGTTACAAATCACCACTGCTGCCACTTCTGGAACCTTCATAGCCAAGGCAAAACTGAAGGAATATTGCAACAATACATTGGCTAGACTACTTTCACTGTTCCATTGTAACAACGTAGCTGTTATAACATTATCATATATTTAGATGTACCTTTTAAAACAAATAAACAGGAAAATCCTCGGCTTGAAGTCGAATACCAGCACTGGCAAGGCAGTAGCTTGCGCAGTCATCTCCATAGCGGGAAATGTCATAACCCAACCAACAGCACAAACTACTACCTCAGCCAGTACATGGTCAAATGCCGATAGAAATAGCAGAAATCACAAGACTGCAAATGATAACGAATATATTTGGCTTCTACAATTCTTGATCTGATACGTACGGTTCCACGCGCTTGGGACTGGTTATGTTCATCCGATCTCCTGAGCACAGTGAGCAGACGGTCGTATCATGAGCAGAGAGCAGAGTTGAAATATGAGGGGAAACCCCGCCCAAGACCTCCCCCAGTCTACTCCTCCCCTTTCCCCTGTGCACCAGACAACCCGCGGTCGTTTCCCTCATATGACCTAACCCCAAGCTCCAGTTTGTCGCAACAATGTAATACTTTATTATTATTATTTTATCATTTAACCTTTATTTAACTAGGCAAGCCAGTTTAGAACAAATTCTTTTTGACAATGACGGCCTTCTTGTGCGACTGTTACGTGAAGAAGGTACATAGTCGAAACCAAATCTAATTATTGCACTTGCCCGATAATATGGATACATCCCAGAAGGGATATTTTTTAGCACAGATAAAAATGTGGAGTGAAAATGGCAGCCATATTGGTTAGGGAGGAATCCAAACCAGTCTAATTGGAATGAATGGCAGTTGAGGCACCATCCTAATTTTACTATGCAGGAAAATAAAAGTCAGAATCGAAATGTGTCTAATAGAATTAGTCAATCTAAAATATTGTCATATAACTATAAAAACAGTTTATACAAGTTTTATTCAAATTTGCTGTATAACTTGCTTCTAAAATATACAGTTGAAGTTGGAAGTTTACATACACCGCCAAATACATTTAAACTCAGTTTTTCACAATTCCTGTACAAATAGTAAAACTCTCTGTCTTAGGTCAGTTAGGATCACCACTTTGTTTTAAGAATGTGAAATGTCAGAATAATAGTAGAGAGAATTATTTATTTCAGCTTTTATTTATTTCATCACATTCCCAGTGGGTCAGAAGTTTACATACACTCAATTAGTATTTGGTAGCATTGCCTTTAAATTGTTTAACTTGGGTCAAATATTTTGGGTAGCCTTCCACAAGCTTCCCACAATAAATTGGGTGAATTTTGGCCCATTCCTCCTGACAGAACTGGTGTAACTGAGTCAGGTTTGTAGGTCTCCTTGCTCGCACACACTTTTTCAGTTCTGCCCACAAATTTTCTATAGGATTGAGGTCAGGACTTTGTGATGGCCACTCCAATACCTTGACTTTGTTGTACTTAAGCCATTTTGCCACAACTTTGGAAGTACGCTTGGGGTCATTGTCCATTTGGAAGACCCATTTGCAACCAAGCTTTAACTTCCTGACTGATGTCTTGAGATGTTGCTTCAATATATCCAAATGTTTTATTTTTTTTTCTATTTTGTGAAGTGCACCAGTCCCTCCTACAGCAAAGCACCTCCTCAACATGATGCTGCCACCCCCGTGCCTCACAGTTGGGATGGTGTTCTTCGGCTTGCAAGACTCCCCCTTTTTCCTCCAAACATAACAATGGTCATTACGGCCAAACAGTTCTATTTTTGTTTCATCAGACCAGAGGACATTTCTCCAAAAAGTAAGATCTTTGTCCCCATGTGCAGTTGCAAACCGTAGTCTGGCTTTTTTATGGCGGTTTTGGAGCAGTGGCTTCTTCCTTGCTCAGAGGACTTTCAGGTTATATCGATATAAGACTCGTTTTACTGTGGATGTAGATACTTTTGTACCTGTTTCCTCCAGCATCTTCACTCGGTCCTTTGCGGTTGTTCTGGGATTGATTTGTACTTTTCGCACCAAAGTACTTTCATCTCTCCTGAGCGGTATGACGGCTGTGTGGTCCCATGGTGTTTATACTTGCGAACTATTGTTTGTACAGATAAACGTGGTACCTTCAGGCGTTTGGAAATTTCTCCCAAGGATGAACCAGACTTGTGGAGGTCTACAATTTCTTTTCGGAGGTCTTGGCTGATTTCTTTTGATTTTCCCATGATGTCGAACAGAGGCACTGAGTTTGAAGGTAGGCCTTGAAATACATCCACAGGTACACCTCCAACTGACTCAAATTATGTCAATTAGCCTATAAGAAGCTTCTAAAGCCATGACACCATTTTCTGGAATGTTCCAAGCTGTTTAAAAGCACAGTCAACTTAGTGCATGTAAACTTCTGACCCACTGGAATTGTGATATAGTGAATTATAAGTGAAATAATCTGTCTGTAAACAATTGTTGGAAGAATAACTTGTCATGCAAAAAGTAGATGTCCTAACAGACTTGCCAAAACTATAGTTTGTGAACATGAAATCTGTGGAGTGGTTGAAACATGAGTTTTAATGACTTCAACCTAAGTGTATGTAAACTTCCGACTTCAACTGTATGTATACAGATCATAAAATGTAAACATTTTTGTCTAAAACTGTCTGGCTAGCTAGCTTACAAACATACAGTGCAGATATATTTTTCTAAATCATTATTTTACACAATATCTTATCACAGCACTGGCAAACCATGGTCTACCATCTCCATGACCAAAATGGCTGACCTTCAATAAAAGGTTAATTTCTATTCTAGAATTCTAAGGCCTCATTCTATGGCCATGACGCGTACGCATTCATCATGAAATGTCATTCAGGAGATTAGTCGTTTAGGATTGTAGGAAATGTATTTTCTACACTCAAGTCAGACAAGACCAGCAAGCTCAGACACAACAAACTCGGATGCTAAAGAAAATGACAGAGCGACATACAAATCAATTACAGGGTTAAAGACAGGACATCACTGAGGCACACACAGAAATCAGATAATTGTTTGTAGAACTCTCCCATTTATTTTATACAGGCAAGTACCCTTCTCAGGTCAGCTAAAATATGACATGGAATGTTACAGTAAGATTTGGAATAAAATCCTAACTTAAAAACTTCACAAAAGGTCACCTCATCTTTCTTTTTAAAGGTCCATATAGCCGAAGAACTTTAGTTTTTTCTTAATTACATCATCAACACTCACCACACACTGTACATCGACTCTCTTTTCAGGAAATTTAGATAAACGAAAACCCAAAGAAAATACTGCAATTGTTTTACTGTAGCAGTTAATACACATGTCCAGCCAGTCATTCAGAATGAGAATGGGAGGTGGTATCAACCAACGTGTATTAGAAGCATACATTGATGATGTCATGTGTAGCAGGTCAGAGTTGTCGTTGTGGGACGAGCTGTCGCCGGGGGAGCTCAGTTGCCACTGGTTACTGTCTGTTAGATGGGCTCACATGGAGTAAAAGAGTTTGTGTGTTTGGGTCTCAGGAGGACACATTCATTATGAATTCCTTCATTATAAAAAGGGGTTGGAACAGTCAGGACTCTCCGTTTTGTACTCTGGAGACAGGGGGCTGCATAAAGTCTTTGAAGGGCCCCATGGCCTCCTTCAGCGCTGAGCTGACCTCAGAGGAGGAGCAGGTGATGCACTCCACCAGGGTTGGGTAGAGGGCAATCACCTGGGCCCACGTGGTCCCATCCACTGTAGGGCACACACACCATGGGATGGGATGGGGTGGGGAAAGAGAGAGGCAGACGGAGAAGAGATGCAATGAATAGGTGATGTGGGGATAGGAAAGAAGAGCAGGGCAGAGGAGAGGATGTAGGAAAGGAAAGGTAGAGGGCAGAGGAGAGGATGTAGGAAAGGAAAGGTAGAGGGCAGAGGAGAAGAAGGAGGAAAGGAAAGGTAGAGGGCAGAGGAGAGGAAGGAGGAAAGGAAAGGTAGAGGGCAGAGGAGAGGATGTAGGAAAGGAAAGGTAGAGGGCAGAGGAGAGGATGTAGGAAAGGAAAGGTAGAGGGCAGAGGAGAGGATGTAGGAAAGGAAAGGTAGAGGGCAGAGGAGAGGATGTAGGAAAGGAAAGGTAGAGGGCAGAGGAGAGGATGTAGGAAAGGTAGAGGGCAGAGGAGAGGATGTAGGAAAGGTAGAGGGCAGAGGAGAGGATGTAGGAAAGGTAGAGGGCAGAGGAGAGGATGTAGGAAAGGTAGAGGGCAGAGGAGAGGATGTAGGAAAGGTAGAGGGCAGAGGAGAGGATGTAGGAAAGGAAGAGGGCAGAGGAGAGGATGTAGGAAAGGAAGAGGGCAGAGGAGAGGATGTAGGAAAGGAAAGGAAGGAGGAAAGGTAGAGGGCAGAGGAGAGGAAGGAGGAAAGGTAGAGGGCAGAGGAGAGGAAGGAGGAAAGGTAGAGGGCAGAGGAGGGGATGTAGGAAAGGAAAGGTAGAGGGCAGAGTAGAGGAAGGAGGAAAGGAAAGGTAGAGGAGAGGATGTAGGAAAGGAGAGGGCAGAGGAGAGGATGTAGGAAAGAAAAGGTAGAGGGCAGAGGAGAGGAGGGCAGAAGAAGGGAGGAGTGGAACGGAGAGGATGGCGGAGAGGAGAGGAGAGGAGAAGACGGAGGAGTGGAACGGAGAGGATGGCGGAGAGGAGAGGAGAGGAGAAGACGGAGGAGTGGAATGGGGAGGAAGAGGAGAGGAGACCACAGAGACAGATGTGTGAGAGAAAGCAATTAAATAAATCATTTTTATAGAAAGCCAGAGGGAAATATAAATTACTTTTTTTTCTGGATAAATTAGGTTATAAACAACCTTAAGGGCACTTTGATCGCCTTACTTTTGCCTCCGATTCCAAAAATCAAACATTGTAAATTGACCTAACAGGGAACATACATATCTCTCTTCAGAAATAAATTGCATTTGCAAACATTCCCCATTGTACTGTGACACAGTGTGATACGGAAATGAATAATGACAAACCATGTTTCCATCCAACCTTTTTATGTGATTAAAGTACATTTCGGATAAAACATTTTCAATACAGGCAAACTTTCCAAATGTCTACAAAACAAAATACGCTAGACGAGGTGGGATCTTTGTGTCTGTAAACTTGGAGTCATGCAATAATATCTTGTGTGGTCCTCTGACTACGGAATGCATGCAGTTTATTAGGCTACAGATGAAATAAGTTATGATGAACTTCAACGGGTGGTGAAAGTGCATGGTGATAAGCTTGATGCTACTTTCCAATAAATATCTGGTGACATGATGATCGATGTTTGGCTACCGTTTGAAAAGTAAAAATAATCTCCCTATTTTGTCCATAATAAATCTCATCATGTAGGCAAGCCTACCCTAGAGCACACGTGCCAAGACCAGAGTGGGTACATTCGCGATATAACAATTTTATTTGTACAAAACCATCAGTAGAGTTGGAAATGTGATGGAAACCCTTTTAACTAGTATTTTTTTTATTCGGTACATGGGAATTTAACCGCCTTATCATCACGCACAGCCTTTTAAACGCAACATAAGAACTGTAATATCCGATGTTTCTCTGAGTTGTGGTTGAACAAGGACATGGATAATATACATCTAGCTGGGCTTTCTATGCATCAGCAGGACATAAGGGCAGTTTGGGTAAGCTCAAGGGGGAGGGGTGTCTCATCAGCGTCTAGTGAGCAATCTCTAATATTAAGGAAGTATTGAGGCTCATGAGAATACCTCATTAAAAACTGTAGACCATACCATTTACTATTTTTCTTAGCTGTCTATTTACTTAATTTCTATTAGCATGTCACCTGCGCAACTAGAGGCACAGGTGACATCACCTTTTACTCCAGATCACCTTTACTCCACACACAGAAACACATACAAAGCTTACAAGCAATGCTAAGCTACAGGACTGTTTCGCTAGCACAGACTGGAATATGTTCGGGATTCATCGGAAGGCATTGAGGAGTTTACTACATCAGTCACCGGCTTCAATAATAAGTGCATTGACAATGTCGTCCCCACAGTGACTGTAGGTACATATCCCAACCAGAAGCCATGGATTACGGGAAACATCCGCACTGAGCTAAAGGACTAAGATCGAATCCTACTACACCGGCTCTTGACACTTGTCGGATGTGGCAGGGCTTGCAAACTATCAAGGATTACAAAAGGAAACCCAGCCGGATTACCAGGACGAGTACTCGGAGTGTGCGCTGACCAGCTGGCAAGTGTCTTCACTGACATTTCCAACCTCTCAATGACCTACAGTAGGGAGAACAAGTATTTGATACACTGCCGATTTTGCAGGTTTTCCCACTTACAAAGCATGTAGAAGGCTGTAATTTTTATCATAGGTACTCTTCAACTGTGAGTGACGGAATCTAAAACAAAAATCCAGAAAATCACATTGTATGATTTTTAAGTAATTAATTTGCATACATCAGAAAAGCAGAACTTAATATTTGGTACAGAAACCTTTGTTTGCACTACAGGATCATACGTTTCCTGTAGTTCTTGACCAGGTTTTCACACAGTGCAGCAGGGATTTTGGCCCACTCCTCCATACAGACCTTCTCCAGATCCTTCAGGTTTCGGGGCTGTCGCTGGGCAATACGGACTTTCAGCTCCCTCCAAAGATTTTCTATTGGGTTCAGGTCTGGAGACTGGCTAGGCCACTCAAGGACCTTGAGATGCTTCTTACGGAGCCACTCCTTAGTTGCCCTGGCTGTGTGTTTCGGGTTGTTGTCATGCTGGAAGACCCAGCCACGACCCATTTTCAATGCTCTTACTGAGGGAAGGAGGTTGTTGGCCAAGATCTCGATACATGGCCCAATCCATCCTCCCCTCAATACGGTGCAGTCGTCCTGTCCCCTTTGCAGAAAAGCATCCCCAAAGAATGATGTTTCCACCTTCATGCTTCACGGTTGGGATGGTGTTCTTGGGGTTGTACTCATCCTTCTTCTTCCTCCAAACACGGCGAGTGGAGTTTAGACCAAAAAGCTCTATTTTTGTCTCATCAGACCACATGATCTTCTCCCATTCCTCCTCTGGATCATCCAGATAGTCATTGGCAAACTTCAGACAGGCCTGGACATGCACTGGCTTGAGCAGGGGGACCTTGCGTGCGCTGCAGGATTTTAATCCATGACGGCGTAGTGTGTTACTAATGGTTTTCTTTGAGACTGTGGTCCCAGCTCTCTTCAGGTCATTGACCAGGTCCTGCCGTGTAGTTCTGGGCTGATCCCTCACCTTCCTCATGATCATTGATGTCCCACGAGGTGAGATCTTGCATGGTGCCCCAGACCGAGGGAAATTGACCGTCATCTTGAACTTCTTCCATTTTCTAATAATTGCGCCAACAGTTGTTGCCTTCTCACCAAGCTGCTTGCCTATTGTCCTAAAACCTGCAAAATCGGCAGTGTATCAAATACTTGTTCTCCCCACTGTAGTCTGTAATACCTACATGTTTCAAGCAGATCACCATAGTCCCTGTGCCCAAGAACGGCAAGATAACCTGTCTAAATGACTATCGCCCTGTAGCACTCACATCTGTAGCCATTAAATGCTTTGAAAGGCTGGTCATGGCTCACATCAACACAATCATCCCAGACACCCTGGACCCACTCCAATTTGCATACTGCCCCAACAGAGCCACAAATGACACAATCTCTATTGCACTCCACACTGCCATCTCCCAACTGGACAAGAGGAAAACCTGTGACAATGCTGTTCATCGACTACAGCTCAGCCTTCAACACCAGAATGCCCTTCAAGCTCATCACTAAGCTACAGACTGAACACGTCCCACTGCAACTGGATCCTGGACTTCCTGACGGGCCGACCTCAGGTGTTGAGGGTAGGCAACAACACATCCGCTACGCTGACCCTCAACAACAGGGCCCCTCAGGGGTGAGTGCTTAGTCCCCTCCTGTACTCCCTGTTCACTCACGACTGCGTGGCCATGCACAACTCCAACACCATCATTAAGTTTGCTGACGACACAACAGTGTTAGGCCTGATCACTGACAACGATGCGAAAGCCTACAGGGAGGAAGGAGGTCAGTACAACAACCTCTCCGTCAAGAAGACAAAGGAGCTGATCGTGGACTACAGGAAACGGAGGGCCGAGCACGCCCCCATTCACATCAACAGGGCTGTAGTGGAACGGGCAGAGATCTTCCAAGTTTCTCAGTATCCACATTATTAAAGGCATCTGCATGTTTCACAGCCGAAACAGTTTGGTAGAATTTATGCATACAGTGCATTCGGAAAGTATTCAAACTCCTTGCCTTTTTCCATATTTTGTTACATTACAGCCTTACAGCTGCAGAGATATTTTGAGGTCTCTCCAGAGATGTTCAATCGGGTTCAAGTCCGAACTCTGGCTGGGCCACTCAAGGATATTCAAAGACTTGTCCCTAAGCCAATCATGCATTGTCTTGGCTGTGTGCTTAGAGTAGCTGTCCTGTTGGAAGGTGAACCTTTGCCCATCTGAGGTCCTGGAGCAGATTTTCATCAAGGATCTCTCTGTACTTTGCTCCGTTCATCTTTCTCTCGATCCTGACTAGTCCCCCAGTCCCTGCTGCTGAAAAACATCCCCACAGCATGATGCTGCCACCACCATGCGTCACCGTAGGGATGGTGCCAGGTTTCCTCCAGACGTTACGCTTGGCATTCAGGCCAAAGAGTTCAATCTTGGTTTCATCAGACCAGAGAATCTTTTGGCAAACTCCAAGCGGGCAGGCATGTGCCTTTTACTGAGGAGTGGCTTCTGTCTGGCCACTCTAAAGGCCTGATTGGTGGAGTGCTGCAGAGATGGTTGTCCTTCTGGAAGGTTCTGCCATATCCACAGAGGAACTCTGGAGCTCTGTCAGAGTGACCATCGGCCAAGGCCCTTCTCCACCGATTGCTCAGTTTGGCTGGGCAACCAGCTCTAGGAAGAGTCTTGGTGGTTGCAAACTTCTTCCATTTAATAATGATGGAGGCCACTGTGTTCTTGGGGACCTTCAATGCTGCAGAAATGTTTTGGTACCCTTCCCCAGATCTGTGCTTCGACAATCCTGTCTCGGAGCTCTACGGACAATTCCTTCACCCTTATGGCTTGGTTTTTGCTCTGACGTGCACTGTCGACCTTATATAGACAGGTGTGTGCCTTTCCAAATCATGTCCAATCAATGTAAATTTACCACAGGTGGACTTCCAGTCCAGTTGTAAAAACATTTCAAGGATGATCATTGGAAACAGGATGCACCTGAGCTCAATTTCAAGTCTCATAACAAAGGGCCTGGATATTTACATTTCTAAAAACCTGTTTTTTCTTGGTCATTATGGGGTATTGTGTGTAGATTGATGATGAAAAAACATTTATTTAATCAATTTTAGAATAAGGCTGTAACGTAACAAACTGAGGAAAAAGGGAAGGGGTCGGAATACTTTCCAAATGTATATTATGACAATTTTGTGATGTTTTTTTGTTTGTTTGTTTTTGTTTGTTTGGTCTTCAGTAAGGGGTTATTCGGCTGTTCGGGTACACAAAATATTTTCTGGAGGCAAGCAGAAGTTCAGAGCCGAAGTCTATGCCCCTTCGTCAATGACTGGTCAACAGTAGGGATTCTTCACTAAAGTCATTGTTGTCATTAAAAGAGAGAACTCATTTTCATGCAAATGTTTTCATTGAAAAATACTGCACCAAACATTATATAGGTAGAAGTACATTTGTGCAACTAAGATCTCTTCGATCTTATTACGAGTTTTATTTTTCTATTTTATTTTTCCTATGCATTGTTGGGAAGGGCCTTAAGTACGCATTTCACTGTTAGTCTACACCGGTTGTTTATGAAGCATGTGACAAATACTATTTTATTTGAACAAGTTGTGGGAAAATGCGCACATTGTTTTTATGCAGATTTTGGAATATTCGCATGGAAATCTGTCGGCTATTGGATGGAAACCTAGCTTGATATAGTACAATAATTGTCTGTGTGTTTCCTAAGTAGTTTATTTCTACTCACCGTTTTCTGGCTGGGTCTTTTTAAGTGAGTCCATCAAAGTGCTGATAGCTTTTAAGACAAAGATGATTTCTGTCACTTGTTGCCTAGTAATAAAATAAAAGGAATGGAATAATTATATACTTACATATTCATGTAGTGCATAAAAACCAAACAAGGGGACTAAACAAGGGGACATACGATGAGTACCAACCTTCAAATCTCCAAAAACAAATCATAGGTAAAATGTTTTTATGAAAACCCCTTTTTGCAGCTGGAGGCCTGAATATATACACTGAGTATACCAAACATTAGGAACACCTTCCTAATATTGAGTTGCACCCTCCCCTTTTGCCCTCAGAACAGCCTCAATTCATCAGGGCATGGACTCTACAAAGTGGCAAAAGTGTTCCACAAGGATGCTGGCCCATGTTGACCCCAATGCTTCCCACAGTGGTGTCAAGTTGGCTGGATGCCCTTTGGGTGGTGGACCATTCTTGATACACACGGGAAACCGTTGAGCTAGAAAAACCCAGCAGCGTTGCAGTTCTTGACACAAACCTACTACCGTACCCCATTCAAAGGCACTTCAATATTTTGTCTTTTCCATTCTTCCCTCTGAATGGCACACATACACAATCCATGTCTCAAGGATAAAAAAAAAAAAAAAAGTAACCTGTATCCTCCCCTTCATCTACACTGATTGAAGTGGATTTAACAAGTGACATCAATAAGGGATCATAGCTTTCACCTGGATTCACCTGGTCAGTCTGTCATGGAAAGAGCAGGTGTTCTCAAAGTTTTGTATACTCAGTGTATATAATTTGTTACAGTCAGTGTGGCATTTGCTCAGGTAATAGAGATAAAACACATAGAAAAGAAACGGGAGCAGTTTGAAAACAGAAGTGTGTATCGGAAGGATGCAAATGTAATTATGCTATTAACCTGAGAAGTTGGCAATCAAGCTTCATCCTCTGTCCACTATGGAAGACAGTGAAAAGACTGTTACACTACGCCGCCATCGTAAACTAACACAGAACACATTTTAGGATGACAGAACACCCACCAGGGAATCTACCCCATATGAATACCAAGAGAAGGAAAGCGAAACGAGGAAAGAGAAAGGATTAGAGAAAGACTAGAGGAATATGGATGGAGAAACTGATGCCAGTTCTCAGCTAAAGTACTTACTCTCTGTTGTTGACGTTGAATGCTAATTTTGTGTAAAAGTGCATAAAAAGCTCTTTGCAAAATCGAAATATGCTAAGTTTTGGTGCGTTTCCCTCTACTACAGGGGTTGTGTCCATCCGTGTTCTAGTGGACTCACCTGGGCAGCGGGCAGCGTCCACTCAGCCTCTCATCGTCTACGTAGCGCCTCAACACGTCTTGGGACCTCTTGAGGAGCACGGAGAGGGCCATGCGGGAGATGTAGCCTTCCTGGGGCGTGGACACCTTGTTACTGAAGGAGAACTGGAGCAGTGTCTCAAAACAGACTTTGGAGAACTCCTCCCGCATCCGCACGTCTATCTCTGCCTCTGTGGAGGGAAATATGGTTGTATTTGCGAAGACTGTGATATGTGGTTGTCATACCTATTTCAATGCCCTTATTGTAAGTCACTGTGATGTAAGAGCATCTGCTAAATAGCTAGAATGAGAAACGTACAAAAAAACCTTTGATTTCATAGGTGATGCTAGAAAATACATTGTTGATTATAGATTCATTATTAAAAGGAAAATCCAGTTGAAATGATACATTGTGACCAATAGAAGTGTTTGGCCCATGTTAACATATCGTTAGTGCAAAAGGTACCGGAATAAGAGTTGGTGTTCTTTCCTCACCTGTGAATGAGGAGGACTGTGAGTGAATGGATCCTTTATTGAGCATGGCCATAATCTGGCCAACAAAGTCTTTGGGGATGAAGATGGCAAACGGCAAGATCTCTGTGCTGATCAGCTGCACCACCTACAGAGAGAGGACACACACAGACCTCAGGGATTGGCAGGCATAAAGGCAGTAATACAATTCAAAGATCGGTTTAAGTGTGGTCAATCGGTCAGGTTTTACCTCAACGTCAATGGCTTCATTCTTCTGGAACTCCTGGATGGACACATTGTCTGGAGGTGTGCTGTAAAACAGAAACAGAAACGGCTAATCAAGCCCCATTCCTCCATCCATTGTCAATACTGAATCAATGCCTGTTTCCCAGACTGAGGAACATTTAGGCGCGTCTGTTTTTGTTATTAAGGCACAATATGTAGAAATCGCTCTGCCTATTTTTTATGAACTGTCTGAGAAAAGGTGTACCTACCTTTTGGTGAAAAGGAAGTCTTCGAAGGCGTTGGCCAGCTCTGGCCACATAGTGTCAAACGTCCCAGAGGAGGCGTGCTGACGGGCCACGGGCAGCCCGGTGGACAGCACCTTGAGCAGGGACGACACAGCTAGCTTCCACGTGCTCTCTGAAGGACACGCATACTTCAGGCCTAGGGGCATCCGCAGGGTCTATGGAGGAAGCAGAGAAAGAGTGGAGTTAGAACACAACTTCAATGTATGGACTAGCCTGGTTGCCAGGTATGCTAGTGGATTAGCTAATACCTAGGCTCGATGTGTAGAATAGAGGGAGAGTGGCGTTGGAAAAACAATTGGAGGCTTCAATGTATGGACGTGCCTGGTGCTTGATCTGCTAGTGCAGGAAGGAAAAAGGTATTCCTGATGGTCTTGTGTGTGACTCAGTAATGACGCAGAGACACATCTAAACTAAACAATGTCTTGAGCCATCGATGTCGTTTTAGTCTCAAAACCAGGGAAAAATAAGCAACAGAACAGAAACAGACCGTCTTTGTGGCAAACGGCTCCCTCTTTCCATACGCAGCTGGCCTCCCCAAGGTTAAGATTTTATGGCTATGACCTCCTTTCTCAGGAAAGGGAGAGGAGGGTGGGGGGGTTGGTGTGAACCTATCCATAGGGAAACTCTCTAATGAGGTCTTAGCAGAGTAGTAGTCCTAGTTCTTCTGGGAATTGCTTTAAGAAGATAATGGGAGTCAGATGGTCCCACACACACCAGACCAGGGCTTGTTGAGAAACAACCTGGTATGTCATTGACCCACAGGAAACAATAGAGGAACACCTGACAGCTTTGTGAAGGGATGTTGTTTCCCACGACAAAAAGAGCAGCTTGTTTATGACAGAAACACTAGTCACTGGAGTATGACGATGGACTAATGGGAGATATGAAAGATATTTAGAATGGCGATTACATTTGAAATTAGGGAGTAGTAGTTTCACAACCAGAACCAGTACTAGGAGTTTCAGTTTCCGAGCAACTCCTTTAACATTAACACTTAAACTCTTGATGTTGGAGACAGCACCTTGATGATGTTCTGTAGGACTTTCTCGTTGATGACAGCTTTGTGACAGGCTGTTTTCTGGTAGAGGTCCACCACCACCTCCAGGGACCTCTCAGCAAAGGGCACGTAGTTTAAGGCAACCCATTCTGCCTGTACAGAGAGAAAGATAGAGGGTGAGGGGGGGGGGGGGGGGGGGGGGCGGGTTAATTAAAGCTGAAAACCTCCCTCCATTCAAATACTAAGAGGAGCAAAGTGCCATAGAACTTATAGTAGAAATACTGTACATGTGCAAATATAGACAGCACGACACTAAAACAGTCAGTAAGATAAGTGATAGGAGGATGGGACTTGAAAGGTAGGTAGTAGGTACAGAGAGGCGTATACACTGGTTAGTCAGCCTCTTCAGGATTCCGCGATCACATTTTTCTTCTTGCAAAATCAACAATTTCCAGCATATTATGCGAGGGCTTGCAAATTTTACCAATCGTCGCTCTAATTCCTCATAAAACAGTCAAACCATCGCAATTTTATCACATATAACTGACCCATGGCCACAGAACAAGAAGATGGCTCGCAATTTAAACCAATCACAGCATATTTACCGCATAATATGGTTCAATCAAACCACACGTCAACAAAATCATCAGCGCGCATTTTCGCAACAAATCGGACAAAATCATTGCATAATGCCCTGCAAAATGTTGGAATTGCCGCAGCAAAATCAATAATTTTTGGCCTGCAATTTTCACAAAAAAATACTAGCGAAATCCTGGAGGGACTGGTGGTGGACAGAACAGAGAGGGGTTGGTAGGTAACATGGAGTGAGTGATGATGTAGACAACTTCTTACCATGCGGTGGGTGAAATGCCTCATCTACAGTAGTAGTGATGGGACCATTGAGCAGAGGTACACAGCTGAGTACAGTACAATATAGTACTAAAGGGGGCTGTAGGAGGATTGTGGAACTCACCGGTGCAAACAGTTGGATCTAAAGGTTGATCCAGTGAGTAGAAACAGAACAACGAGAAGAAGGTTGGAGTTAACTTGTTTGCTGGTGCCTGGTGTTATTATACCAACTTGTCGCCACTGACCAATTGACTGACAGCGGCAATCATGTTTTTAATGGTTTGATTGAACAACAAACTGACTGACAGTATGAGACAGCTTTTACTGGTGAGTGAGCGCGTAGCGATAGCGTTAATTAGCATAGCTGATTCAGCCACCACCATGAAATCAAAACCACTCATCAATACAACATTCTGTATCTCCCCTGATAGGCACAGCAGCTGCTACACCAGATTACTTCATCAAAGACCAGACTGTTTGACAGGCTTTTTTGTGTAAGTGTGAGAATACAAATGAGGAAAACACAGATGAGATCCTAGCTTTGTTTTAAAGATTCCCTTCTCTTCTGAACTCAGTGTGAACAAAGAAAGTGTCATCAACTAGCCTACTTAAAAAAAGGTTTTTACGAGTTATGTGAATCTCATTTGTCCTTCACTCTGAGAAAAGGGAAGAATCATGAACGTGGTCGGAGACCTGTCAAAAGGCGGAAAAATGTCACCTGGGGCCTGCGTGCTGCCAGCCTGAGAGGCTGGTGTGAAAGAGAGAGAAAGAAGTGGAATAGTTTGGGCTATTGATGCAGTTTAAAAGACCCAGCTAGGTGTCAATTAGAACAATAAGGGAGGGGGAAATGAGGACCAGACAAAAGAGAATGGGGAGGAGCTTCATTAACGACGAGGGGGGGGGGGGTGGAACCTGTTCAGAAGTCTGGAAAAAAACAGACGACTGCCAAAATGTTTCATCAATGGAAAATGAGGTATCGAGATAACGAGAGAGAGAAAGAGAGAAAGCTTGAAAGAGAGAGGAAGACAAACTTGCACACGAAGCAACAGAGAAAGACAACGGCAGAGAGAGAAATTGTGATTCGTTACCTGATTGTATTTAGCGTTGGCCACATGTTTGGTTTCCATCTTGCCGTACTGGGGGGGTTTACAGGAGAACTCGACGAAGAGGAGCAGCTGTTCAAAGATGGCTGGGTACATGACATGCAGGTTCTCTGGGCCCACACAGATGGCCTGCAGAGGGAGAGACAGGAACCTTACTCACTACTGACCTCACTAGAACCAGGGAACCTTACTCACTACTGACTTCAGTAGAACTTGGGAACCTTACTAACTGCTGACCTCACTAGAACTAGGGAACCTTACTCACTACTGACCTCACTAGAACTAGGGAACCTTACTCACTACTGGCCTCACTAGAACTAGGGAACCTTACTCACTACTGGCCTCACTAGAACCAGGGAACCTTACTCACTACTGGCCTCACTAGAACCAGGGAACCTTACTCACTACTGACCTAACTAGAACCAGGAAACCTTACTCACTAGAACTAGGGAACCTTACTCACTACTGACCTTACTAGAACTAGGGAACCTTACTCACTACTGACCTCACTAGAACCAGGAAACCCTATTCACTACTGACTTCACTAGATCCAAGGGAACCTTACTCACTACTGACCTCACTAGTACCAGGGAACCTTACTCACTACAGACCTCACTAGATCCAGGGAACCTTACTCACTACAGACCTCACTAGATCCAGGGAACCTTACTCACTACTGACCTCACTAGTACCAGGGAACCTTACTCACTACAGAACTCACTAGATCCAGGGAACCTTACTCACTACTGACTCCCATCAGGTTATTTAACATGGTTATTAAATTTAAATCAATGTGCTATTTTCCTTAACAGTCGACAACAAAGGAATATAAACACTGTCTAATAAAAAGGCACTTTGAGAGCATTTAACAGTGTGTGTGTGTGTGTGTGTGTGTGTGTGTGTGTGTGTGTGTGTGTGTGTGTGGATTGGACTACTAGGCCAAATCAGCACCTGAAAAATTACTTTATAATTATAATTTCTGTGCTGCGGTCCACCCACCTTCTGCAGCACGTCGAGTGCGGTGAGCACGGCCTCCTGCAGGCTGGTGAGGACAGCCTCGGTGTAAGAAGGAAGGATGAAGGGCGAGGCGTCACTGCTGATGGGTATGGACACGGCCCCGTGGAGGATCACCCCCAGCTTCCTCAGGTCCTCCATGCTGAAGCCAGTCTTGATGTGCAGGTAGAGGGTAGGGAAGATCTGGACTAACGCTGTCAGAAAGGGCTGGCTGGGGATGAAGGAGGGTCTGTCCGTCCCTGTCCCGCCACTAGGGGGCCTTGTGCTGTCTGTGCCTGTCCGGTCCCAGGTGTTCCATGCCGACCACCACAGTGCCGCATCCTCCAGTGCTGACTCCTCCCCTGGGGGAGGGGTCTGGAGATCGGCGCCGTTGTAGCGTGTCAGTCTCTCCAGCATCGAGTCAGAGCGCAGCAGGGGTCTGTTGGGACCCGAGGCGCTGAGGGGGTCGATGAGGACGGGGGGAACGCCCATGGCAGCCAGAGCGTCGATGGGAATGGCCGAGTCCTTGACGGGTGTGGAGATCTGGAGGATCTCCTGGAAGGACTTGAGTGCGGCCAGGGAGACCTCGCTGTTCTTACTGAGGGCAGCAGACTGGATGTGGTCTAACAGAACCTCCCACGCCTTGAAGAAGTCACCTGTGGAGTGGAGTGGACACAGATCCAGGTAAGAAGGGGCAAATATTGGGGCCTATTCATTAAATCAGTATTTTGCATACGCGTGGGGACACGGCAATGACAGGAGGGGGAGCACTGTCCATAAATCACTCATGCTCCTCATTCTATAATTGAGTGTAGACATGAGAGATGAATGAGAAAAGCTTTAAATTAATAAACACACACACACACACACACACACACCTAGCTGCTGCAGCAGGTATCTCCTGCTGTTGAAGATACGAGCCACCCCTGCCAGTGTCAGCACCCAGGTCTCCGCCCACTGTTTCTCAGCTGTGTCCCGTGAGTGGTGGATGAGGATGTTCCCACCCCCTGACTCAATCTTTTCCTTATCGGCCGTGGTGGAAGACTTCCTCACACAGTCCAACAGGTGGAACAGAACCTGGTTTTATGGACCGCCAGAGAGCATATGTTAAAATCATACTGAGTGGTTTAAAGTATTAGCAGCAGCACTTAATCACGTATGATCAGGTTCAAATTGACAGATCCCAAACGGACAATCCTATTTCCTTGATAGACGAGGGCCAGTGACTGAACGTTTGAATACCTTCCAGTAGGTCATAGGAGTCTACATCCATGTATCATTCAGGACTAACGTTCTATGTCATTGTTATTATTGACTAGACGGTACCTTCCAGATGACGATGTGCCAGGTGGGCTGCTGTAACAAGGTGCCGTGGGCAGCGATGGTGGAAAACATGGTCTGACCGGCGCTCTTCCTGACGGCGGGCCGTGGGTCCACACACAGCTGGCCCAGCTTGGCGTACAGACACAGCCACAGGCAGTCGAAGGGAGGGGCCGGGTGGAAGGGCCTGTTCAGGGGCTCACCCTTATCCTGGGCCTGCTTCTGCAACGCGGCCTCCTCCCTCTCTAGCTCCTGGGTGATAGCCTCGCCCCTCTGGAAGAAGTAGTCTGAGATGTTCCACTGTGGGGGAAAACAGGGGGAGAGAAAGAGGTTGTCTAAAATCACTAGATCATTGTTGAAATATTAGAAAAGTAATGCTTTGGGGGGACGCAACAGCAATTATAAGCTTCTTATAACAGTATCAGCAATCAGTGTTCAAACTCTATACTATATAGGATTTAAAACAATATATGCCACATACTGCGGTCGTACCAGGGTACTACTGAAGGGAGGCTTATGTGGAGTTAGTGTTAGTCATTGTGTGTTCAGTCTCACCAGGAGTCCTATGGAGGTGAGGCTGATGTTGAGCTCCTGGTTCTGGAGGCCGAAGCTGCCAGCTACATCCACTACGATCTGGAGGCACGTGCAAGGCATGGTGGGGAGGAAGTCAGTCACCACCAACTGCAGGCACTGGAAGGCTGTTCGGATCAATGACTCTCTAGGGGACAGAAGAAAAAACAACATGCCAGTTCAATTAAAGGCGCAATATGCAGAAATCGCTCTGCCATTTCCTGGCTGATAAAATAAATAAAATAGTTAGCCTAACTTCACTTTATGTGACAAAACAAGAAATGCATATTGCAGAGAATCATTGTACAATCTAAACCGCTGTGAAATATATTTTTAATAAAACACAAAATATCTTATTTTCAGCTGTTTGAAGCTGGTGTACAAAACCAAAATTAAAAGAAACACAAACAAAACTTAAGAACGGGAAGCATAGCAATAGCGCATATAGAACCGATCTACAGATTCAAAGACTTGCATTAAATTAGAATGACAGATCTATAACTCACATTTCTATGTGAATTTGGTCATGTCGCCCAAAAAGTAACATATTGCCACTAAGTGTTACTACTGCTAAAATAGTAAAGAAGCACACTATCTCTGCATCGCTTCAACGTTATCCCTCTTTCCATCTGTCCTTTCATCCCTCGCTCGCTCTCTCTCTCTCTCTCGCTCTCTCTCTCTCGCTCTCTCTCTCTCTCACCCCTGGTCGTTGCGGACGGCCCCTATGACCCCCAGCACTAAGGGCCAGCCGGGCCCCAGACTGTCCCCCTGGCTCTGGAGGATCTGCAGCACGCTCTCCAGCTGCTTCTGACGGATGTCTGCATGGAGCACGTTGGACAGCTCCTTCAGAGGGTTCAACAGCAGGAGTTGCAGCCTCTGACGGATGGACAGAGGGCAACCAGTGAAGAACAAACACCATTGTAAATACAATCCATATTTATTTAAATGTCTATATTCCTTTGAAACTTTTGTGAGTGTAATGTTCACTGTTTATTTCACATTTGTTTATAATCTATTTCACTTGCTTTGGCAATGTTAATATATGTTTCCCATGCCAATACATCCCTTTGAATTAAAATTGAATTGACAGAGAGAAAGCGAGGGAGACAGAGAGAGAGAAAGAGGACAGGGAGTGGCCTTAAGATTGAAACGTGCCAACTATGTGTAGGTGGGTTGGCATGGTGAAGCAGAGTATTAGCTAGTTATCTTAACACCTTCCATTGCATTGTAACAGTCTTCCAACTTCTAGACAGGAAATGTTACAGTATTCCCTGTGTTTGGGTTACTGTGTGAAGATGAGAGATATGGGGTAGTAGTAGTACCTGGTTCTGTGCCAAAGGGGGGCTGTGCTTGTAGGTCAGGCCAGCTTTGATGAGGGCGGTCACAGCCTCAGCCCCCCACTCTCTCATTCTGGCATTGGGGTGCTGGCAGACCTGCAGCAGAGAACATCAGAGGGTAGGGTACACACACGAGCATGGAGAGAGAGAGAGAGAGATCAGACATCACACAGTACACGAGCATGGAGAGAGAGAGATCAGACATCACACGAGCATGGAGAGAGAGAGATCAGACATCACACAGTACAGGAGCATGGAGAGAGAGAGAGAGATCAGACATCACACGAGCATGGAGAGAGAGAGATCAGACATCACACAGTACAGGAGCATGGATCGAGAGAGATATCAGACATCACACAGTATAGGAGCATGGAGCGAGAGAGAGATCAGACATCACAGTACACGAGCAGGGAGCGAGAGAGAGATCAGACATCACAATACACGAGCAGGGAGCGAGAGAGTGATCAGACATCACACAGTACAAGAGCATGGAGCGAGAAAGAGAGAGAAAGGAGTCTGAGTCGGGCTGTTTAAACAATATGTCCACCTGGTGGTTAAAAAGTATGCCTGTGATTTTCTGTTAGGCCAACAATTAAATAATGTGATTATATTCGACAGACACCCAATCATGAAAGCTGTGGAGAGATCAGCTGGCTTTTAACGAGTTGCATTGAAGCTCATTTCACTATTCCCCTGGACAGCTACACCAACAGCGATTAAGACGCCATATTAGCACCATCCTTTACACCCCACAAGTGTCTGTGTTGTCTACTCATTGCCCAACATGAAACAAGTATGTGACTTGCCTACAAAGGTTGGCATATCATTACAGCTGATAGGGTCAGATGTATTAGCTATTCAGGTGTCTGTATAGCAATGGTCACCAACCGGTCCATCGCGAACTGGTCGATATCCAAGGCATTCCTAATCGATCACCAAACATTTCTGTAAAAAACCCAACGATAAAGCCTTGCGTTCATTTATTTAATTTTTATTTGTTCCGTGCTTTTGACGGTAGGTGCACTTGATTCAGCATCTGTGGCACAGGGAAGGCAAACTGCTAACATTTTGAACAATTTCATGTGTCTGAAGGTAGAACTCCGTCTACCCGGCAGGCCCAGAGAGCAAATCTAGTGCACCTATAGGCCTACTGCTGGCCAATCAGATAGCTCAGATCACCATGTCTGCACAGTTTCCTTGCGCCATAGAACACACAGCAAAGTTGATCATGTGAGATTTCAAAACTCTTAAAACCATGACTAGAGAGAGACTCGACGAATACAGCTGTTTTATGAGTAAGATCCTGTTTAAGTTGTTATTCAGCACTGTCAACACTTTGTTCAACACTTTTATAAGCCATAAAATACAGGTCTCGATAAACTTTAGTTGAGGAATATTTCACTTTGTCTGGTAATAGGAGTAACAACATGAATTGGTGCATGAGGCAGAAATAATGCAGTGCGACATCAGCTCGACTGTGTCCCCTTTTCTCAGCGGAGGGAGGGACAGCAGAAGGATGGTGAGTCGGGTGAGGCAGCCACACCGCTGCTCCCTCCCTCCCCTCAGACGGACCATCAGATGCAGGCAATCAGTCCAGTAAAAAATATAAAATAATAAATTATGCTCACTCAGCTGTGCCTCAAGTAATACAACAAATTATCTATACCAGTGTGATCATATACCTACATTATTTTAACATAATTTCTAAACGGTCTGAGAAGAACAACATGGGCAATTCAAGCGCAGCCAATATGCAGTGACAATGCATTGGGCCTATAGTCTACTGCTACAGAACTGTTTTTAATTGGTTAATGTTGCATAGGCTTACGTTATTTAAGTAATGTTAAAATAATCTGAACGGTATATCTCGGCTTGCATTTTGACTCCGAAAGTGATCTGTCCTCAGAAAAGGTCGGTGACCGCTGCTGTACAGTATGAATACAAACAAAAAACAAGAGTTACAAAAATGCAACTCATGCGAGGAAATTTAGATCAAACATAACAGCGAAGCAAACATAAATCTGTTGCAAGCCGTCCATTGCATACTCTCAGCTCCAACACACTGATACCAGGCGGAGAGACACAGGGAATGAGAGAGGAATGATTGAGGAGACGTTTCCGAGCTTACCTTCTGCAAAACAGACATGGGTTGCAAAAGAGAGGGAGATAGAGGAAAGACAACTTGAAGAGAACCGTTTGTTTCAGACAAACACACACCCATACACACAGAACCTCCACAGATACAAGGTGTATAACTTTTACTACATAGAGGACAGATGCCACTCAAAGCATTAGAAATGGGGGAGCTACTACATTTCCCATGAAATGAGATTAAAGCTTTTCCAAAATACCACTTCACCAGACCTGGGTTCAAATACTATTTGAAATATTTCAAATAGTTTCAAAATTAGCTTGAGGCTGCCTGGAATGTGAGATGGGCAGTTTGAAGTATTGGGATTATTATATAGGTCCATTTAAAGTAAGCAAGCTCAATCAAGTACAGATTTGAAATAATTACAAAATATTATTTGAACCCTGGACTTCCCTACCCACTACTTCCATTGTGATGGTATATAAAGGTCTATAACAGTCTATAATAGTGTATGGACGACGTACCTCCAGTAGATGTCCAGTGAGGGGCCTCCACAGGATCTCTATACGGTCCATGTTAACCAGGCCGGTCTCCAGCAGCTTGGCCACCGCAAAGAGAGATGGCTCCTGGGCACAGGACGAGAGCTGAACATAGGAGTGACTGGTTCGGTGGATATATGCATTATTACATGTAACACAAGGTGGCACGTCCAGAAGATGGGGAGGTCATACGCTGTTGCTCTGGCTACATGCTTGTATAATAGTTACCTTGTTAGTCCCATAGGCCATCTCCACAGCCTCCAGAGAGAGGGAGCACAGAGCATTGATCAGGTGATGCAGTGACACGTCGTCTAAGTACTGGGAGCTCTCAAAGAGCCTAGACAGGACGTTGGAGATGACAGGCAGCTCCGTCATCACAGCCGTGGTCAGCACCTGTAACCAACAGACATCATAGAGGAGTCTGAGAGTTGACAACGTATCTTAGTGTGGTGTCTAGCTTTAAAAGGCTAAAGGGTGAATAGCCAATGAAACCCTACTGCTAATTGATGCAGATAATTTAACTAATTGCAGTGTGATTGCGTAAGGCAGGGCAATAGATTGGTCGTCTTGTCTTACCGTGCTTGGCCCCTCCACTGCACGACCAGGCTTCAGAGCACCTCCAACCCCAGGCTTTAGGCCTAGGATCCACACCAGATGCTGGGAGAGGAACGGGAAGGTGGGAGAGGGTGGTGAGAAAAGTCATAGAGCGTGATTCACTCAGACCACTTCCAATATAGAATCATCAAAAAATTCTTTAAAATATTTAGGATTGTCAATAACCAAAAAAAAAAGAAGAAATCCCAGCTGTAGAACTGTGTCAGCTGTGCCAATGTGTGTGTGGCAGAAGAGGCTGGTGGGAGGAACTGTAGGAGGACAGGCTCATTGTAATGGCAGGAATGGAATAAATGTAACGGTATCAAAGCATCAAACACAAGGAAACCACATGTTTAACTGTTCCATTTATTCTATTCCAGCCATTACAGTGAGCTGGTTCTCCTATACCTCCGCTCACCAGCCTCCTCTGGTGTGGTGGATACAGTATGGTGGTAGCGTACCTGCAGTGTGGCCAGCACCAGCTGCCAGGAGGTTCCCAGCACTGCCCCGTGGCAGTGGGCCAGGTTCAACAGGGTCCGCATACACTGGATATTCTTAGCTGTCAGCTGATAGAGGGAGAGATATGCAACACTACTGTTTGTATGTGCGAACCTCATACGATGCCCTCTAGTTGTGGTGTTGTAGTAAAGTTGGGTAGAGGTACACTACATGACCAAAAGTATGTGGACACCTCTTTGACGATCATGGGTATTAATATGGACTTGGTCCCCCCTTTGCTGCTATAACAGCCTCCACTCTTCTGGGAAGGCTTTCCACTAGATGTTGGAACATTGCTGTGGGGACTTGCTTCCATTCGGCCACAAGAGCATTAGTGAGGTCGGGCACTGATGTTGGGCAATTAGGCCTGGCTCGCAGTCGGCATTCCAATACATCCCAAAGGTGTCCCAGTCAAGTTCTTCCACACCGATCAACAAACCATTTCTGTACGGACCTCGCTTTATGCATGGTGACATTGTCATGCTGAAACAGGAAAGGGCCTTCCCCAAACTGTTGACCCAAAGTATGAAGCACAGAATGCTCTAGAATGTAATTGTATACTGTAGCGTTAAGATTCCCTTCACTGGAACTAAGGGGTCTAGCCTGAACCATGAAAAACAGCCCAAGACCATTATTCCTCCTCCAGCAAACTTTACAGTTGGCACTACGCATTCAGGCAGGTAGCGTTCTCCTGGCATCAGCCAAACTCAGCTTAGTCCGTCGGACTGCCAGATGGGGAAGCGTGATTCATCACCCCAGAGAACGCATATCCACTGCTCCAGAGTCCAATGGAGGTGAGCGTTACACCACTCCAGCCAACGCTTGGCATTGCGCATGGTGACCTTAGGCTTGTGTGCGGCTATTTGGCCATGGAAACCGATTTCATGAAGCTCCCGACTAACAGTTCTTGTGCTGACGTTGCCTCCAGTGGCAGTTTGGAACTCGGTAGTGAGTGTTGCAACCGAGGACAGACGATTTGTATGCGTTATGCACTTCTGAACTTGTGTGGCCTACCACTTTGCCGCTGAGCCGTTGTTGCTCCTAGACGTTTCCACTTCACATAAAAATTTGACGAACTGACTTGTTGGAAAGGTGCCACGTTGAAAGTCACTGAGCTCTAAAGTAAGGCCATTCTACTGCCAATGTTTGTCTATGGAGATCGCATGGCTGTGTGCTCAATTTTATACACCTGTCAACAACGGATGTGGCTGAAATAGCCGAATCCACTAATTTGAAGGGGTGTCTACATACACTATATATACAAAAGTATCTTACCACCACAGTGGTCTCTAGATGTGGTGTTGTAGTAATGTTGTGTAGAGGTAATCTTACCACCACAGTGCCTTGGGGCTGTACAGAGAGAGGCTGTCCCACAGCCACCACCTGCTGATGAGACTCACTGGAGGAACTGATGATCTGAACACTCTGGCCCTGGATGGAGTAGGCTGAGGAGAACACGCATGTTTTATTTGAGTCCACAACAAAAGTAATGATCACAAGGACCACATCTTTTGGAGGTCTAAAAATATATTTAGACTCCTTGGTCCATGCGATGACTTCATTATTTTTTATTCTTCATTATGTACATCACAGACAGAGACAGACAGGCAGACAGACAGACAGGCAGGCAGACAGACACCGCTGATAATAATAATAAATAATAATAACACTAACACAACGTCAGTCATTTCCATATATATACACTTCACTGAGTGAATGTGACAAGCCAGCTACATGCTACAGAGACTTGATTTATTAACTCCCAAGCAAACATCGATCCTGCTGAAGCCATTTTGAAAGCTCGATCCATCACAGCAAATATGCAAATAGTGTGTGTGCGCGTGAGAGAGAGCGTGTGTGTCTGTGACTGTGACCCCGCCGACACATTCATCTTGGTGTTACTAGAGGGAACAGGGAAACAGTTGAGCCACAGCCAGGATTAATGACATAAGTGGGGCATCACAATGGTTAGTATGGAGATCACACAGCCAGGGCTCTAGAGCTTCACACTCTCAAAATCATACACACAGAGACTTGGGGTGAAAAGCGCATTAAGTGAACAAATAAACAACTAACTACCGACTTGTCAAGTTCTTCAGAGGCACGAATGTATAATTATCACAGAGCTGATGTAGCAAAGCCATGAGAGAAGACTGGTACGAACGCATACAAACACGCGCTCACACACACACACACGCGCTCACACACACACGCGCTCACACACACACAGGGTACTGACGTACACGCGCCAGTGTTTCCCCTAGACATTTTTGGAGGATGTGTGGCAGTGGCCAATGCCGCGGTTTTAGAGGCCGTCTTCTTCGCTGCAGAGACAAAATGTTGCTGTTTTAAAGCTAATTTCTCGCAATTCTACACATTTTGCCACGGAGCGGAGAGAACATTTTACAGTTTTAAACCTAGTTTCCTAGGATTCTACACATTTTGTGATGGGGCTGAGAGAATATTTTCTGTTTTAAAGCAAATTTCCATCGGTTATAGACATTTTGCCATGGCTTATGCCTTGTTCCTATGCTATCTGACTGACTCAAACATTACAACAAAATTAATGAGGGTCCCATGCCATAACATTTTTGGAATTATAGATTTTCCTTGATTATTAGTTCTCAACGATTATCTTATTTAAAAATATATTGCTCCATTATCTTTTCATCATAGTTTATAATCTGGTTTTAGTTTACACTGAAAACTTTTTACCATCCCAAATGTTTAGTAAAAATATTTTTGCAGTGGCGGCCACGACTGACCCTTGTTGTTAAGGTTGGCTGTATTACTGCTGAGGACGGTCAGGGCGTAGTGTGGGGGAAGCGAGGCCTTGCAGATGGCTGTGATGAAGGCGTCGCGGGGTGTCACCAGGCCCAGGCGTCCACACAGCGATGCCACTGTCAGCTCTGCCTTCAGGATGCTCTCTGTCGCTGTCTCATCAGTACTAGAGGGGGACGAGACACAGAGGGGGTTATGGGTTAAGGCCTAACTGCCGCAATGCCTGCACTTTTTGCAGTGTGAATGATTTTTCTTCATAAAACCGTTTAATCTGCAGACCCCTTACACAGCAACTTGTGGTCTAGGGACTTTTGTTGCTCCTGAACTTAACACTGACCTTGAGTTTCCCCTGTCACATTTTCAAGTTACTTTGAGAGGATTCTAAATCCCTTTACATTGAGAGGATACTAGATACATTTACTTTGAGGTGATACTAAATACATTTACTTTGAGGTGATATATTAGAAGGGTTGTTTACCTGGCGTCCAGCAGGAGAGAGAGGGCAGCCAGTAGACCACACCAACATGCACTGACCATCTCCTCCCAGACGAGATGGGCTCCTGACAGAGAGACATTAGTTAGCAACAGAGTGGAAAGGCAAAATACATTTGTACATATATCAATATTTAAAATGCTATGTTATCTTTTGAATAGGGATGACAACAGAGGGCATCACTGTGGTAAGCCTACATTGATAAACTCCCTGAGGAACTGCAGGTATTGGATTGACCACTAGAGATCAAAAAAGTGCTTCAAAGTTCAAGATTTGCACACGTACAGTTTGTCAAGCTAGGATTCAGGCCTTTCTGTAGGCCCAGAGAAGCCCCCCGGTCCTAACTCCTAACCCTCATCCCCCTCCCCTCTCTTCACCAGGCTCAGGCTGGGTGTTCTGGTCTGGGTTGACCTCCCTGCGTACAGCCGCCTCCTCCTCGTCCTTGGCCAATTCCCTCTCTATCATGGAAGTGATGCCTCGGACCAGGTCCAGCAGGGCGCTGAAGGCCACAGACATAGCATAACCCTCTGGGATAGACGGGGGCTCCACCTTGTCCAACATCTCCAAACTGGCGGAGGAAGAGAGAGCAATGATGTGAATGAGTGTGTGTGTGTGTGTGTGTGTGTGTGTGTTAGTGTGTGTGCAGATGCTGAGAACCACTTCTCTACCCTGGTGAGTCGTATGAATGTGGGTACATTACATCACAAGGGGCTGCGTGGAATCACTCTTGTTCAACTGCTGCTTATATGAAACACTTGCAGGATCAGACTTCCCTGCTGACTGACAACTCTTTCTCCTGCATCAACAAACTAGCTTATTTTATATCGAAACACCAGCATTGCTCAATCTCCTCATAATTACAGCCAGCAGATGCTACTCCCTCCCTCGCATTTTCAACTCTACGATAGTTTTGTCACAAAAACTGTTGTGTTAAATAGCAAATGTCCCTACTCGGGTCTTGGCACATGTGCTCTAGACAACAGTTTGTAGATACAGTGCAGGTAGGCTCGTTTAAATGACATTATTATAGATAATATGGATAGTTATGGATAGCGAGAATATTTTTATTTGTCAAATGCCAGTCAAGTATCAATCATGTCACCAGAATAAGACCCTTGATATTTATCACGTGCTCTTTCCCCACCCCCATCCAAATTTATTTCATCTGTAGCCTAATAAACTGCATGGTTTCCTGAGTCGTAGTCTGGTCGTAGTGGGAGGACCACACACACACACACCATATCATTGCGTGACTCTAAGTTTCCGTTGATATGATGGTTATTATATCAATAGTTTCCATCACCATTTTGAGAATAATTAATTTGACTGATCCCACCATGTCAAACAAATGATATGTTGGCATTTATACAATTGTACCAAAGCTTTTCCATCACAGCTATCATGATTCTTTTATATGGTATGACTTTACTCGCATAAAAACTGTGGATGGAAACATGGTTACTGTGTATAATAACTGGATTGACGATTTCTATCTAGACAGCAATAGCTATAGTGTGTGTGTGTGTGTGTGTGTGTGTGTGTGTGTGTGTGTGTGTGTGTGTGTGTGTGTGTGTGTGTGAGAGAGTGTACTGACTAGGTAGCCTTGGCGCTGCCCTGTACACTGACGGTCATGAGGGGGATCCAGGTACCGCGGTACTCAAAGGCAGCCTGTGTGGTTAGAGTCCCACCCTGACCTCCTGCTCCTGGACCCCCCTGGGCAGCCCCCTGGGACCCCGACACAGACCCACCTAGGGAGGGAGACAGAGAGAGATGGAGGGAAGAAAGGAGACAAATAGAGTGTGCTGTTAGTGTTGGGTTGGAACAAAAGCCTGCACCCTGCAGACCACACTCTCCTGTACCCTCCTGAGTTGCCTACTCCTATCCTAGACTTTCCTTCACCATAAGTTCCACTACATTATATGTCAAAAGCTATAACACGAAAGGTAAACACTACTGACCGGTGGAAGCATTGGTAACAGCAGGGCTTCCTGTGTTGTGGACGATAAAGAGGGACTGGATGAAGGAGCCCAGAGCATTGACGATGTCCCTGAACACCTTGGTGGAGTGCTGCTTCATGTCATAGGACAGGCAGAAAGACCTGGGTGAACAGGGGGAGAGGAAGAGATCAAGGGAGTTAGAAAGGTGGATGGGAGGATGTGCAGAACATATAATCTAATAATAATTATTAGGTGGGTGTTTATATTTGGTCTGTTTTCATTATACGCATGTGTGAAATGGAAATGTGTTTTTTGCATATCCCAACTCCCCTTGAGACACCATCTGAGAGTGGGGTCACGGCCAGGGTCAGCCATTATCAACGCCGATGCGTTTAAGTTATGTGGTAAGTTTAGTGATGAGGATGTGTATGTGTGCGGTAAGGTTAGTATCAAAAGTGTACGGTAAGGTTAGTGGAGTGTGTGTGTGTGTGTGTGTGTGTATGTTGAGGGTGTATGTGTGTGTGTGTGTGTGTGCGCGCGCTCCTCCTCACCGTAGCAGGTGTGGTTGTACACACAGCCTGTGGACTGACTCCACGGCAACAGCTCTAAGCCACTGAGGCTTCTCTCCATCCAAAAACTTCACCAGCAGAGACAGGAAGATCTCACACTCAGTCACCTAGAGCAACACAGACAAACACAGACCTCCATCCTCAGCTCCCCAAGCTAACTATCCACACATTTCTGTCTCTACAATAAAACAACAGGATTTGTGGAAAATTGAAATTGGAATTTCAGCTTACTTCCTGAATTGACTGAATTCAAATGGCCTTGGCCCTAACTATAGTTCCTGTCTTGGCTCACACCACTAGACTGTAGTTGTGTTTGATTATTTAGGTACAGAGAACACAGGTAGCTGTAACTGACTCTCACCAGTAAGCTGTAGAAGTGTTTGATAACCCCAGGGACTCACCAGTAAGCTGTAGAAGTGTTTGATAACCCCAGGGACTCACCAATAGGCTGTAGAAGTGTTTGATAACCACAGGGACTCACCAATAGGCTGTAGAAGTGTTTGATAACCACAGGGACTCACCAGTAAGCTGTAGAAGTGTTTGATAACCCCAGGGACTCACCAATAGGCTGTAGAAGTGTTTGATAACCACAGGGACTCACCAATAGGCTGTAGAAGTGTTTGATAACCACAGGGACTCACCAATAGGCTGTAAAAGTGTTTGATGAGCACAGACACCACTCTGAGCAGCCTCATGCAGATGGGAAAGTAGGGTTTCTCTACAGGGGCTGGGGAGGCGGCGCTGCTGCTGCTGCCCTGACGGAACTTGATGTTGGGGGAGAACAGCTTGATGACAAGCGGACACACACGCTCCTTCAGCAGGAAGCTGAACTCCTGGTGCTACACAGGGGTCAGAGGTTAGAGGTCAGAGGGCAACAGGTGGGGTCCACAGAGTTGGGGGTCACAGTACAAAAACAAGACACACCTACAGTGAGATAGCATGTTGTACTATATTCTATTTCAATGCATATAATACTGTATTGTATGGCATTGCACCATACTTTACTGCATCTTATTGTATTAAGTTGTATTACACTGCAAAGTATAATAATGTACTGTTTCGTATTTTACTGTACTGTGTGTTCACCTGCAGGAAGACCCCAGGGAAGTCATTGAGGACAGACTCCAAGAGCTCCAGACCAAACGTCCGCGTCATCTCTGTCATCCCTACCAGCCAGTACGGGGCGTCAGCATTTACTAGCTGACATAGGTCCTGGAGGGACAAACACACGGAAATGGGGATGTAGACATACACATAGGACAGCTGGAGACAGCTACTAGCATTGCCTCTGTGATACAGTCTGGAAGTCTGGGCTGTACATATCTAATGACAGCATGGCTGTTTCATTCCACAAAACTGTTCTCCCTACCCCTTCCCTGACCCTTCCCTCCCTCCCTCTCTTCCCTCATACCCTCCCTCACCTCGTTCCTTCAGTCTTCCATACCTCTTTTACTCTCCCCTAGTTACACCGCCTCTTCTCATTGGAGAGGGTGAATGTTGGGTACAGTGAGAGGTATGGAGGACTGTCTCCTCCTGGTGGACGTACCTGGAACAGCATGTAGGCGTCTTTCGCACTGGGCCTCAGGGTGCTGACGGACCTCCGGTTAGTGTTACCCTGGACTGGAGGAGGCTGCTCCATGATGTCTGGAGGAGAGAGGGAGGAGGAGAGAAAAGACACAGCTGTGGCTACAAGCCTGGAGGGATCAATCTCACATCAAACAATGACACACACTCTCAGAAGTGTGTGTAGATCCAACACCAACCACAAGAGGGAAAAGTCCCTCAACTAAATTGTGATTTCCAACAAAACCAAGATGTAGAGTGCAAAGACAGCACTGTGAAAACTAAAAGGGCCGACCCAAAACCTCAACATCAAGTCACTGTGAAAACTAAAAGGGCCGACTCAAAACCTCAACAACAAGTCACTGTGAAAACTAAAAGGGCCGACCCAAAACCTCAACAACAAGTCACTGTGAAAACTAAAAGGGCCGACCCAAAACCTCAAAAACAAGTCACTGTGAAAACTAAAAGGGCCGACCCAAAACCTCAAAAACAAGTGATGTAACAGTTCTGTGGCTGCATCCTCCTTACACTTGCCCTCTTCCCTTCATGGATCTAACAATGAATTAACTCAAAATTATTGGCCAAAAGAAAGCGGTCGGGGAACTCCATATCCCATGAGCACTCTGCCCTGACCTTTGAAATGCTCGTCCTCCGCAACCATCCTCTCAAATACCACGGTGACGACCTGTCTGACTGTGGCGGCGGCAGTGTTGTTGGTGATGTTGTCCTTGGTGAAGTGCAGGCGGAAACACAGCACGATGGCCTGGGAGAGACGAGGGGAGAGGAGAGACAGGCTCTGTTACAATATCCAGCCTAACATGGTCTACCACCAAGAATAAAGCCATGTACTGGGGAACACATTCTAAGTGGTGTGCCAGTATGGACATGGGAACGTAGTCAGATTTACTAAGGCACACATCTACATGACTCCCTGGGCAAATATGAGACGAGTATGGGACTAAGCATGTACTTTTTGACTGTACTGTGAATATAAGTGTCTACAATGTGTGTGCTGAGTGTACGGTACCTTGGACAGGACGTCATCATGTACCACTGTGTTGGTGGTGAGGAGCACTAACACAGTCTGCAGCAGCTTCAGTTCCTCCAGCCCATTCTCCATCAACTGCCACAGCATGTTAATGGTGTTCCCCGCTGCAGCCTGATGAACACAGACACACACACTTAGACTAGTTGTACACCCAGGAGGCAGCGACAGTCACAATCTACTGGAATGGGACAGAGGAAGTGAGAGGACCACTAGAGGTCATAGACACAGACATGTACACACAGATAAACACAGACAGACACAGACACACAAGGGAGAAGCCGACCAGACCAGCCCACAGCACATCAGGGTTACATTTGCCTTCTTTCAGCCAAACCCAGTCACTGTGGCACTCCAGTGACATTGGCTCAATACCAACAACACACCTTAACCCTCCCCCTTGGTTTTGAGCGATCCCGCTAGTTGCAATCGAGTCGGAGTGGTGTCATTTCCACTACATAACAACCACAATGTCAAAATTGGCTATATCGTAAAAATTCAGGAAAATTGTCTTAATTTAAGGTTAAGGTTATACATAGGTTAGCAGTGTGGCAAGGGTTAAGGTTTGGTTTAAAATCTGATTTTAAATATATAAATTGTAGAAATATGCAGGGTTTATTTATTTGTGGCTGTGTTAACTAGAGATGAACGTGGCGTCCCAATTCAACTTTTCTTTGTGGCTGTGTTAACTAGTGATGAACATGGTGTCCAGTTCAACTTTGCTTTGTGGCTGTGTTAACTAGTGATGAACGTGGCGTCCCAGTTCAACTTTGCTTTGTGGCTGTGTTAACTAGTGATGAACATGGTGTCCAGTTCAACTTTGCTTTGTGGCTGTGTTAACTTGTGATGAACGTGGCGTCCCAGTTCAACTTTGAGCGAGGCATAGTGCCTTTTTTAGCCCTCTAATTGGCACACCAAACGAAGCGAATCGAGTTGCTGACTTCCGAACGAGTGGTACTCAAAGCTCTGCGACCCAAGGCTCCAAAGTTGCTTCAGGAAAGATGGCTGAAAAAAATACTAGGATCGAATCAAATGTAAGAAATTAACTTAATAATGAATCATGCAAAAAAATGTACAGTTAAGAGGAATTTGTTAGTTAAAGTAGAGACAAACTATTAGGCCTATGCATATTTTTTTGTCATAAAGGTAATTTACAAAAAAAAAGCAAACGCTTTTACTGCAAATTGTATGTACAATTTTGTAATCTTGCCTTGTTCATAAAAAAATGAATTTCAAAGTCAATCACTTACCATTGTTCTTTATTGTGGTAATGTCAGAAATTGAAGATACTGTGCCACCAGAAAGTATTCATACCCATTGACTTATTCCACATTTTGTTTTGTTACAGACGGAATCCTTCACCCATCTACACACAATACCCCAATGTCATCTTGGTAAGCAATTCCAGTGTGTATTAGGTTATTTTCATGCTGAAAGGTGAATTTGTCTCCCAGTGTCTGTTGGAAAGCACCCTGTGCTTAGCTTTATTCGCCTTCTTGGTATCCAAAACTCCCTAGTCCTTGCAGATGACAAGCATACCCATAACATGATGAAGCCACCACCATGCTTGAAAACATGAAGAGTTGTACTCAGTGATGTGTTGTGTTGGATTTGCCCCAAACATCATGGTTTGTATTCAGGACATAAAGTTAATGACTTTGCCACAGTTTTTGCAGTTTTACTTTAGTGCCTTATTGCAAACAGGATGCATGTTTTGGAATATTTTTATTCTGTACAGGCTTCCTTATTTTCACTCTGTTATTTAGGTTAGTATTGTGGAGTAACTACAATGTTGTTGATCCATCCTCAGTTTTCTCCTATCACAGCCATTAAACTAACTGTTTTAAAGTCACCATTGGCCTCATGGTGACATCCCTGAGCTGTGTCCTTCCTCTCCAGCAATGGAGTTAGGAAGGACACCTGTATCTTTGTAGTGACTGGGTGCATTGATACACCATCCAAAGTGTAATTAATTACTTCACCCATCTACCAATAGGTGCCCTTCTTTGCGAGGCATTGGAAAACTTCCCTGGTCTTTGTGGTTTAATCTTTGTTTGAAATGCACTGCTCGACTGAGGGACTTTACAGATAATTGTATGTGTGGGGTACAGGTAGCCATTCATAAATCATGTTAAAACCATTATCGCACACTGAGTGAGTCAAGGCAACTTGTGACTTGTTAAGCATATTTTTACTACTGAACTTATTTAGGCTTGCCATAACAATGGGGTTGAATACTCATTGGCTCAAGACATTTCAGCTATTTATTTTTAATTCCAAAAATATTCTACAAACATAATTCAACTTTGACATTATGGGGTACTGTGTGTAGGCCAGTGACACAATATTTCAATTTAATACATTTTAAATTCAGGCTGTAACAACAAAATGTACACTACAGTATATG
>CM042392.1:27778656-28011156 GCA_023634145.1 Thymallus thymallus | reverse complement strand
CAACATTGATGACACTAGGTTGTTGATCACTAGTGTTCGACCCCTAAAAGACATGTGTGGCAAGATCCATTTCCATTTTTTGAGACGTCCTTCAACTTTTTCTAAAACATTGTCCCAGTTTTTACACAGAAAAGTATCATCTCCAAGATAAACACCAAGATATTTAAAACCACCCTTGTTCCAAATTAACCCGGCAGGTAAAACAAGTTTTCTGCTTAACTCATTACTGATTGTTACAGCTTCACTTTTCCCCCAGTTAATTTTGGCAGAGGACAATACGCCAAAACCATTAATATTTTCAACAAGGGTGTCAATATCTTCCTGTTTTTTGACAATGAAAACAACATCATCGGCATAAGCAGATAATTTAAAAACGGTTTCACATCCAGGAAGGCTTACACCAACAAGAGATTTTCTTAATTTGTGCAGAAGAGGCTCTATGGCCAAGGAGTACAGCATGCCAGATAATGAACAACCTTGTCTGATCCCCCTCTGAACTTTAAACGGAGCACTTAAACCACCGTTGATCTTTAAAATGCTCTCAATGTCACTATACAAGACTCGAATCATGTTTATTAGACCAGAGCTAAACCCAAACGCATCTAACGTTTGCCACAAATACTGGTGTTCAACTCTGTCAAATGCCTTTTCCTGGTCAATTGAAATCAGGCAAATTTCGCAACCCAATGAATTAGAGAGGTCCAAAACATCACGAATTAAAATAATGTTGTCAGATATCAACCTATTGGGTATGCAATAAGTCTGGTCAATATGAATGACGTGCTCCATAACATTTTTCAGTCTCATTGCCAACACCTTTGACAAAAGTTTGTAATCAGTGCAGAGCAGAGCCACCGGCCGCCAGTTCTTTATCTCTTGTAAATCCCCTTTTTTGGGGAGAAGGGTGAGGACTGCTCTCCTGCAACTCAAAGGTAAATGTCCTTTTCTTAAACTGTCTCTGAGAACAAGCAACAAATCTTTGCCAATCACAGGCCAGAAAGCTTTATAAAAGTCCACAGGAAAGCCGTCAATGCCTGGAGATTTACCGCTTTCTAGACTCTGCAACGCAGAATATAGTTCATCAGCAGAGATCGGTGCATCCAGCTCCACGTTAGCCTCCTCAGAAACCTTAGGCAAGCCCTCATAGAAGGACTGCGCCACCTCTGGTCTCTCTTGGAACTCACTCTTGAAGAGTTTCTCATAAAAAGCCACTGCAGATTTACGGATGTCCACAGACTCTTGCAGCAATTGTCCAGTACTGGACCGCAGAGAGTGCATAAGTCTCCTTTGTCCATTTTTTCGTTCAAGGCCGAAAAAAAAATGAGAAGGTGCATCCATTTTGGCAATATTTTGATGACGTGAGCGAAACAGAGCACCTTGAGCAGAGAAACCCAACAGGTTAGATAGAGCTGACTTTTTCCTTTTGAGAACTTTAAAGTGTTCCCCTTCTCTTGTTGAGTCTGCCAAATCTTGCAGCTTCACTATTTCACTCTCCAAAGCTTTCATAGATCTAGTCATGTCTCTCGTGACATTGAGAGTATACTGTAGGCACAGCTGTTTTATATTGACCTTCCCTATGTCCCACCACTGTTGTAATGAAGTGTACTCAGATTTTTCTTTTGTGTAACCACTCCAGAAGTACTTAAAAGCATCTTTAAAAGCATTATCAGAGAGCAAAGATACGTTAAAATGCCAATAGGCGCTTTTACATTTCACATCCTTAACAAAGATAGCAACTTGTACGAGGCAATGATCTGAAATACCAGTTGGGTGTATTGAACAACCTTTAAGTACATTACTCTGATGTTTGAAACAGTAAACTCTATCAAGCCTAGCCAAAGACAAAGAATTATCTTTAACATGAGTCCAAGTATACTGACGATGAGTGGCATGAAAAAACCTCCAAACATCACACAAATCATTCATCTCAATTACTTTTATAAGACACTTCTTACTGGCTCCGTGTGGTTCTGGGTGGTTTCTGTCTAGAGCTGCGTTCTCAGTGCAGTTAAAATCCCCACCCAGGAACATGTATCCATCAGCGCTACAGTTGCTTATTACATCGTTTAGAGTGTTTAAAAAGACCACCCTTTCTGGGCCTACAGTAGGAGCATAAACATTGATGAAAGTCATTTTTACACTTTCAAATACAGCTTGTATTTTTAACAAGCGCCCTGCAATGATTTCCTCAGTAACACAAGAGATGGGTAAAAAATCTCTAGAAAACAAGATAGCCACTCCACCACTGTTGCTACACTTATGACTGAGAAAAACTTCCCCATCCCAATCTTTCTTCCACTCGGTTTCATTTTCAGCTGTGCTATGTGTTTCTTGTAAAAAAATGACATTTAATTTTTTAACTTTAAACAAACTGATAAGGGAAACTCTCTTCCCATCTTCTCTGGCACCATTAACGTTTAAAGAACCCAACTTGATGTCACACATAGTAGATGTTAAGTTGCATTTAAACAGAACAGAGAGCTTAACACAAACAAATAAAAATAAAAATAAAAGACACTTAACCATCATTAGCTACTTGTGCTCTCGCTTTTATCATTAATTTTTTCAAACGAAAAATTTCCTGATCTGTAAAGGTCAGTTGGTCAGGGTTTTCTGTATTTTTCATGTACAATTTAACTGAATCAATGAACAACTTTAAGTCCGGGAAGTACTCGTCAATTTTGACTGATCTCAGACCTTTAGTTCTTTGTAAAAAGGACTGAATTTTGGTGAAAGCATAAGCACTCTCCACATCCATCTGCGTCTCTCCACTAACATCACTTTCAGACTCTTGAGTGTTCATCAACACATCCTCTGACTGAGAAGAACAGCCCATTAGATTCGATTTTGACACTTTTGTAACTTGTTCAGTGTTTGATTTAATTTCTGGATTTTTCCTCTTGGTTGCCAGTTTGGAAATTTCAGCATCCATCATGACATCTTCCTCATTAAACAACACTGACTCAGCTACTCTAGTCGCGGTATGACCAACATTTAACTCATCTTTTGCAACATTTTTTTCACTCACTACATTTTCCCCCACCTCATTCTCCTGATCACTACCATCTCGTTTTTCTTCCTGCGCAGTTCTCTGCGGTTCGCCAGGTAACGCGGCTCCGCTTTCGGCCCGAGCGGGCGGCGGGTTTGCTGCGTTAACATCCCGCGTCTCACCTGCTCTCTCTGGGCACGAGCGAATCACATGCCCTACAGTCCCACACCCAAAGCATTTCATAGTCTCTGATGTTACATGCACAGTGTAGTCAAATTCATCAACCTTAAACTTAAACACTAAGTTCAACTCTTCATCACTCTTTTTGAGAATCATGTGTACATGTCTCCTAAAAGACACAACGTGTTTAAGATGAGGGGATTTACAGCTGATGGGAATCATCTTTATCGGTGTCACTAGTTTTCCGTGTCTCCCTAGTTCTTTTTCCAACAACTCATTTTTCATAAACGGGGGTACATTTGAAATGATTACCTTTTTGGCCGGGTTTACTAGAGACAATACTGGTGTGTATGTGTCTTGAATCACGATTCCACTTTCCAATAGCTGATTTACTTTGTCCACACTGTCCAAAAAGATCACAACGGCACTATTCATCCTAGAAGCCGATTTAATACTGTCATATCCGACAATCTCACCCACCGCTAGACTACAATCTTCAACCGAACACCCGTTAGGCGGAGAGAGTTTAATAGCGTGTCGGCGCGTGAGTTTGTGCAAACAACTGTGTTCACCTGCTGCAGCCATGCTGACCAGCAACGCCGGCAGCCGCCGCCTCCACCAAACAAAACACAACCGAGCCCCAAAAAAACACTGATTCTCTAAAAAAAATTAAAAAATCCTCAAAGCATCAACAGAGAAACAAAAGTTTTGGAAAAAAAAAAGATAAGTAGAGAACTCACATTCAGCACGCTCTCAGCAGCACTCACCGCACGCACTCCCACCACGCACTCACCACGCACTCACGCACAGAGAGAGAGAGACAGAGACAGAGAGACAGAGACAGAGAGAGAGACAGAGAGACAGAGAGAGAGAGACAGAGAGAGAGAGAGAGAGAGAGAGAGAGAGAGACAGAGAGAGAGAGAGAGAGAGAGAGAGAGAGAGAGAGAGACAGAGACAGAGACAGAGACAGAGACAGAGACAGACAGACAGAGACAGACAGAGACAGACAGAGACAGACAGAGACAGACAGAGACAGACAGACAGACAGACAGAGACAGAGAGATAGAGAGAGAGAGATAGAGAGAGGAGGAATGTATCAAGGGAGGAGAAGAGAAACTGTTAGGGGAAGGGAGTGAGAAAGAGAAAGCAAGGGAAGGCGAGAGAGAGGAGAGGAAAGGAAAGAGATCATGCTGTGTTTTCCACAGTCAACAGAGGCCTCTTTATCCCTCTACAGCAACTGCAGCTTTGTCAAGATATTCTCCCTCTCCTCCCTCTCGTTCTATTTCTCTATCGTTCTATTTCTCCCATCCTTAAATAAAATCAAACAATTCAAATCGAAATAGTTTTATTTGTCACGTGCCGAATACAACAAGTGTAGACGTTACCGTGAAATGCTTACTTATGAGCCCTTTCCCAGAAATACAGTTTAAAAAGTAAGAAACAAACCACAATAACAAGCAGATCATTAACACTTGCCTATGGACTGTGATACAGATTGGGCCAATAGCCTACATAGAAAAGGTGCGAAGCGCTCACCATTAAAAAGGCATTGTTTATTTAAGCAAGGTTAAAAGATTAACCTTTCAGCCCTCAATGGCCTTTATCAGAACCACTTTTAACCTTGCTTGAATAAAACAATGAATACTTAAATGGTGAGAGAGCGGCGCCTTTCCTTTACAATGACGATTACATTTGTGTGACTAACACTTGCTGTTATTGTTGATCTAAACATACCTGCTGTGCTGTGCTACGGTGTTCGACCTCTCCAAGATGTTATACAGTCATAATCACTCAATATTTAATTTGACCTGCCACAAGGACGCACAGAGTTGGGAGTCAACTGGACAGGATGCAATCTCTTGAACCTCTTGGTTACCAGGCAACAGGACCATAATACTGCAGAGTGTGGACTGGGCCAAACTGTGTAGAACTACAGGCCCTATAGTAACGCCACACAGCGACATAAAGATAATCTGGAGATATGCAACTCTCCTTTGTCCTCAGTGTGGATGGAGGCAGAGGGCTTCAACAGGGAAATAAAATCACACACAATCTTTTCTAAAAATCATCCCTCAGTGTGGATGGAGGCGGAGGGCTTGAACAGGGAAACAAAATTACACACAACCTTTTCTAATAATCACTCCAATCCTACTGGTGTAGCCACTCTCAGAAAAACAGAGATATTAATATTGTCTGAGGCTCATGTACTCCCTGACGAAGGCCATGCAGCCAAAACTGAGTTTTTAATCTTTGTTTCCATTGAACATGCCCTACAAATAAAGGCATTTTAATTCATTATATGAAGAGAGCCTTGGTCCTCCTTTCTTTTCGGCTGTGGCTTATACTCAAAATGGGAGGCAGGCAGCCAGGGTGACAGACAGGCAGGCAGGCAGGCAGGCAGGCAGGCAGGGTGACAGGCAGGCAGGCAGGGTGACAGACATTTTTGTTGTTGTTGAGAACATCAACTGTCTTCCACAAACAAGGTTAGGCTGCCACAAACTGACAATAATGTCTGTGTTGGGGGAAAGGGCCGTTTAGGGCCGTTGGGGGTCTTATTCTAGGTGTTGTTGACAGATGCGGTGCGGAGGCTTTCTCATCAGGAAGTTACTCTTGTTATGTTGTGACAATTCCACGACAACAGAGTGATGCTGAGACAGATTTTTCACTTTAAAATGTATGTCAAACAAAAACCAAAGTTAAACAAACCATACAACTCTATGCACAACGACTACTTTTAACGACTAAAGTTCCACATAAAATTCAACAAAAACACATTTACTTGAAAAGTGCAGATACAAAGTTTGTTAACAGAATCACAGCACACAAACAGCAATTCTGTAACCAAACTTTGCATCTGCACTGTTCAAGTAAACTGTTAAAAGTAGTCCTTGTGCATAGAATGGTATGGTTTGCTTAACTTTGCAATCATAGGTTTTTGTTTGACGTACATTTAAAAAAAGTGACAACTGAGTCTCAGCAAGACTCTTGTCACCATGGAATTGCCCCTTGGCTAATGAAATGACACAGTGTTTCTTGGCACTCAGGTTCTAGCCACACATTATAACAACAGGTTGACATGCTCTAGATCTGAACATAAGCAAGGCTACGAAGCCTGTATGTTCCATTCCAGCACCCTTAATGTTCCTTGTTTGGCTGTATTCGATTGTGACACACAACTGACACTCTTTCCAAGTGAATTTTGCCACAGTGCGGTTAATGCAAAAGGCAAGGCTGGGTTATCTTGGTTATAAATAGCCTTAAAGGGCCTTCTCAAACCGTCCTCACACACCAGCCATTGTTGTTCGGCTAGCCTAGCACTAGCAGGGCTCAGAGGATCCCCAATGAATGGACCCTGTATGCAACGTGAATGGGAGCCTCTCATGGAAGGAAGATGACACTGGTGGTGGTGATGATGATGATGATGATTAAAGATGACAACACAAGCCATAAGGGATGGCCCGTGGTCTTTAGGGAAACAGCCTAATTTCAATGTTGAATATATAGGCTTTATGGTTAATATTATCAGCAAGGATAAGCTTAATTCTGCTGATGATCATGACGGCAATACTAAACTTGCCTTGTTATTAAATACTATTATTTAGTTCATATCGGTCAAAACGGTCACATAACATAACAAAGCATCTTCGAGAGCCATGAATCAGAAGCAGATTGCTGGGATTTCCTCTGTTCAACCTTGAGTGAAACCATGCGTCCTTCTGCTCTGTTCTTACCAACCTGAAAATGGATAACACTGCACCGTCAAGGCTGAGCGTTTAGAATTGATGACGTGCACATGGAAAACCGTTGAAGCACTGTCCCCCACATAGGCCCTAAGCCTACTAATTGCCCATGGAAAACCTTGAAATGGTCAATGGAGAGAGCAATTTATCAATAGTAGACTGCAACATAGCCTAGCCTACAGATGCTTATTGGATGCTTGCCCATTCTCACACTTTCACATTCGAAATAACTGGTTTCATTTCCTCGTTCTTCATGTTAGTGATGAGAGTGGAATGGATCTGCTAGGAGTCATTTAGGTCAAGTCAAACAATCCTTTGCCTACCTGAGGCACAGTGGGACTGGTACACAACAGATGCTGCGGCATAGCCTACATTGAAGGGGCTTACTCAATTAATCCAAACCTTAGTCTCACATTCTGTCAGTTCTTAAGTTTTTGCTTTTCAGCTTGTTATTTCTTCAGACTGTATGACATCTGTGTGGCAAAGTCAGCCATAAAGGTGGGGTATGAAGGAGGAGGGAGATGCCACGTTTCACAGACAGTCAACAAACACAGCACTGTAACTCATCAACAGAGAGCTGCTGTGTGTGTGTGTGTGTGTGTGTGTGTGTGTGTTTTGTCAGACTCACGCGATCATAGTGCAACAAACAGAGAAGCTCCCACTGATTTAGTTGGCTGCCACTCAATAGAAGAAAAGGTGTTGAGAGTGAAGCTGTGATGTAGAAAAATCAATGGGATTCTTCTCAGCCCTTCTTAACCCAGACAACCCTGACAGAAAACGGCTGCACTGCAGTAAAACAGGTAAATGAAGTGGAGAGGGATGTGCGAGAATTGTCAAGGAGGTGTCTCGTACCTGGACTGAAAAGACTGAAGGGCACAACTGACATTCTCAGTTCCCGTAGAAAATGTAAGATAATTCAGATATGCTGATCAAAACGTAAATGAGAACCTACTTTGAAAGCCCAGCAAAGGTCAGGCTTAGTATAGCCAGATTCTAGCTACAAAACAAAAGACTGAAATAGTAGACTACTGTTACTGTAGAGCAGGGATGGGCAACTTGGATGATGGCCCTGTCCACCTCCCCTCCAGCTCCCCAGATCACACACCCTCACAGCTGTCCCACCCCCACTTTCTCACAACACCTCTGTTGAGACAATCAGCGACCCCCTCCCCACCTCCAGCCTGCTCCCTCTGGACTGATCTGCAACACCTCCCTTCCCCCCACCTCTGGACTTATCCTCAACACCCCCCACCTCCCCACCTGGGCTGGCTTTCACCACCAACCAACTGAAGAGAGAGCTGGAGAGACTACATCAGTGGAAAGCGGCGGGCCCTGATGGCATCAGCCCAAGGCTGCTTAGGGTCTGTGCTGACCAATTGTGTGGAATACTCCAGCTACCCTTCAACCTTAGCCTGAGCCTGGAAAGGGTCCCTGTGCTGTGGAAAACATCCTGCCTGGTCCCAGTGCCCAAGAAGGCGCACCCCAATGTCCAGACCTGTAGCGCTAACATCCCACATCATGAAGACCCTGGAAAGGTTAGTCCTCGCTCACCTCAGACCCCTGGTGTGTACATCACTGGACCCCCTGCAGTTCGCATATCAGCGCCACATCGGGGTGGATGATACAATCATCTACCTTCTGCAGAGGGCCTACTCTCACCTGGACAACACAGGTTGCACTGTGAGGGTTATGTGCATCAGGGGTGGGCAGGAGGAGGAGTGAAGCAGAACCACCTTCACCTCAACATCAGCAAAACAAAGGAGATGGTGGTGGACTTCAGGAGAACCAAGGGCCAACCGACTGCAGTCCCTATACAGGGGATGGATGTGGAAATGGTTGGGTCATACAAGTTCCTGGGAGTCCATATGGACAACAGGCTGGAACGGGCTGGTAACACCAGGGCTCTGTACAAAAAGGGCCAGAGCCGACTCTACTTTCTGAGGAGGCTCAGTTCCTTCAACGTGTGAATTAAACTACTGCATACTTTCTACCAGTCTGTGGTGGCCAGTGCCATCTTTTTTGCAGCACACTGGGGCGCCAACATTATGGCCGGTGATGCTTCTCGGGTAAATAAGCTGATCAGGAAGGCTAGCTCTGTTCTGGTGATTAGCCTTGACACTCTAGAGGAGGTGGCGGAGAGACGGATCCTGGCCAAACTGCTGGCCATCATGGACAACGTCACCCACCCTCTGCACGCCATGGTTATGATGCAGAGGAGCACTTTCAGTCACAGACTGATCCCACCACGGTGTGCCAGAGAGCGCTACAGGAGGTCCTTCCTGCCGGCGGCTATTAGACTATTTAATGCCTCACCGGGGTGCCATGCCGTCTGCAACATAGACCTGGAACTGTTGAGGTATTAGGACCTAGTTCAACAATTAGGCATCCATCCGTGAGTAACTCTGGTCTGTAATCACTCATTCACTCAGGACTTATTCATTCAGGACTGTATATACATATTCATGTACAGTTGTTATATCATATCACGTGCAATATTTTAAGTCATTCTTGGACTGAACCTACGTAGTCATTCACTCAGGAATGCATATTAGAATCCTGTCAGTTGTATATTTTTTCATTGCTTTTAGTATATTGAATGTGCAATACGTGCATTTACCTGTAATTAAACCCTACACACTAAGGGCTGTATTTTAAAGGAATTATTATTATTACCCTAAATTAAATCATACGCACATTTAGCAATTTAAGTATCTCTTCCTGTCATTTACCTGTACAGTTAATGTAACCATGCAAATTATCCTTATTTATATATATCAACTTGCAATATTTTTATCATTTTTATTCACCCAACACTCTGTAACAATGTATAGTGTACATATTCAGCCATTCACCCATACTATGCAATGTATTTTTATAGCTTTTTGCACTCTAGACTTCTTGTATTTTGATACTTTTTCATACTGCCGCACTATGTATCATGTACCGTGTATCTATCTGTCTTTTGCAAATCTTGCACCTGCCCTGTGTTTTTTCTTAGTTGCTTGGAGAAGAAATTTCCCCTCGGGGATCAATAAAGTACATATCTACCTATCTACATACAAGGACCCATTTAGACTTCCTATTTCTAATACATATTGCGAGTGCTTGCATCCCTCGATGCACTTGACAACATCAGCAGTTGCATCGAAATGTATATTCAGTGGTAAGGTGGCAAAACATCCCATAACACACCGTAGAGTGAATCTGAGCGAAAGCTAGAGAAGAATTGCTAGCTATAACGTTAGACAGCCATAACTACCTCTTTCACTGGGGGGAATTTCTTCTTGCATTCCATGGACAGGGACCGCAGATCCGTCTGCATGTTCTCGAGTAATTTCTTCACCGCTTCGGGGCTACTAGTAAACATTTTGGATTATGTATTCGACCTAAATATCAACAGCTTGAAATAATAATAAATGCAATCCTAGGATACTGGTCCCCGGCCTACTTATTCAGCTCCTTTGAAAAAGAAACCCGCTGTGGACCTCAGCAAGCGTCCACTGGCACAAGTCAATTTTCCAGTTTTCTACTTTGCCCATACAGAATCAAAGGGATGACACGGGCATAAGCTTGTCCACAACAAAAAACCCTAGACGGGGCTGCCATAGATTATCATCACAAGTACAATTCTAGCAACTAGTGACATTTATATGGTTAATATTTCTCAGTTTCAGCCGTATGTTTCACGGCTCCAGCAGTCACCATTGCAAGCACCGTTTCGATCCCACAATGCTTTGGTAGACATTGGGAACATCTCAATTCTATTTGCGCCTCTCTCCTCGCTCATCGACTCGTTTTCATAAACCATTGGAGGAGAAGGTCAGAGGGGCGGGACCTCTGTCTTTCTCATCCAATGGGCTTTGAGAAGCAGATGAGTAGTGAGGATGTGAGGGTTAACAATTGAGATACTTCCATTGACATGTCACTTGCACTTCCGTAAACATGGCCGAATTCCAGCAGAAGGATTCCAGCGTCCTCTAGCGGAGTATTGCAAACAATGAATGTAGTATTTTGTAAGGAAATGTACAGGTAACTGCCAAAATAAATGTGGGATAAATGAGGGATACAAAGTATGTTGAAAGCAGGCGCTTCCACACAGGTGTGGTTCCTGAGTTAATTAAGCAATTAACATCCCATCCTGCTTAGGGTCATGTATAAAAATGTCCAGTTGCCCATTATTTACCATTGTTAGAAGAAAACTTAGGGACTTTGAAAGAGAGGCCTCAAAGGAGCATAAAGGGTTTCAAGTGTGTGTCTCTCTCTCTGTCGCTCTCTCTGTCTCTGCCCAAGTGGTGCACTGGACTAAGACACTGCATCTCAGTGCTAGAGGTGTCACTATAGACAACCTAATTCGAATCCAAAAAAAAAAAAAAAGTCACCAGATCTCAACAAATTTGAACACTTATTGGGAGATTCTGGAGTGGCACCCGAGAGAGCGTTTTCCACCATCATCAACAAAACACCAATTTATGGAGAATTTCTCATGGAAGAATGATGTCGCATCCCTCCAAGAGTTTCAGACACTTGTAGAATCTATGCCAAGGCACATTGAAGCTGTTCTGGAGGCTTGAGGTGGCCCAACGCCTTGTTAAGACACTTTATTTAGGTGTTTCCTTTATTTTGGCAGTTACTTGTATGTGCTCAATAGTAAACACATACTGTAGCATGACATGTTTAAAGGCCTACAGTATACACATGATTTCAGTTGGGTCATTGACATACTCATGTCTTTTGATGATGATACTCTGCTTCCATCTGCTGGCCAATAGGATGCACACAGTCTCTCATGGAACAGTCTTCAAATATCTCATTAGATAAAAATTACATGATATGACACATTTTTCTTTTAAAACTTTTAATATAAATGTTTTTATTATACATTGTCAGTTGTAATGATACTTGTGAACGGTATTCAGCTTTGCACTTCACTAGACATGTCCTTGGCAATACTGACGAACATACTGAACGTGTAAGAGTTTATACTTTTCAAAGTTGTTATTGTATGCTATGGCAAAGTAGATGATATAATTATTTTATGAATAGACAACAATACAAGCAAACAAGAAAGACTATCTGAGACATTTCATTTTTCCAAGGTAAAAGGAATGAAAGTCAAGTTCAGTATTACCGGAAAAATCTTTATCTCTGGCTTCTCACCTCTAAGCTGCTCTCTATGATGGTATACTGTACAATGATTTCGAATGCCAAAATTCTGTACAACAAAAATATATTGAACACAATCCATGCCTTCACTAGTTTTTAAACTATGTTTATCATGTGCTTTATCACATTTTGGACTTGGTATACAGTTTAGAAATATATATATATACGAATGTATACATTTCTTTTTTTTTTTTTTATCAAGCCAAGGATGAGAGCATATCCTGGTTTTACATTTCAAAGTACTTAAAAAACCTAACACAAGACTACCCACTGGGCAATTGTTTGAATAAACGTTGTTTCCACATAATTACAACCACCAAAATGTATGTGATGATGTTAAATCAACGTGGGAAACTAATTGGATTTACAAAAAGTAATCAACGTAGGGCATTTTGTATTTTTTTTCACCTAACTTTTAACCTAAATCCAATGACATGGTGAAGATTGTTGTTGATTTCATGTTGAATTCACATTAGTTGACAACTCAACCAAATGTAAATCAAAACTAGACGTTGAACTGACTTCTGTGCCCAGTGGGTATGATTAAAATGCTAATACACAATGATTATATGTCCAAGTAAGCTTTTGAATCAAAAGCAATACATTTACAGTAAATCCGACTTAATCCTACTCTCAAACAATTTAAGGCTAGCAAAGCCTAAAGCCTATTCAGTCTGTCTTCTAGGTTTCTTTTACGCCTGCTATGTTAGGTTACTACAATAGAGACAGACACTTGGGCATCAGATTTATTTTTGACAAGTTTTCTGACACAAATCTGGATATTAAACTGTATAGGTTGTGTGTAACATATTGGCACATGCCAATATATGAATCTGAAGTCATAGTATTCTGATGCAATAAAATTATATATTGAATTCTTGTTAAATTCTGCATTCTTGTAACCACAAAGACATGGTCATTTTAGTTGGCATGCGGTTATCTGATTCCTTTATTTGTCGTCTAAAAATGTTGTCAGCTAAAGTTTAGCACATCGGGGGAAAATTAACAAACATATGGATTAGATTGATGTATTTACTACATCAACTGATATGACTGTAGCAAATAATACCCAATCACAGTGTCTCTCACAGCTGAATAGAAACCAGGAGTAACCCTAGATGAGAAAAAGGTAGAGGGAGGAAAGACGGAGGGAGGGATTATGTTGTAAAGCATTGTTACGATGTGTTGTATGAGGCAGTCCTTTCAACTAAGTCCTGAAATAAACATCACAACGTAACTGCACTGTATACAACTGAAACTCTACGACTGTGCTTGGAATGAAACATTCCATTCCGCAAGAAGCTAAAACTAACTGAAAAACAACTTGTAGTAGTCTTCATGTGCCGAGCTGAACATCAGAGATGTCCATGGAAAAAAGGAAAATAAAAAATACTTCCTTAGAAAGCAGATGTGATCATCAGACAAACATTCTCATGTCTCAACCATGATGGACATATAACAAATCACTGAATCACAACATTTCAATGTCTGCTAAACTTCGTCGTCATTGTTGAATGAAATCAGCACAATCCAGGTAGAGCTCCTGGCTGATCAGACAGAAGTGGAGAGCAACTCTCCCGTGGATGGAATTGTAGATGGCAGAGAGCCAGTAGCATTGTGTGTGAACATCAGTACATACACGATTTAACAACAGCACCTGAAACAGTAGTCTGTATTGTCTCTGAGAGACCTTGCAGGAGCGAAAGAGCCAGGGCACAGCAGTACCAGTGTCTCTGCATCTGTGCTCATTTGGCCGCAGTTGTGCAGTTATGAGGTATCGTTGAGGAGAGGTCTGGGGCGGGCCCGAGGCAGAGGCCATGTCGAGGGGAGGGACATAGGATCTCAGAAGGCTTGGGTCCACGTTTCCAGCTCTAGCAGTTGGACTCTTTTTCATTGACGGGGAAGTAGCCTTCCTTGGTGGGAGGGTGTCTCTGACGGAGGCTGTCCCCATCAGCAGCAAAGATGGCCAGCAGCTTCTCTTGCTCCTTCTTGGTTTTGGGTAAGTCAGTGGACGGTGTGGTCAGGATTGTAAAGCGCTACAGAAAAACAGAGGAAATAGACAAGACAAGATTGGTTGGTTGTATTGGTTTGTTGTATTGGTTTATATAAATTTCTAAGTTACAATAACTTAAGCCTAAAAAATTGACAATAGCAAACAGAGAGAAAAATCAGTGTGGGTAAGGAATGAAAACAGTGGGTGGTGTGTGTGACTTACCTCTTTCAGGGTGCCTTCCACGGAACACATTTTGATCACCATCCAGAGGGGGACACAGAGCATGGAGGACAGGGCCAGGAGCCAGCCCAGGCCATAGCCCCACCAGGGGTACACATACTCATTGTTGTACTTCAGAGGGGTGTACTTGATCAGAGAGAAGGCAAAGGTACCCTGCAGAGGTAGATAGAGTCCATCAGCTCTGTCTTCTTTAAAACAATTTTTATTTAACTAGGCAAGTCAATTAAGAACAAATTCTTATTTACAATGACGGCCTACACTTGCCAAACTCGGATGACGTTGGGACAATTGTGCACCGCCCTAAGGGACTCCCAATCACGGCCGGTTGTGAAACAGTCTGGATTCAAACCAGGTTGTCTGTAGTGACGCCTCTAGCACTGAGATGCAGTGTCTTAGACCACTGCACCACTTGGGAACCCCTTCTTGACAGTCATTGCTTGCTACGTCCTAGGTTTATTATATTATTTCGTTTTGCATTGATTTAAAAACAACAAATACTGACTTGCTTTCATTTTAGATCTTATCCTCTGTTTGAACCTTTACCACTTTCTAAAAAATCTTGCCTTGCTTTGCAATGGTAGATGCTTTTTCAATAGTAACTACTCCTCAGCCAAAGGACAGAACAGGGTTTTAGTTAAAAAGTAAAGACTCACCAAGCAGGTAGCAGGAGTGAAGAACATCCAGCAGTATTTGATAATGGGTCTGGGACGGTAGCCAATCATGTCCTCAATGTTGTCATAGAAACGGTCAGCACCTACAGGAACAGCGAGGAAGGAAGAGAATGATGAGTCAGCAAGGGACAGATACCCTTTCACACAAAACTCATTTGTAAGGCATCGAACTAGTCGCTCAATGTAGTATAAGTCTCATCAAAAAAGTGTTACAAAATGGTCCAATAATATCACATTCAGTTAGCTGTTCCTCTCCCAGAGGCCCTTTCACTTCTACATAGAGCAGACTACTGCTGGAGCCCAGAGGATGGATGAACAGTGCTTATGTCGTCAATGAAAATACCCCATTTGTCATGCCCCCCTCAACACATTCCCACATAACTTGGCTAAACACTCACCATAAATCCAAGCAATGCAAACAGTCTCAAAGACAGCCACAAAGAGCAGGCACATCCCACTGGCAGCATAGTAGTCAAAGAGTTGGAAGACGTACATGCCTCCCTGGAGAGAAACATGTGATCCGTTACGGCAGGGCAGCTAGGGACACTCTCTCTGTTTTCTCAAGGCCACACGTAGAGCAACATGCAGATGCTAGAAAACATATAGCTCTTTTTGGGGAACATTCATTCTGTGCATGAAGTTTAGCCTCTAATATATGGTCTACAATGTATGTAGCAACATACATTATAGAGCATATATTAGAGAGCCTTCATTCATAGAACGAATGTTCCCCAAAGGGAGCTAAATGTATTCCTGATGTCAGTATCCTATGGTCTAATGGCTCTTTTCATAGCAACTGTAATAACTTTCGATACATGTGACCAGAAACTCAAAGCCCTAAATGTTCCTGCCACTGTGCAGTTCTGAGACATGACCATAGGTAATTGGGGTAGGAGCAGAGAGTTGGGGTCAGAGCCAAGGTCAGCCATTTTATCAGCAACCCTTGACCAATTGGGGTGCTAGGGGGCGCGGTGGACTGTAGCATACCTCGGTCAGCATGATGAGACCCATGAGGAAGGAGAAGATGGCCACCGCTAGGATGAAAAGCTCTCTGCGGTTCTTACGACGGAATGTTTTAGGGTACATGTCCACCATGGCCGTCACCAGACTCTCCACACACACAAACTACAGCAGGGGAGAGAATAGAGGGGATGCTTTGTTACTGATAAAAAAAAACACCATTGTGTACATTATTAGTGGCAGAGTTTGCAAGCATAGTATGTGTGTGTGTGTGTGTGTGTGTGTGTGTGTGTGTGTGTGTGTGTGTGTGACAAATGGTTTGATGAAGAATGCAAAAACCTAAGAAAGAAATTGAGAAACCTATCCAACCAAAAACATAGAGACCCGGAAAACACTATATTTAAGCAATAAGGCAGGAGGGGGTGTGGTATATGGCCAATTTACCACGGCTAAGGGCTGTTCTTATGCATGACGCAAAGCGGAGTGCCTGGATACAGCCCTTAGCTGTGCTATATTGGCCATATATCACAACCCTCAGAGGTGCCTTATTGCTATTATAAACTGGTTACCAACATAATTAGACCAGTAAAAATACATGTTTTGTCATATCCGTGGTATACGGTTTGATATACCACGGCTGTCAGCCAAATCAGCATTTAGGGCTCGAACCACCCCGTTTATAATTACATTTGAGTAATTTAGCAGACACTCTTATCCAGTGCAACTTACAGTAGCGAGTGGATACTTTTTCATACTGGTCCCCCGTGTGAATCGAACTCAGAACCCTGGCGTTGCAAGCGCCATGCTCTACCAACTCAGCGACACAGGAGATGAGTGAGAGGAGACGGAGAGAGGAGACAGACAGACAGACAGACAGACAGACAGACAGACAGGAGGCAGAGAGCAAGACAGACAGACAGAGAGAGCGAGACAGGCAGACAAACAGAGCGAGAAAGACAGAGAGCGAGAGACAGAGAGAGAGAGAGACAGAGAGCGAGAGAGAGCGAGAGACAGAGCTGTTCTAGTCTCACCTGGCTGTCCAGACCCAGAAATACGATCATGATGAAGAAGAAACAGGCCCAGAGAGGAGAGAAAGGCATCATAGACACAGCACGGGGGTACGCTATGAAGGCTAGACCAGGACCTGGGACACAGAGGGTTATAACAGGTCATAGAGGAGTCCTAACAGATCATAACAGACTTGTCATCCCGCGAGCAGGACTTTGCATCCACATTGCAACAATGACCTCTACTTGACTGTATTCTAAACTACTAAGTCATCTTTGGATTCTCTGAAAAGATAAAGATTCATGTAAAGATTAACATGTCTAATCATGGAAAGGTCATCAAGTTCGAGGCGAGCAGGAACTGGCTAGATGCGAGCTCTACTCTGCGTCGCCATCTTAAGCACCATTACAGCACAGTAAAGGGATTTTGTCTTGAACAGTGTGGGAAATGTACAGTCAATAGCTTACGTGGGGTAACGATTCTACTTTGACATACTCAAATATATTGTTGAAATTCAACCAAATCCATCTCACAGAACAAGCACATGAACAAGCACATACACTTTTTTGAATGATGGAAAACCATTCTTTCCCAATGATGAAGTAGAAATTGACTGTCTAGAATGGTTGGTGTGTAACACTCTTTTACAAGGACTACTAACCTGACTCTGCCACCTCTGAGATGGGCACATTTTGCTCATAAGACATGAAGCCCAGGATGGAGAAGATGGCAAAGCCAGCCACAAAACTGGTCCCACTGTTCAGGAAGCATAGCGACAAGCAATCTCTGTAAACCCAGAGAGGCAGTCGTCAGGAAGATGTAGACCATAATAACAGATACTGTACCACACACTAACCCCTTGGAAACTTCAAAGCAGAATCACTAAAACTTCACAACTTCAAAGCAGAATCAGATACTGTCACAATGCAGATCAAGATACAGAATTGATGGTTATGTCATTAGGGTGTAAAACAGAACTGATCGTTAGGTCATTAGGGTGTAAAAAAGAACTGATGGTTAGGTCATTAGGGTGTATAACAGAACTGATGGTTAGGTCATTAGGGTGTATAACAGAACTGATGGTTAGGTCATTAGAGTGTATAACAGAACTGATGGTTAGGTCATTAGGGTGTATAACAGAACTGATGGTTAGGTCATTAGGGTGTATAACAGAACTGATGGTTAGGTCATTAGGGTGTAAAACAGAACTGATGGTTAGGTCATTAGGGTGTAAAACAGAACTGATGGTTAGGTCATTAGGGTGTAAAACAGAACTGATGTTTAGGTCATTAGGGTGTATAACAGAACTGATGGTTAAGTCATTAGGGTGTAAAACAGAACTGATGGTTAGGTCATTAGGGTGTATAACATAACTGATGGTTAGGTCATTCGGGTGTATAACAGAACTGATGGTTAGGTCATTCGGGTGTATAACAGAACTGATGGTTAGGTCATTAGGGTGTATAACAGAACTGATGGTTAGGTCATTAGGGTGTATAACAGAATTGATGGTTAGGTCATTAGTGTTTAATCTTATCAGAGACACTTCTGCTTATTGTTTCAAGAATCTCAGTCTTATTTAAATAGGTAAGGAAGGAGGTGGGGTGTACAGTAGAGTAGAGCACAGTACAGTACAGTACAGCAGAGTAGACCAGAGCACAGTACAGCAGAGTAGAGTACAGTACAGTAGAGTAGACTGGGAGGTAGAGTTGTAAGTGTGTGTTCTGAGGTGAGCCCTGACCTGTAGCAGTTGTTGTTGTATTTGTTGTAGCTCCCCAGAGCAGTCAGACAGCCCAGACAGATGGCATACGAGAAGAAGATCTGAGTCCCTGCATCCATCCATACCTAGAAAGAAGAAAGGGAGAAGGGAGAAACCAAAACAACCAGCCTTTTAATTTGTTGGGAGAAACCATGGCATTGTTTCTGGCTGATACATGTATTCTATGAAACAAATTATACTGTAGAAAGACAGCTATAAACCACTACTGGTGAGACATTTTATGACCAAATAATGTTGTCCTACACGCTCCTCACTCTGTGGTAAACACAGTCACCCCATTTCTCGTCACTTATGACGTCATCCCCACCCACCATTCCACCCCCCCAGTAATCTCGGTCTATAGACCCCATCCTCAGTCCTAAGCCTACCCTCTCCACCCTGACAATGTCACTGGCACGCTGGTTCTCCATCTCTATGGCTCCCCAGCACCAAATGTGGTCATTTTCCACCACAGACTATGAACGAGCAGCGCAACACAGTTCCAATTTGAATGAGAGTGCTCTTTGTTCCATTCGGCAATGGTGCTGAAGCAATGGGGGCACGTTTCAGTTGGCTGCATCCCAAATGGAACCCTTTTGCCTATGTAGTGCAGTACTTCTGACCAGGGCCTATAGGCCATAGCCACTAAGGCAGATGTTCCCATGATACAGACTTCTTGGAGTAGCTTGTCACTGCCTGCAACACAGGGTTGTATTCATCCACAGAAGCCCCCAGTGGATTGAAGAGGGCACTCATTTCGTTTTCTGGTGTTGATCAACATACTGTAAGCGCCAAAATGGAGAAGTGGTTGTGAAATCTCTCTCTCCCTCTCCCTCAATGGTGTTGCTGTCCTGGGGCTCTGTGAGGTCTGTTTGTGTTTGTGAACAGAGCCCCAGGACCAGCTTTCTTAGTGGCTCATCTTAGGCTCATCTTAGGCTCATCTCTCTGTAGGTGATGGCTTTGTTATGGAAGTTTTGGGAATTGCTTCCTTTTAGGTGGTTGTCTTTTCTGGATTTTGATAATTAACGTGTATCATCCTAATTCTGCTCTGCATGCATTATTTGGTGTTTTACATTGTACACAGAGGACATTTTTGCAGAGTCTCAATTTGGTGTTTGTCCCATTTTGTGAATTCTTGGTTGGTGAGCGGATCCCAGACCTCACAACCATAAAGGGCAATGGGTTCTATAACTGATTAAAGTATTTTTTGCCAGATCCTAAGTGGGATGTCAAATTTGATGTTTCTTTTGATGGCATAGAAAGCCCTACTTGCCTATTCTCTCAGAAAGTTCACAACTTTGTGGAAGTTACCTGTGGTGCTGATGTTTAGGCTGAGGTAGGTATAGTTTTTTGTGTGCTCTAGGTCAACGGTGTCTAGATGGAATTTGTATTTGTAGACATTTTACTTCAGATTCTAGTAGGGTGAGGCCGGGTTCTGCAGAGTGTTCTAGTGCCCTCGCCAATTCGTTGATACACTGTATATGTTGAAGAGGGTGGGGCTCAAGCTGCATCCCTGTCTTACCCCATGGCCCTGTGGAACAGTTTTTGTTTGTGTAAATGGCTTTTATAATGTCTTTTTTTTTTTTAAACCCGTAAATGAATCATTGCTCCCTCACTGCCCTCACTGCTAAAGTGGAAACCTGTTCAACCAAAGTCTGGAGAAGACAGCCAATGCAACAGAGGTGCATGTCCTGGAAACAGTGCGAGCTAAGTTGATAGGCATAATCAAAATCCTAAAAGAGAAAATGTAATCACTCGAAAATCATTCCTGTAAATTCAATGTGTGGGTCACAGGACTTGAAACTGGCGTGGAAGCGGACAACCCGACTTCCTTCATGAGCAATCTTTTCTATGAACTGTTCGGGCAGGAGCTGCTGGGTTCCATGCCACTGATTAACATTATGCATTGCACGGGTCAAGTGGCAAATTGTTCAGAATTCGGCAGCCTGACCTATGCAAGGAAAAGGATCAGCATGTATCAAGACCTGAGTGCCAAACTGCTAAAACAGAGGGAAACCTACAATAAAGTGAGATCCCAGCTACGCAAGCTAAACCTGCGAAAAGGTTTCATCTACTCAGCAAAACTCATCTTGACCTTCCAGAACACAACAAACATGTTTCCCACTACCAAGGAAGCTCTAGACTTATTGGAGATGAACATCAAACCCAACACACACGGTGACAAGCCAACAGACACCATGCCAATGAATGAACAATGGACAATATATTGATCCTACAGCTATTCTATTTAGGCATTAGGCTTGCAAATCTGTCACATCTTCTTCTTGTTTCATTTTCATTTTTTTTTTCATTACTCACCCTTACTCGTTAAGTCTGCAAACTTAATTGTAAAGGTCTGAATTAGTTACTTATTTTGTTTTCCTCAATTATTGTTATTTTTATGAATACCTTAATACCAAAAATATGCTGCTGAAGGAATTTGGAGGCTTGGGAGGAGGGGGGAAGGGGGAATGGTTTATAGAGAGGGTCTTCTGGGTGGGGAGCGACCAATGGGTGGCTTTCCCTGTGAGTCCTGCTTTTTATTTTACATCCATGGGCTTATCAACCCTAAAGATGACAATTACATTTTAGAAACAATGGCAACAGTAACTATTCTCTCGTGGAATATTCTTATCAAACGTTCCAGCAATGCTCCAAGAAACACACCTGCTCCAAAAGGACGCACATAGAATAGAGAACCATTTGTACAAACTGGCAGCCCCAAACCAAACTACAGGTGAAATCATAATGATACATAAGAAACTCAAAATCACCATTCTTGGTAAAGGCTAAGACCAAGAAGGCAGAATCACTTTCCTTAAATGTATCCATATTGGAGAGAAAATGGCCTTTATTAATGTGTAAGCTCAAAATTCATATGATCTTAAGTTTGTAGATTCTCTGAACAGCATATTGTTAGAATAACTAGATTACAACTGGTTATTGGGACAGACATGAATGCCATTCTGGACATCATGTGGATTGTAAGACCAACTACAATCCACAGGAAACCAAGGCTCTCCAAGATATACTCTCTGATTACAACCTCATTGACACCTGTTGAGCTCATAGCCCTAAAGCAAAATAGTACACTTTCTATTCAAACAGGCACAAAACATTCTCCCGAATCGATGTTGTACTGTTAGCTACTCCTCTATTTTTATTTAATCAAGAAAATAGAAATTCAACATATGACCCTATCTGATCATCATGCTTATTAGATACACATCAGAATCTCCTAAAATGTTTAATATAATATCATTTAGATTTTCTTTAAAAAAAAGGATGCCACCCAGTGCTCTCACTATCGCCCCCTATCTTTGATAAACACAGATATTAAACATTTTTATTTTTTATTCTGTAGTCGCGTCTCAAAACTTACTTATCTAAATTGGCACATCCAGACCAAAGCAGGTTTGTTAAAGATCCTTTGGCAGTTCTATCTCTTGACGGAGAAAAAGCTTTTGATAGACTAGAATGGTCATATCTTTGGTCGGTTTTGGAACGTATGGGACGTGGCTCCAATTTCATTAATATAATGAAAATACTATATACCAATCCCTCAGCCATAGTAATAACAGGCAATACCTGCTTGGTTCCATTCAGAATAACTAGAAGTAGCAGGCAAGGTGATCCCATCTCGCCGCTGCTATTTCTATTGTTTATGGAGCCCCTGGCCAAGGCTATTCCACAATCGTGGAAAAGAAATTACACCAATATCTCTCAATTCTACATCTCATCTCATTGTACGCCAACAATAACTTACTTTATCTAGCAATGTATCTCAATCCCTCCCAATAGCTTTGAATATCATATACAAATGCAGCTCCATCTCAAATTAACCAAATCGCCCTACTGCCTCTTAAGACCCCGATGGAGGACTCCGTCTCCACTTATGGAATCCCAATCATTTCCCATTTTAAATATTTGGGAATAGATATATTTCCTTCCTTAGATAAAACCATTGGCAGAAACTTTAACAGGCCGCTCAAATCAAATAAATCCGACCTCAGTAGACTAATATTCCAGTTGCTTTAACCGGCAGAATATCCATTGTCAAAATGGATGTACTGCCACGGCTGAATTTCTGTAGTTCTATTCTTCCCTTGTCTCCCCCCTTCTGGCTATTGGGATAAAATCCATAATGTGATTTCAAAATGTATATCGCAAGCTAAGTGAGCAAAGATAAAATTAACAAACTTACAAAGATGGAAAGACTTAGGGGGACTATCCGTACCAAACATTCAATTGTATTTCAAGGCACTAACATTTCGTCCCTTCCTAAATTGGTTTAGACATGTTTTTTCCAGACCCTGGCTGGGTATAGAGAGAAATGGTGTCTCCTATTGCCCTGAAAGAGGTGGTCTTCATTGATATACAACGGTTCCTCAATTAAAAGTTTTGAGGTTATGCAGCGGTGCATTGATGTAAATTATGGTATAGTACGGTATATTGTGTCACCGCCAGGGGGAGTTAGAACGATGATTATGCTTTTGGGTTCAGTGTAAAGCAATGGTAAAAGCGTGTAAAGCATTGGTAAAAGCGTGTAAAGCATTGGTAAAAGTGTGTAAAGCATTGGTAAAAGTGTGTAAAGCATTGGTAAAAGCATGTAAAGCATTGGTGCCCTTTCCCCTCACTGAATGAATGACGTCAATTGATGAAGGGACCGATAGAAACCAGATAGAAACTGATAATTGTGCACTACTTCAGGATTGAATTTGAATGTGACTGGATTGTAGACTCTCACTTACTAGAACTGTTGTTACACTATAATGTTTTTACTGTCAGAGAAACTAAAATGTTCTGTTATATTCTTACTGTAAAATACAACGATCACGCGAGCGATGTCTGCTAAATTAACACGTTGATGGCGCAGCCATATAGCCTCGGCTACTAAAGCACATATAAATAAAACTCGAAACATGCTATTCTGTTCTTTTGAAATACATTGTGTTAGTACCATGTTTTATGTGACCTTACTAAACTAAAGCCTCATATGAAGCAGACAATGTGGTGTTGATGCAGGGAGGGGTGAAGAGAAATAATGAAAGTGCATTGCCTGTAGGCCGAATGTGGATTCTCTCTCAACTAATTAAAACAAAAGTTCCCACATACCAATGGAGGGTGCGACACACAATTTGTTTCGGTCCAAGTCTCCTCTCACCCTCACACCTAAGCCTAGCCAACATAGCCTACATAAAAAAAGATGCATTGCTTCCTCAAAATAATATATATATCGTTCAATTAATTTTAAGAACTCTAAATGCAAGCATCATAAATAAATTGTCAAATTCGAGCAACTTTACAAATATAATAACTTTACAAAAATAGCTTTATGCTGCAAAATAACCTTCTAAATAGTCCAAGTCGATAGTAACCTTGCCGTTGGTTTCTGAAGAGTTCCGTTCTTCCACTCAGTCAGGTACACAGACTGGAAGATGAAGCTTTCCAGAATATGCGTGATAGAAATGATAAGGTAATTTCCGATTGAGCCGACATAAGCAGCGTTTACTGTGAATGCAGTCTCCGCTAAAGTTGGAATATTGCCTTTAAATTTAAATCACGCTGTAAAGCCGAACTTCCACGATGTGGATTGAATATAGCCATCACTCATTCATGGCTTTGGATTAAAAAAAATAAGTACAGACCAGAGCCGGTCCTGACCTCCCAGGGGCCCTAAGTAAAATTCTGCTAAAGGGGCCCTCCTACCTGACCTGTGAGCCATGTAAACCATTTGCCATTGCCACACAGTCACATTGCCTAGTAATTAGTCCAGTCCTCACAATATTATACAATTAGCTTTGTCTATACAATGTAAACATAAGCCTATAGGCTACGGCTGCAGCTACAGTTGAAGTCGGAAGTTTACATACACCTTAGCCAAATACATTTAAACTCAGTTTTTCACAATTCCTGACATTTAATCCTAGTAAATATTCCCTGTTTTAGGCCAGTTAGGATCACCACTTTATTTTAAGAATGTGAAATGTCAAAATAATAGAGAGAATCATTTATTTCAGCTTTTTTCATCACATTCGCAGTGGGTCAAAAGTTCACATACACTCAATTAGTATTTGGTAGCATTGCCTTTAAATTGTTTAACTTGGGTCAAACGTTTTGGGTAGCCTTCCACAAGCTTCCGACAATAAATTGGGTGAATTTTGGCCCATTCCTCCTGACAGAACTGGTGTAACAGTCAGGTTTGTAGGCCGCAAACGCCTTTTCAGTTCTGCCCATAGATTTTCTATAGGATTGAGGTCAGGGCTTTGTGATGTCCACTCAAATATATTGACTTTGTTGTCCTTAAGCCGTTTTGCCACAACTTTGGAAGTATGCTTGGGGTCATTGTCCATTTGGAAGACCCATTTGCAACCAAGCTTTAACTTCCTGACTGATGTCTTGAGATGTTGCATCAATGTATTCACATAATTTTCCTTCCTCATGATGTCATCTATTTTGTAAAGTGTACCAGTCCCACCTGCAGCAAAGCACCCCCACAACATGATGCTGCCACCCCCGTGCTTCATGGTTGGGATGGTGTTCTTCGGCTTGCAAGCCTCCCTCTTTATCCTCCAAACATTATGGCCAAACAGTTCTATTTTTGTTTCATCAGACCAGAGGACATTTCTCCAAAAAGTGTGATCTTTGTCCCCATGTGCAGTTGCAAACCATAGTTTTTTATGGCGGATTTGGAGCTGATCGGCCTTTCAGGTTATGTCGATATAGGACACGTTTTACTGTGGATATAGATACTTTTGAACCTGTTTCCTCCAGCATCTTCAAAAGGTCCTGGGATTGATTTGCACTTTTCACACCAAAGTACATTCAACTCTAGGAGACAGAACGCGTCTCCTTCCTGAGCGGTATGACGGCTGTGTGGTCCCATGGTGTTTATACTTACGTACTATTGTACCACGTTCATCTGTACAAACGTGGTGTCTTCAGGAGTTGGAAATCTACAGGTCTACAATTTATTTTCTGAGGTCTTGGCTGATTTCTTTGGATTTTCACATGATGTCAAGCAAAGAGGCACTGAGTTTGAAGGTATTTATTTTCTGAGGTCTTGGCTGATTTCTTTGGATTTTCCCATGATGTCAAGCAAAGAGGCACTGAGTTTGAAGGTAGGCCTTGAAATACATCCACAGGTACAGTCGTGGCCAAAAGTTTTGAGAGTATTGGTCTCCACAAAGTTTGCTTCCTCAGTGTTGATGATGGAAATTTGCATTTACTCCAGAATGTCATGAAGAGTGATCAGATGAAGTCCCTCTTTGCCATGAAAATGAACTTAATCCACAAAAAACATTTCCACTGCATTTCAGCCCTGCCACAAAAGGACCAGCTGCCATAATGTCAGTGATTGTCTCGTTAACACAGGTAAGAGTGTTGACGAGGACAAGGCTGGACATCACTCTGTCAAGCTGATTGAGTCAGAATAACAGACTGGAAGCTTTAAAAGGAGGGTGGTGCTTGAAATCATTGTTCTTCCTCTGTCAACCATGGTTACCTTCAAGGAAACACGTGCCGTCATCATTGCTTTGCACAAAAAGGGCTTCACTGGAATGGCAGCAGGCAGGTGTGAGTGCATCTGCACGCACAGTGAGGCAAAGGCTTTTGGAGGATGGCCTGGTGTCAAGAAGGGCAGCAAAGAAGCCACTTCTCTCCAGGAAAAAAATCAGAGACAGACTGATATTCTGCAAAAGGTACAGGGATTGGACTGCTGAGGACTGGGGTAGAGTCATTTTCTCTGATGAATCCCCTTTCCGATTGTTTGGGCCATCCGGAAAACACCTTGTCCGGAGAAGACAAGGTGAGCGCTACTTGTCCGGAGAAGACAAGGTGAGCGCTACCATCAGTAATGTGTCATGCCAACAGTAAAGCATCCTCAGACCATTCATGTGTGGGGTTGCTTCTCAGCCAAGGGTGTGGGCTCACTCACAATTTTGCCTAAGAACTTCTCCCAACCATGCAAGAACAGTTTGGTGACGAACAATGCCTTTTCCAGCATGATGGAGCAAAAGTGATAACTAAGTGGCTCGGGGAACAAAACATCAACATTTTGGGTCCATGGCCAGGAAACTCCCCAGACCTTGACTCAAATGATGTCAATTAGTATATCAGAAGCTTCTAAAGCCATGACATAATTTTCTGGAATTTTCCAAGCTGTTTAAAGGCACAGTCAACTTAGTGTATGTAAACGTTTGACCCACTGGAATTGTGATATAGTGAATTAGAAGTGAAATAATCTGTTTGTAAACAATTGTTGGAAGAATTACTTGTGTCATGTACAAAGTAGATGTCCTAACCGACTTGCCAAAACTATAGGTTTGTTAACATGAAATCTGTGGAGTGGTTGACAAATGAGTTTTAATGACTTCAACCTAAGTGTATGTAAACTTCTGACTTCAACTGTAAGTATGTCTTAAAATAGTAAAATAAAACCTATACAGATGTGTGATTAGCTTTGGCTATACAATGTAAACATAAGCCTATAGGCTATGGCTGCAGCTATATGTCTCAGAATTGTCAAAAAACCTATACAGCTGTGTGATTAACTTTGGTTCCCTCTACAGCCTGGGCATTTTCAGCATGGGCACCAGTCTATCTGGACTGTCTGGAAGAAATTGAGAAAGTATGTCACATAATTAGTTAAGCAGTCATTTACACAAATAAACTTCTGCCATACAATCCTAAATGTTACTAAGCGTGTAAACTTTTGAATGTTTGACATAAAAGCTTACCATCAAATTATTCCTCTTCTGCACTTTCTTGAGGCAAAATCATCAATGATGTCATCATAGGACATGTGTTTCCCCACGTCATGATTTATGCTCATGATGGCCAGACCACTCAAACGTTCCTGTGACATGGATGACCTCAGGTAGCTTTTGATGAGCTTTAATTTTGAAAGGCTCCTCTCTGCCGATGCTACTGTTACTGGTAGGGTGACTGAAATTCTTAGGGCTATCCAAAGGTTAGGATAGAGTTCCTCCAGGTTTTTCTCACAGAGAAAGGAAAGCAGCTCAAAGGCAGTCATCTTATCTGATGGCAGGTAAATTCAGAATCTCGTGTGTCAGATCCATTCCACTGATGTCACAGTCATCTCTGAAGGTTAAAGTGTTTTCAACTTCCATGCAGTGAGCCTTTAAAGATTCACTGGACATCTGAGAGGCAGTGCTGAAGTTCAGCAGCATTCCATATTTGGTTTTCACCTGGTTGAGTGTTTCAAATCTCTCATCCATGGATGTCACAGCAGAGTTGATCACAATGTTGAAGTAGTTGACTTTAAGGTTTTTCAGTGCATCAGTCACTGGTTCATCAGGAGCCTCATAGCTGAAATGCCTGTTGCTGTTTCTCAGTCTCTTCTCTTTCAGAACAGCCTCCACATTAATTTCTTCACAATTGCTTTTGTCTGGGCCTCAGAGAATCCAGTTTCCCAGTATGTAGTGAGGGAGGCCTTTGCATTTAAGATTACATTCACTGCGATATTCAACTGCATTGAGGCGGATTGGAAGAGCTTGTTCACCTTGTTTGTCATTGTCAGTTTATCACACCATACGGACACAGCAATTCAAGAAGCGGTAGGACCCAAGTTCCTCTGCAAGTGTTTGTGTCTCCACTTTGATTGTCTGTATAGCTTCCAGTAATGCCTGCCGAACCTCAGAAGCCTGATACCTGATTGCATGAACACTTTGGAGCCTACTCTACCATCTTGTGTCACTCCATAACTTCACAGTTATGTTCACGTGTTTCTTCAAAACACTCCATCTTTGTGTGCCAGCTGAAAGTGAAGAGCTTTTGCACATGCCCAAAAAACACAACTGCATCTTTTGAAGATTTGGCAGCATCTGCAATTACTAGGTTTAGAGTATGTGCTACACATGGGACGAACACGGCGCTGGGATTTTTTTTCAAATGGAATCTTTAGTTCATTCAGCTTATCTAAAATGACAGTGGACAGATTCAAGCCAGTTGTAACCTCAACATTCACAAAGCAGAGGAAGTGCTCCTTGATCTCTGACTTTCCCTTTAAAGCCACGCTTCGCAGAATAATGGACATTTGCTCCTGGTGACTGTCAGGTGTACAGTCCAAGATAATGGAGTAGTCTCTTACTTGAGTCACTATTGCTTCCAGAATCTTGTCACTCACAATCTGTATCAGCTCATTCTGTGTGCGCTTCCCAAGGTAATGAGCATGTGTCTCTCCAGCTTTAATTTTGCTGAGATGATTTTGCCAGTAATTCAACCTCTTTTAGGAAGTTTCCATTATCTGGTTATCTGGTTGGAAGAGTTTGCCTGAATGCTAGGTTTCTTTCAGCCAGAGACTGGGTGATACTTATTAAACATGTAAGGACATCCCGCCCTCTCTTTCTTTCAGCCTGTCCCCGACTTAGGCGCAGATCAAGTTCTCTCCACTTAATCATATTGTTTGTGTGTTCAGGACTAACCTCATGGCGTTGATATTTGACCAGTCATTCACGCCTTCCTGTATTATTTTGTAGTCTTTTGTAGAAAAGACAGCGTTGTTTTTGATTGAGTACGAAAGCCAGCTCCTGGTAATCTTTTCCCCATTTGACAGCTGTCTCTGTAAAAAGCCTGAATGGAAACCTCTTCTATCTTGTCTTTATGGTAAGACAAATCCAGTCCTGGTTTGAATGGACCTCTGCACAATAACTCAGTCCTCATAAAGTATGTTAAGACTAGGAGCAGGAGCTGCTTGCATCTGATGCTGGCTGTACACCTCTGGTTGTGCTTGTACTGGCTGAGGCTGCCTGTACTTCACCTGAGTCTGTGTTAGTACTTGCTGAAGATGGCTGTATTGGGTATTTGTTAGTATTTGCTGAAGCCAGCTGTACTGGGTTTGTGTTGAAGCTGCCAGTACTACAGTCGTATGCAAAAGTTTGGGCACCCCTCTGAGGCTGCATAATAATTTACTCTGTCATCACAGAAAATGATCACAGTGGCATGCCATTCATTTTCTAATAAAATCTGAGTACTGGGGTATTGTCCAGACAAAGATTTTTAGTGTAGCAATATTAAGTTGTATGAAATTAAATCAGATGTGAAAAATAGGCTATTCAAAAATTTGGGCACCCTTGTCATTCTGTTGATTTGAATACCTGTAACTACTTAGCACTGATTAATTGGAACACACAATTGGTTTGGTGAGCTCATTAAGCCTTGAACTTCATAGACAAGTGCATCCAATCATGAGAAAAGGTATTTAAGGTGGCCAATTGCAAATTGTTGTTCTCTTTGACTCTCCTCTGAAGAGTGGCAACATGGGGGCCTCAAAACAACTCTCAAATGACCTGAAAACAAAGATTGTTCAACATTATGGTTTAGGGGAAGGCTACAAAAAGCTATCGCAGAGATGTAAGCTGAGGAACATAGTGAGGAAATGGAAGACCACAGGCACAGTTCTTGTTAAGGCCAGAAGTGGCAGGTCAAGTAAAATATTGGAGAAGCAAAGGATGGTGAGAACGGTCAAAAACAGCCCACAGACCACCTCCAAAGACCTACAACATCATCTTGCTGCAGATGGTGTCACTGTGCATCGTTCAACAATTCAGCGCACTTTGCACAAGGAGAAGCTGTACGTGAGGGTGATGCAGAAGAAGCCTTTTCTGCACACACGCCACAAACGCACATTTGGACAAGCCAGCTTCATTTTGGAATAAGGTGCTGTGGACTGATGAAACAAAGATTTAGTTATTTGGTCATAACAAGGGGTGTTATGCATGGCGGCAAAAGAACACAGCGTTCCAAGAAAAACACTTGCTACCCACAGTAAAATTTGGTGGGGGTTCCATCATGCTGTGGGGCTGTGTGGCCAGTGCCGGTACTGGGAATCTTGTTAAAGTTGAGGGTCGCATGGATTCCACTCAATATCAGCAGATTCTTGGGAATAATGTTGAAGAATCAGTCACAAAGTTGAAATTACGCCGGGGCTGGATATTTCAACAAGACAACGACCCAAAACACTGCTCAAAATCTACCCGGGCATTTATGCAGAGGAACAAGTACAATGTTCTGGAATGGCCATCCCAGTCCCCAGACCTGAATATCATTGAGAATCTGTGGGATGATTTGAAGCGGGCTGTCCATGCTCGGCAACCATCAAACCTAACTGAACTGGAGATGTTTTGTAAGGAGGAATGGTCCAAAATACCTTCATCCAGAATCCAGACACTCATTAGAGGCTATAGGAAGCGTTTAGAGGCTGTTATTTTAGCAAAAGGAGGCTCTACTAAATATTGATGTGATTTTTCTGTTGGGGGGTGCCCAAATTTATGCACCTGTCTAATTTCGTTTTGATGCATATTGCACATTTTCTGTTAATCCAATAAACCTCATTTCACAACTGAAATATTACTGTGTGCATCAGTTATTTGATAGATCAAAATGAAATTGCTGATCCAAACACCCAATTATTTATAAATGGAAATCATGGAAATTGTCAGGGGTGCCTAAACCTTTGCATACGACTGTAGGTCTGTGTTAGTACTGGCTGAGGCTGGATGTGGATCAACTGAGTCTGTGCTTGTACTGGCTGATGATCCAGCATCTCCTCTACTGCACCTGTAAATTATAGATAACAATACTATTATTAATTTTATCAGCTGAATCAGGCCCATTCAAATTGGCTCCCCCAGATTTCCTTTTATACATTTTCAAATATAAAATACTATTTATACTATGGCTTGGCTGAATACTTGATGGTTATTATTTACTGACAGATGTGCATCCATATTGCCCAGTATGCCCAGCTAATCAACATTTTAAATTCAATATATAAATCAATAGTCAATGTCAATCCATTGCTTTCCATCTTGCATTAGTCCAGAGTTGTAACTAAACCTTGACTGAGAGACCAGATAATCATTGTCTTGTTTTAAAAGTATGTGTGCCTATGAGGAGTGCCATCACGCCTATATATTGTCTGGACTGGTCCCCACAGAGGTTGCTGCTGGAAAGCGCAAGTTTCATTTCGTGCACGCGCCTACGAAAGCAAGTTCACGCGCGACGCGGTTATGCTTTCCGAGCTGCAGTTTATAAAACACAGTTGCACGTTGGCGTTCATCAAAAGTAATAAATAGTTGTATTTCACTCTCACTTTTGTCAGGCACAAAGTCACAGAACACAGCCCTGGAAGTGGCTGGCAAGCAAGACACAGACAGACCAAGAGATGCGCTGCCCAGCTAGGTTAGCATGACAGACCGACTAGAGGGAGATTGCAAGCACTGAAAGCTAGCTCATCAACTTAACGTTACTGTTATTTGCTGACATCAAACTTGGAGAGGAGAGAACACAAGTTTACCTGATTGCTGTTCCTGCAATTCACTCTCATGTTGTTGTTTTTTTTCTCTTTTCGTGACCAGCAGGATAGTTCCGCTTCATCCTCTCATCGAAGTTGTAAACATTGACACCCGCTTTGACAAGACACGATGCGTAGTGAGAGTATAGAGCCGCCCGGCTCTGGTACAGACACATTCTATTAATCACTTAAACGAAAGCCTGAATTAACCAACAAACAAAGCTACTAAAACAATAACTTCAAAAACAGTCTATTTATCACTCGTATTTCTTAGAATTGCTGTGCAGAAAAAGGATGTCATCCATCGTGCGTGGTCAGCTGGCTTCTCCTCGAAGACACCACAAATCCAGCTGTAGGTGACGCTTTATCCTTTGGAACTACACAATTACCAGGTGAAGAGAAGGCTGTTTGCTTTCCTCCAAGGCACGTGTGGCCTCTTTGACGCAATAGAGGAAATTAACAAGATCCCCACAAGTATTCTTTCAGAATAGCTGGCCTTCTGTTATCTGCTGTTCTGCGCTGGGAACACTTTGTGGTGAATAGCACCAGTGCGGGCGGTTTGGGCACGGTGTAACGCTTCTTACCATACCACGGCATACCGTACTCTATACGGTAGTATTAAGCAACTTATTTGAGGAACCACTGTATCCCTTAAACAATGTAAACTACGCTTTGGTCCTATTATTGCTCACGCAATTTCTATTTGGCGCAAAATGTTACTCTGATTTAAAATGTCATGCCCATATGCCAATATTTCATAATAATGCCTTGCGATTTGGAAGGCCGCCTTTTGCATCCCCCCAATAATCCAAATGTGGAATCCGTACCTGTGCTGATATCATGGACAGTATCGTTTTGAGAACATTCCAAGATTCGAAAAAGACACATACTGTACATTACCAGGCAACACCTTTTTTATATATTATTTACAACATAAGTCAGCTATGCTGGCCTATGGGTGGTGGACCATTCTTAATACACACAGGAAACTGCGTGCGAAAAGAGCTTTGCAGTTCTTGACACAAACTGATGCGCCTGGCACCTACTACCATACCCCGTTCAAAGGCACTTCAATTTTTTGTCTTGCCCATTCACCCAATGAATGGCACACAGGCACACATACACAATCCATGTCTCAATTGTCTGAAGGTTTAAAAAATCCTTCTTTAACCTGTCTCCTTCTCTTCCTCTACCCTGATTGAAGTGGATTTAACAAGTGACATCAATAAGGGAATATAGACTGACCAGGTGAAAGCTATGTCATTGAAAGAGCAGGTATTCTTAATGTATTGTATACTCAGTGTGTATATATATATTTACATTTTCATTTTTTATTTCTTTGCTTTCAGGCCCACAGGGAAGGGGTGATATGGGGAGGGGGGTGGGGGTGGATGTAAAAACATCCACAGTTGATACACTACATTACCAAAATGTGTGGTCATGTAGTGTGGACACCTGCTCGTCGAACATCTCATTCCAAAATCATGGCCATTAATCTGGAGTTGGTCCCCCCTTTGCTGATATAACAGCAATGATCGGGCACTGATCTTGGGCGATTAGGCATGGCTCGCAGTTGATGTTACAATTCACCCCAAAGGTGTTCAATGGGGTTGAGGTCAGGGCTCTGTGCAGGCCAGTCAAGTTCTTCCATACCGATCTCGATAAATCATTTCTGTATGGACCTCGCTTTGTACATTGGGGCATTGTCAAGCTGAATTGTCAAGCTGAAACAGGAAAGGGCCTTCCCCAAACTCCAGAGAACGCATTTCCACTGCTCCAGAGTCCAATGGCGGCAAGTTTTACATCACTCCAGCCAAAGCTTGGCATTGTGCATGGTGATCTCAGGCTTGTTTGCTGCTGCTCGGCCATGGAAACCCATTTCATGAAGCTCCAGACGAACAGTTCTTGTGCTGATGTTGCTTCCAGAGGCAGTTTGGAAGTTGGTAGTGAGTGTTGCAACCGAGGACAGACGATTTATACATGCTATGCGCTTCAGCACTTGGCAGTCCCGTTCTGTGAGCTTGTGTGGCCTACCACTTCGCGTTGCTCCTAGACGTTTCCACTTCACAATAACCGCACTTACTGTTGACCAGGGCAGCTCTAGCAGTGCAGAAATTTGACGAACTGACTTGTTAGAAAGGTGGCATCCTATGACGGTGCCACGTTGAAAGTCACTTAGCTCTTCAGTAAGGCCATTCTACTGACAATGTTTGTCTATTGAGATTGCATTGCGGTGTGCGCGATTTTATACACCTCTCAGCAACAGGTGTGGCTGAAATAGCCAAATCCACACAGTTGAAGGGCTGTCCACATACTTCGGTATATATAGAATAAGCAACCTTCGATGTTCTGGGTGGGAGGGATAGATAACTCTTTCTGTTGTTTGTTTAGTATGTTCCAATTTTCTCAGATGATGATGATTATTCAATAGAGCTGATTTATGACCTACCTCGAGGGGAAACGTCTTCCTCAAGCAGCAACAAAAAAAACACAGGGCAGGTGCAAAATACTATTCTCTCTCTCTTTCCCTTCAATGGACATTTATACCACTTGTCAAATATTTCTAGGGTCTGCCAACTTGACAGATTCGGTCATTCTCTGGCAAGACATTGGTTTGAAAGACAACACCCTCCGTTTTTTTTCCTATCTCATGTTCTGCTCTCTTTATCAGAGAAGGTTTTCATTTGTTAATGGTCCATCTTTATAACATTATTGATGCTATTGCGCTAGCTCCTACATCACTCCCAAAGGAACACTCCTCCTAATCAAAGTATAATAATCACTTTAATATTAGTATTACTCTGACTCAACAAATAAAGTGAATAATTCTTTGTCCAAGTTCTATGTACAGGAACACAGTTTTACACTAACAATAGTAACCTTGGCCATACACAAGAGGTGTGACTGTGAGGTGTCCTATTGCTGAGAGGCAGAGGTCAGAGGAGCTCTGGGTCAGTCAGTCAATAGGGTCATCGTGTCAAACACTGTGTCCACACACACTGTGGGATTTTTCCACTTCCCACAGATGTGATGGTCGGGATGCGCGTGTACGCACAACATTTGTGAGTGTATGTGTGTTTGTGTGTGCATACCTGTGGGTCGGACAGGCGTCCTAGGTCTGGGTAGAGATAGAATTTGATTCCTATGAAGGCTCCAGGCAGGGTGACCCCTCTGATGAGCAGGATAAGCAGCATGATGTAGGGGAAGGTAGCTGTAAAATACACCACCTGAGGGGAACAGGGTTAGGGTTGTACTGTAAATACACACGCCTACAGTATGCACAGTGCAATACAGTACAGCACCAAGGATCACAGATAGCAATTTACAACACAGCAGGTTAACCAGGTCTATCTAGAACCCAAAACTGTCACCCCAGGACCACATACCTAGAGTACTTGGCTGTCCAAAGGTGTTAAGCAACATTAAGAAATGCGTATAAATACTTAGAATATGTCCTGAGTGCCCAGACCAGGAGCAACTCTTGGTCCTACAGTGCCTTGTAAAATGATTCATCCCCCTTGGCGTTTGTCCTATTTTGTTGCATTACAACCTATTTGGATTTCATGTAATGGACATACACAAAATAGTCCAAATTGGTGAAGTGAAATGAATAAAAAAAAAATTGAGAAAAAATTCTCAAAAATAAAAAAACTGAAAAGTGGTACGTGCATATGTATTCACCCCCTTTACTATGAAGCCCCTAAATAAGATCTGGTGCAACCAATTACCTTCAGAAGTCACATAATTAGTTAAATAAAGTCCACCTTTGTGCAATCTAAGTGTCACATGATCTGTCACATGATCTCAGTATACATACACCTGTTCTGAAAGGCCCCAGAGTCTGCAACACCACTAAACAAGGGGCACCACCAAGCAAACTTTGAACATCCCACGGAGCACCATTAAATCCATTATTAAAAAATGGAAAGAATATGGCACCACAACAAGAGAGGGCCGCCCACCAAAACTCACAGACCAGGCAAGGAGGGCATTAATCAGAGAGGTGGAGATTGGAGTATCTGTCCATAGGACCACTTAAAGCCGTAAACTCCACAGAGCTGGGCTTTACGGAAGAGTGGCCAGAAAAAAGCCATTGCTTAAAGAAATAAATAAGCACGTTTGGTGTTCGCCAAAAGGCATGTGGGAGACTCCCCAAACATATGGAAGAAGGTACTCTGGTCAGATGAGACTAAAATTGAGCTTTTTGGCCATCAAGGAAAACGCTATGTCTGGCGCAAACCCAAAACCTCTCATCACCCCGAGAACAACATCGCCACAGTGAAGCATGGTGGTGGCAGGGACTGGGAAACTGGTCAGAATTGAAGGAATGATGGATGGCGCTAAATACAGGGACGGAGGTTCATCTTCCAGCAGGACAATGACCCTAAGCATACTACTAAAGCAACACTCGAGTGGTTTAAGGGGAAACATTTAAATGTCTTGGAATGGCCTAGTCAAAGCCAAGAGACTTTCAGCTGTAATTGCTGCAAAAGGTGGCTCTACAAAGTATTCACTTTGAGGGGATGAATAGTTATGCACGCTCAAGTTTTCTGTTTGTTTGTCTTATTTCTTGTTTGTTTCACAATACAAAATATTAAAGCTATACCATTTATAATTGTGCTGTTCAGTGGAATAAACTACCACAACAACTTAAAGCTATACCGCTCACAGAGACAGAATGCAGAGTAGGGCCCTTTACCTTGCCAGTGGACTTAACTCCCTTCCAGATACAGAAGTAAACCAATACCCAGGCTATGGCCAGACACAGCACCAGGTCCCAGTTGAGAGATCCTATATGGTCTAAACCAGGGGAGATACGCAGAACCCTCCGCCTACACAATCACAAACACACAAGGGAACAGATAACATGAGATGACTATAAGTGGATGCATATGTGATTGCTATTTACAGATAATCAAACATGATTAGTAAGATCTGAAATTACAGAGCAAACATGTATCTGTAAGGACACCAAAGCTCTTAAAATCACCCATAAAGAAGACTAGCCACAAGCCATCCTGTTTTGGTATTCAGCAGCGCAACACCAGTTGGCAAGACAGCGGCCAGTTGGCTGAGGAATAAACCGTAGGCCACCCAGGCTCCTTAAGGAGATTGAGAAACAATAGACTCTTAGTACTTACTCCCAGAACTCAATGACAGGAGACGTGGCATTCAGACGTGGCTGATTGAAAGAGTCATTCCTCCTCTGAAACTCCATGCAGGAATCTTGAGAACAGAGATGCACAACAAGTTCATACACGAGTTCAGTGAGGTAACCGGCTATATGGTTTCTCTAGGGAACCCAACCATATTCTAATGTTAGGTAAGGTAATATGGGACACCACCAAGTTGCTGTATATGGTGGAAGATTGGGGTTTTCCTAATTCAATCGTGTTTTGATGGTAGCTCTGCCCCGAGGTAAGAAACTATGTGAATGTTTAGGTAATAAATTCCATTGGTTAAGTTTAAGTATCTCAATTGGTTAGGGGTTGGGTAACATTCAAACCAGCAACCTTGATGGTGAGCTTTCATCCAACCAATCCTATTTCTTCTGCCCTTGAGGCAGAGCTTCGACATGGTTGAACGTCCACTGAGCATATGGTGGATCTCTGACCTGTGTTCCATGTGTTGTTGCAGGAGGCCCAGGGCAGGTCCCAGGTGAAGGAGTAGGACAGGTAGAAGATAGCCCAGGCCAGGACGATGATGTAATAGAAGTTCAACAGAGCCACGATGACTTGTGTGGCGTAGCCCACTCCTGCAGCGAGGACCAAGGACAAGTGGAGCATTGTGGTTAGCTATGACAATGCCTTTCAATGTTGAATACAACAACGTGCATGAAAACCATGTCTTCATTCACATTGCCGACTCCACCATTTCCCATCCGGTAGCCTCTCTGGCTCCTGTGTGAATGTCTACAGTCATATTGTCCTTATTAGGGGCCAATTGAATGATGAAAGCGTTGGATACTTGGAAGTCTGCCAGTGTCGGTGGCATGCCAACCATTACATCAGCCCCCTCCTACTACCTATACACGCACAAACACACTCACACACGCACTAATGCAAAAAAAGTTATCAAAATCTCTGTCTTATTCAATTCAGTTATGCAGACAAGTAGTAGACATGGGTGTAGAGGTAAAATCCACAAAAAAAACTATATTTTGGTATTTTTTTAATTAGTCCACTGTTGATAAAGTTTGAAAATGCAACGTGATGATGCAAAATTCCAAAAGATAGCTTTTGAGTTGATTTTTGAGTGCACATTAAACAAAATGGAGTTCTGAGAAAAAAATGTGTTATTTCTGAAAAGTAAGATTTTGACAGGAACATCCAAACTCTGTGAAGAAAGGCCTTGCTTCACTGACAGCAAATTTGAGAGGGGGTTTACCTTCAAACAGTGGAGCGATCTTCCTCCAACAGGTGATGCCTCCCTCGCTGGTGTACTGTCCTAGAGCTGTCTCCAGAAAGAACACTGGGATCCCACACGTGAAGAGGAAGATCAGGTAGGGGATGAAGAAAGCACCTGTTGGGAGGAGAGTGTGTCGACTCAAGCACTAGAACTCCATTTTGATATGTGGTCAGATGACATATGCAATCAACAAGGATGATGCCTCTTGAGGCAGCATTTCAAGGTCGGACGTTTAAATTGCAGTGTCCCAAAGGTACTCTAAAATGCTACCTTGGTTTGGCCGATTTCAAAGTCAGCATCCAATGCAGAAAATCTGGTGTTTCTATGTCAAACGGTTTTGTTTTATTTCAGTCTTCTGTGATATATATCAAGTGTAATATTGGGATGCAAACTCAGAATTTAATACATTTCAACTCTATATCTGACATGGTACAGGTGTCTTCTTTTTTTAAGGCCATAACCATGTGTGTTAGGTATATACTTTTGTTTCAAAGTAGATTTGTTTCAGACTACCAATAAACACTCTGTGTGACCCAGATTTAGCCTACTGCAGTAAAAGGTTAACACCCACCTCCTCCGTTCTTGTAGCACAGGTAAGGGAAGCGCCACACATTGCCCAGTCCTATGATCTCCCCAGCGACAGACAGGACAAACTCCACCTTGTTGCCCCACTGACCCCTCTCCTTCATCTTCTCATCACTCTGTGGCACAATGTTCAGGGGCCGACTGTGGTCGTTGGAGGGGTCCATCTTGGGCAGGCTCTCCATGTCGCCTGAAGAAGCAACACATTAGAGTTATATAGGCTAACCCCACAGCCTAAAGTCTTGTATTCACTGTGTAGTGATATTGAACAGGGAAGGGGTTTCTCCTGTCATATCTGTGTGCCTTTATCACACCACTCCCAGATCAACGGGCTCATCATAAAGCAAACACAACTTTGTAGTCCCTAAGTCTCCCTGGGGACTATCTCCTGGAAATTAACAATGGGAGGAGTACAAGCCTCAATGACATGGGGGTTATAGGGGACCCTTCAGTTGTGCATACATCCCCTTTGAGTGTTTGGAACAAAGGTCAAGCAGCAAGAGGTGTGAGAAAAGGAAGAATTTCAAGACATTCTGTAGTTCTCACGCAGGATTTACGGCAAGCAAGAAAGTGTCAAACATTGACATGTCGTATACACTGAGTGACCAACACATTAAGAACACCTGCTTTTTCCATGACAGACTGACCAGATGAATCCAGGTGAAAGCTAGGATCCCTTATTGATGTCACCTGTTAAATATATTTCAATCAGTGTAAATGAAGGGGAGGAGACAGTTTAAAGAAGGATTTTTAAGCCTTGAGAATATTGAGACATGGATTGTGTATGCGTGCCATTCAGAGGGTGAATGGGCAAGACAAAAGATTTAAGTGCCTTTGAATGGGGTTTGGTAGTATGTGACGGCACACTGGTTTGAGTGTGTCAAGAACTGCAGTGCTGTTGGGTTTTTCACACTCAACAGTTTCCTGGTTGTTTCAAGAATGGTCCAACACCCAAAGAACATCCAGCCAACTTGACACAACTGAGTCAAAATGGGCCAGCATCCCTGTGGAACGCTTTCGACGCCTTGTAGAGTCCATGCCCCGACAAATATATTAATATTAGGAAGGTGTTCTTGATGTTTTGTACACTCTGTCCCTCCCTATCTAGAAGGGGTCCAGTCAGTGAAAGTTGGGTCTTACGTGACAGCTTGTTTGAGCTTGACAACTCATGGCCGGACGGTGTTTAGGGCCAGTGATGCTGAAAGAGAAAACAGACAGCTCACTGACCATGCTCACTGCTGTCATATCTCATTAACAAGGCCTCTCATTACCCTCCCTCTTTCTCTCTGTTTATTTCTCTTTCACTCCATCTCTCCCCCTCTCTCTTCTTCCCTCTCGCTCTCTCCTTCCCTCTCTCTCTCTCTTCCCCCCCCCGCTCTTTCTATCTCTCTCTATCTCTCTCTCTGATCCCCCTCTCTCAACTTTGGCTAGTCCAGTAGCCCCTCCCGTCACAGATCAAACAAAACAAATTAATGTTCGGCCTGCGGGAGAGGACTGTTCCAAGAATCGTGCCCCCCTTACCCCAAAACGCTAGGGCCATTTCCGACCTGGTTCTCCTGGGTCTAATAAGATGGCCATTATTAATTCTAATCAGACAGGTTTTGGACGATACATTGAGGATAATATAAGACAAGTACTGGAAACAATAGAACACTGTGACAAATATGGGAAACCAGGCCTGGTATTCATAGCTGACTTTGAAAAGGCTTTTGATAAAGTACGACTGGAGTTATTATATAAATGCCTGGAGCATTTCAATTTCAGAGAATCTCTTATGAAATGGGTTAAAGTTATGTATAGTAACCCTAGGTGTAAAATAGTAAATAATGGCTACATCTCAGAAAGTTTTAAACTGTCAAGAGGAGTAAAACAAGGTTGTCCACTATCGGCATATCTATTTATTATTGCCATCGAAATGTTAGCTATTAAAATCAGATCAAACAATAATAAAGGGATTAGAAATCCAGGGCTTAAAAACAAAGGTGTCATTGTACGCTGATGATGAATGTTTTCTTGTAAATCCACAACTTGAATCCCTCCACAGCCTCATAGAAGATCTAGATACATGTTCTAACCTCTCTGGATTACAACCAAATTATGATAAGTGCACTATATTACCAATTGGATCAATTTTTTTTTTAACTTTTACATTACAGTGTAGTTTACCAATAAAATGGTCTGATGGTGATGTGGATATACTTGGTATACATATCCCGAAAGAAAGAAATGATCTCACTCCAATAAACGTTAATATAAAGTTAGAACAAATAGATAAGATCTTGCTACCATGGAAAGGTAAATACCTGTCTCTTTTGTATTATCACAGTTTACCTATTTGCTTATGGTCTTGCCTACACCTAGCGAACTGTTTTTTAAAATATATGAGAAAATATATTCCATTTTATTTAGAACGGCAAGCCAGACAAAATTAAATTAAATATTTATATAATGAATATGAATTTGGAGGGCAGAAATGATTCAATATTAAAGCATTAGACCTATCAATAAAAGCTTCAGTCATACAAAAGTTATACTTAAATCCAAACTGGTTCTCTAGCAAATGAGGAAGAATGTCTCACCCCATGTTCAAGAATGGCCTCTCACCTTCAGTTATTTGAAAAGGAAATCATCTCCCAAATACCACTATTTCTAAAACAAGCCATAGAAAGTTGGTTGCAATTTCAATATAATCCCCCAGAAACGAAATAACAAATAATTAAAAAATATATATATATTATTTGCAGGACTGGTGTCACACATGCAGCTAACACAGACATATGGAAATGTCTGCTCTATCCAAAATTACAACCAACTAATTGCAGCATTACCACAAAAATGAAAGAGGCAAGTGGAAGGGGAAGTTAGTAAGGAACCCTGCATTAAAGACCAAAATTGGTTAAAGAAATTGTGATAAATAAAAAGGTGTTTTTTAGTTTCATTTAAGGACAAAAGGATTGACAGCCGTCCCATATAGATTGCAAAATAGTTGGGAAGAGATATTTGACATACCGATTCCATGGCACATGGTTTATGAACTGATACGCAAAATGGCGCTAGATTCAAAACTTAGAACTTTTCAACTTAAATGATACAAAATTCTTGCAACCAATAGAATGTTATATATATATATATGGGGGATACTACCTTCCCAGCTCTGCAGATTTTAGATCATTTGTTTTAGTACTGTCTATATGTAGCCTGTTTTAGGTCACAGGTCCAAGAATGCCTGAAGAACTGCAATATTTACCTGGCGCTAACTCTGCAGATATCACTACTGGGTGATCTGAAAAGTCATGGTCAAATCAGTCAATAATAATATAATATTTTTAGCAAAAAACAATGAGAATAGAAAGATTCAAAATTGTTGTTAAACATCAGAGTACAGTTGAAAAATATATGGCAAATAGAAATCATCCAATATGGATGGTGTTAAGAGATAGATGGGAGGAGTTGAATGGAGCTGAAGATTGGGACTAATAACATCTATTAACAACAAGATAAATAATGTAAAACATATTGTGTCCATAATATGTATAGAGGTTATAGGTTAATAACCTTTGTGAAATTGAATTTAGGTCTGCAACAATAGAAGAGATGGCACCCCCCGCTGCGCCATAAGCTTTGGGAATGTGCTCTTAGCTCAGCCTATCGCTGGCAGAGCAGGGCAGGGTGGATGGGATGGAGGGGAGAGAGGAGCCAACATCTTCTGAGCCTGGGCCAAATTGTGGCCAGCAGTAAAAATAGAGCCCCTTGTTTTCAGTAGGTGCTTGGTGGGAATGAAGGCTTGGCATCATAAAGGACTGGAGCCCCTTATTGGCAAGGGGCTTCTTTGTACTGCTGGGACGGCATAGAGAGGAGATCTCAAGGCTGCCAGGGAGCCTGATCACACTTTACCTTGGGTTTTCACAGGCTCAGTGTGGGCCACGGGGGCAGTGTGACCTCCTCACTGAGACCTCTCCAGACTCCAGTACAGGGTTGCAGGCCCCACCTATTTTTTTCTAGGTGAGAATCAATATTTGCCTAATTTTTTGTAACAGGACAGCCACTTTGCAGATAGATGTTTATAGAGAAGCTATTGGGCTGTCAGAAATGAAGGCCAAGACTGAGGAGAACTGAGCACGCCAAGCCTCAAACCAAGCATTCACCTCTCTCATAAAGCCTCAAGCCAAGCCACTGGGACAGCATTCACCTCTCTCCTAAAGCCTCAAGCCAAGCCACTGGGACAGCATTCACCTCTCTCCAAAAGCCTCAAGCCAAGCCACTGGGCCAGCATTCACCTCTCTCCTAAAGCCTCAAGCCAAGCCACTGGGCCAGCATTCACCTCTCTCCTAAATCCTTAAGCCAAGCCACTGGGCCAGCATTCACCTCTCTCATAAAGCCTCAAGCCAAGCCAGTGGGACAGCATTCACCTCTCTCCTAAATCCTTAAGCCAAGCCACTGGGCCAGCATTCACCTCTCTCATAAAGCCTCAAGCCAAGCCAGTGGGACAGCATTCACCTCTCTTATGAAGGCATGCACTTCAACAGATTCACGGACTGACTACAGGGGGTATCCTACTGGTTATCACTCTTTCTGTCTGACTACTGATGAAAAGTCTCAAAGCTGCTTCCACCCACTGGTCATCTTTTATTTTCAAAACACAACAAAATATACAGTAGCTATAGTTTCATCATTGTGTGTTTTTAGGCTACTGTTAGTTATTTAAAATCATAGATGGATGAAGGATTATTTGTTATGCTTCATTAAAGTGTTATATGTCACAAATAAACCAAAATCTTAACTAAAGCCAGACCGATACATTGTTACTAAATCGTCCGATATTGGTCCTTTTACCGATATATCGTTATAGGCAGATAATTCCACTGATATTCGATAAATATTTCTCAGCAAAACCACTCACTGATCTAGCCTGGGTTCAAATCTGCATGTGCTTCAGAAAAGAAAACAGAGCCGTGAAGTAGTGACTACTCAGCTGCAGTGTTTTTCCCATAAAACCCAGGGGTTATTATTTGACTGTGCACGTATGTTTGTGTTCATGTTGTGTTCCTACTGTTTTGTGAGAATCTGTGTGTGGGTTTGGGTGCGTGTGTGTTCATGTCTGTTTAATCACATGGTGTTCCTGCTGCAGGTGTGGATTCACCTACGCCTCCGCCTTGCTTCATGACATTGTGAAATAATCTATGGCTGTGAAAATAGCTGATTCTTGGCATCATAACAATGATAGTGAGAAGAGATTTACTGCGAGTTTCAACAGATTCACCTATTTACACAACAGCCATATTTTCCTGACAGTTTTTGCCTAGGAGGTATAGGTGTGCCGCAAAGCTCTGCACGATACCCCCTCACAGAACAGAAGAATTTGAAATTGTGAACTAGATGTTCCTAAACCTGTCTGAGGATGTTACAGCATGTCATCACACCCACCAGTGGTGAGACCCTGCTCTAGCTTTTATTGTCATAATTTAACCCTAAATTGGTTTTAGGAGGTTTGAACAACCAATTGATATACACAGAGTGTACAAAACATCCTAATATTGAGTTGCGCCCTCTTTTGCCCTCAGAACAGCCTCAATTCGTTGTGGCATGGACTCTACAAGGTGTCGGAAGCATTCCACAGGGATGCTGGCCCATGTTGACTCCAATGCTTCCCACAGTTGTGTCAAGTTAGCTGGATGTTCTTTGGGTGTTGGAACATTCTTGACAGACATGGGAAACTGTGCTGCAGTTCTTGACACAAACTGGTGCGCCTGGCACATACTACCATACTCCGTTCAAAGGCACTTAAATCTTTTGTCTTGCCCATTCACCCTCTGAATGGCACACATACACAATCCATGTCTCAAGGTGTAAAAATCCTTCTTCAACCTGTCTCCTCCCCTTCATCTACACTGATGAAGTAGACTTAACAAGTGACATCAATAAGGGAACATAGCCTTCACCTGATTCACCTGATCCGTCTATGTCATGGAAATGTTTTGTACACTCAGTGTACACTTAATGCAGTAATAGCATTGCCTCTGTGATTCTTTATTAAGAGACCTCATAACATAATAATACTCAGTCAATCAGTTCTAGACACGCTGACAGATGACAGACTGTAAAGTCTCTAAACATCAGGTTAATGCAAATGTTAACTGTCAACGTCAGTACAGTGGAAAATGCCAAGCATGATCATAGTTACCTGACATATTTCAACATACTACAAGAATGTAGCAGTTTCAGATTGCCTGGCAGGTGTATTGGATTTCAATAATGCAACCCGATACCAAACCCGTTACGAAATTATAATTTTTTTTAGATAAATGAACATCTCTGATCAAATTATTCAACACATCTGTCTGAAATTATGTTAACGTAAGACTGAGTGTGATACTGTACGTAAATGTTTAAATTCTCCAATATCTGAGTCTCTTTGTTTGTTTGAGATAAGTCAAGTCAACATTTGGATCTGGGTGAAAACCCATAATACTGATTGCTCTCAAAATGTACAAGGCACAAGGTCCTGGATCAGTTAAGGACACAATGAAATTGATTTCCACCACAGGATCAGATCTGCTAGGTTGCTACAGTAGGGCCACGTTTAACAAAGCAAAAAAGCTGAATGTTTTAAGAACCAGAAAATGATATTCAAAACTATTACTGTACTCAGTCTATTTGTATGCCCATGCGTCTGACAGGAAAAAAGTATGGCCAACATACAGTAGGAATTACTTCTCCTGTGGCTCTGGCTGCATCTATTATGGTAGCACATTACATATGGATGATCTCACTGTATTCATGTTTAGAATTAATTCAGTAACTCTAGCAACAATATTGCATCAACATGAACTTACATACTGTACTGCAGTAGTTTAGCAATTATTTTGGTGTTGAAGGGATGGGCCCACTTCAAACTAACTACAACTTATAAATGCTTTACATAGCACACAGTCTTCACAAGCATGGCATGGATCCATAACAAATCATCTATAAGCTAATGTCATACTATATAAAGGGTGTATAAAGGGTAACATAACAGCTCCTTATGTGGGGTGACATAACAGCTCCTTATGTAGGGTGCCATAACAGCTCCTTATGTAGGGTGACATAACAGCTCCTTATGTAGGGTGCCATAATGGCTCCTTATGTAGGGTGACATAACAGCTCATGTAGGGTGACATAACAGCTCCTTATGTAGGTTGACATAACAGCTCCTTATGTAGGGAAACATAACAGCTCCTTATGTAGGGTGCATTGACAAATGGAACATAACCCAACCCACTATACATTTAACTCTAAAGACAAAAGGGCAAGGTAAGTCACGCATGATTTCTAGTTATTCATTAGCCAAGGTTAACCAGGGCAGTGGGTATTGTATCTAATGGTCACTATACAGTAACACATTGCATTTCAATTGGTTTAGATGTTCAATGCATTTGTATCGATCCAACTGAATCTGCACACGTTTGTTAAGCAACCTGTCAACAGAGTGGTTATGGACCTCATCGCCAAAAGTGGTCAAATACAGAAGACTTGTCAATCTTTCCTTCTTAGAGTATATAGACTCTCAATCTAGACACTCTAACGTACTTGTCCTCTTGCTCAGTTGTGCACCGGGGCCTCCCACTCCTCTTTCTATTCTGGTTAGAGACAGTTAGCGCTGTTCTGTGAAGGGAGTAGTACTAACATAATTGCAAAAGGGTTTTCTAATGATCAATTAGCTAATTCCAGTTTATCATTTTAAAAGGCTAACACAACGTGCCATTGGAACACAGGAGTGATGGTTGCTGATAATTGGCCTCTGTACGCCTATGTAGATATTCCATAAAAAAATCTGCCGTTTCCAGCTACAATAATCATTTACAACATTAACAATGTCCACACTATATTTCTGATCAATTTGATGCTATTTTAATGGACAAAACATTTGCTTTTCTTTAAAAAACAAGACATTTCTAAGTGACCCCAAACTTTTGAACTGTAGTGTACATATACAGTATAAAATAAATGTGGGATAAGATCCATGGACATTAGTTCCTCTCAATAGATCCACAACTAGACTATTCCCAACATCAGTGACAGTTTTCATTATTATTCAATCAGAAAAGTGACAAAAAATGGGTCACCAAATGCCCTAATAAGGAAGCATCATCAGACCAGATATCTTCATAAAGACAAACCAAGCATGGCGCAGAGCCAAAATCTATGATTCAACAATACTCACTGAATATTCATCAAACTTAACCATTCAACAAACAGTTTTGTTGAACCTAAAAGGAAGCAGGAAATATGTCACTGTAATTGTGCATGATGCTTTCACCAGTACAGATGCATGGAAAAGTAAGCATATTTTTTCAAACAGTGCGTACTCACCTTTCATAGTGATGTAAAGACAGCCTTATGGTTTGAATGGTTAGCCAGATATCGGCCTGTTGGTGTCCAGGTTGCACTATATAACGTGCATGGAGGGGCGGGGATCTCTGTAACGCCAAACTTTAGTTCAGCCTTCAATGAGCTTCTCGTCAACTTTGCTCTGCACCCTCTTCTAGCCCCCCTTCCTCTAGTCCCATTCAGAAACCCCCACACACTCTCTCTCACACACGCACACACACTCAATGCAGCACACTAGAGGTCTGTGCCTTCTCAGTGTGGTGGGTCGATTGCATAACCTTGGAAACACACATTCTCCCAGGGTCTCTCCCTCGGTCTATAGTGAGAGGGGGAGGTAGGACTGGGTTCAATATTGTGTTCAGCCTTATAGATCTCCCTAAATACATTACAGACTGACACACACAGGCATGCACGCAGTCACACACACACACCGTCGCACCCCAACCCCATCATATATTCCTCCAGTCAAGTGAGATTTCTAAGCTGTCTGCACTGACTGATTGTAATTAAAACATCACTCCTGCTTAGTGAAGCCCCTGCTCCCAAACACATCCCCGATTCATCCCCCGGAAAATAGACCGGATCCCTTCCTCACAGGCCCAGCACCCCATTCACAACATTTTCCCACCGCATGGGGCTAGAGTGGCCCAGTTCAGGGCATTTGTTTGAAGGTTGTGGGTCTTAACAATCCAGAGGCCTTTTCTGGGGTTGACGTGTTCTGGCATTTTCTGCCTTGCAGGTTCTTTTGGGGCGAGGGCATCCCCGCCCCCCCCCCCCCCCCCCCCCTCCATTTTCTTTTTCAAATTGTATTAGTATTCTAGTCAAGGACATAGAAGTTTGCTTTCCCTCAACCTGCAGTTGTTTGACTTAGTTGTACTTGTTGTATTCAGGGCAATGGAGCAACCGTAAATTAGAGATAAAGCCTGGCTTTGCCAGATAACTATCTAGCTTTCCAGGAATTAACCCCATGTGAAATCAACAAATTATCTATCTGCATAATAGATTTTACTACATCTATAATTTACATCTTTAATTATGCTAATGATTACTCCCAGTGCTTTACACTGTATGGGGGGTAGCTTAACCCTTCCACCCCCAAACTGCCTCTAGTTCAAGGCCCTGTGCATTGTAAATGATTTGCAACAGATCCTCAGTGGAGATAATGACCAGTAGACGGCCTGATAGCGCTTTACAGAAGACAGCGTTGACAGTAACTAACATAACCAATACTGTTCTCAATGAAATTGTTACCCCACCAACACATTATTCTGCCAAACGGATGGGATTGCGTTTCATCAGTAGTTGAAACCTTTGGCAGAGTTAACCTAAAGCGTTCTGCATTACATTATATTCTTCCTCTTTTCATTAAACGGTCTGCTGTGTCCCCACGACTCCCTATACAAGGACCTAATAATCTAACAGGATACATCTATAAGTACAATTGAGAGCATTGTCGGTTGGACAAGGTGGTTCGTGTCCTACGCTAGCCCGCCTTCAAACCATGGGTATGCCTAGATCAATCAAATATAGAATGACCATGATATCAACATACTCCATCCACTTCCTCAAGTGCACATGATCAGGTAGTATAATATGTTTTGAAGGTCGATTTACACATGATAAAGGGAGTCAAGACAGTGTTAGGCCTAGATGTGCAAAATCAAAGAAAAAACAACTGCTTCAGGTCATCATAGTTCAGTCGTTCAGTCCTGTTTGCCAGGAAAGCTTAATTAATTACCCACACATTCCATTCCTAAAAAAATGGCCCAAGACCTTGTCCAGAATATTTGTCACACTTGGTGATTTCCACCGGTCTAAAACAACGTAAAGAGTAAAAAGGGTCCAACAGCATTTAATTGTATTTCCCTTCATACTCCTCCATTTTAGTTAGTTTCCTGCTGTTCTTCACTGTACTGTCACAGGTCGCTGATCAGACTCCCAAATGACACCATATTCCCTATGTAGTGCACTACTTTTGACGAGGGCTCCGGTCAAAAGTAGTGCACTACATTGGCAATAGGGTGCTATTTGGGACTCACCCTGTGTCTGTCCGCCAGGCCGAAGACGCTGCCCTGTCTCTCCTTGTTATAATCAGCCTGTCCTGTTCATAACAACCATGCGGTTCATTAGGAGGTTTAAGCATGCGGCTCCAGGTCTCCTGTCGTGAAGGAAGGCAGGCCTGATCTGTAGTCTGGCTGTGAGACACAGTTGGAAGATTTTCCCATAAAGCCCTGCTTTACCTTAATTGAACCAGTTTGTTGCACCAAGAGGTCATGATTACACATCTAAACTGAACAAAAATATAAACGCAACACGTAAAGTGTTGGTCCCATGTTTCATGAGCTGAAATAAACTATCCCAAAATTTTGTTTACATCCCTGTCAGTGAGCCTTTCTCATTTGCCAAGATAATCCATCCACCTGACACGTGTGGCATATCAAGAAGCTGATTAAACAGCATGATCATTACACAGGTGATCCTTGTGCTGGGGAAAATAAAAGGCCACTCTAAAATGTCACACAACATAATGCCACAGATGTCTCAAGTTGAGGGAGCATGCAGTTGGCCTGCTGACTACAAGAATGTCCACCTGAGCTGTTGCCAGAGAATTTCATGTTAATTTCTCTACAATAAGCCACCTCCAACGTCGTTTTTAGAGAATTTAGCAGTACGTCCAACCGGCCTCACAACCGCAGACGATGTGTAACCACGCCAGCCCAGGACCTCCACATCCTGCTTCTTCACCTGTGGGATTGTCTGAGACCAGCCACCCGGACAGCTGATGAAACTGAGGAATATTTCTGTCTGTAATAAAGCCTTTTTGTGGGGAAAAACTCATTCTGATTGGCTGGGCCTGGTTCCAAAGTGGGTGGGCCGATGCCCTCCGAAGCCCACCCCTGGCTGCGCCCCTGCCCAATCATGTGAAATCCATAGATTAGGGCCTAATGAATTTATTTCAATTGACTGATTTCGTTAAATGAACTGTAACTCAGAAAAATCGTTGAAATTGTTGCATGTTCTGTTTATATTTTTGTTCAGTATAAATGGTGACGTATGTACAGTCAGTGGCTGAAAGGCATGTAGTATTGTGATGAGTACTCCATGAATTTAAGAGTATGAGACAATCTCAAAATAATTTGAAATACAGTGACTTAGCTGGGCATTCAGGGATATGTAAAACTGTGACAAGTATGGAAACATTCATTACAGAGATAATAGGACATTATTTTTAATAGGGTGGCAGGTAGCCTAGAAGTTAAGAGCGTTGGGCCAGTAACCAAAAAGTCACTGGTTTGAATCCCCGAGTTGACTAGGTGAAAAATATTAAGCAAGGCAGTTAAATTACTAAAATGTAATTGAGTTGTTGTTTCTATCCCAATAGCATCTATAGCAGGGTCTTCAACTCTTACCCTACAACAGGGGTTCCCAACCTTTTATGGCCTACAAACCCATTTCGAAAAAATATTGTGACCCCACCATGTAAAGAAAATAATGTAATCAATGGCCAATGTTTACTTTGAGGTCCAGAGTTGAGTTTGAGGGATCTATAGCTTAGTCAGTGTGTCAGTTACACATTAATTGGTAAGGGTTAAACTAGTGGTTATGTAGTACTGGTCCCCCGTGGGAATCAAACACACAACCCTGGCGTTGCAAGCACCACGCTCTACCTTCTGAGCTACACAGGACTTTGTACACAAAAACACTGCTAAACATTGCTATGGTAGATTTGATTGAATCCGGCCCAAATCCCCTTTGACCAATCAAATGTGAGAAAGACCTGACATTCACTTCACCTCACCTACAACCGAAACCAGACATAACAGACTATCAATAACAATATACATAACAGACTATCATAACAATAGACATAACAGACTATCATAAAAATAGACATAACAGACTATCATAACTAGGGATGAAATGGTTACCGGTTTCACGATAAACCACGGTAACATTTCCGACGGTTAGTAGGCCTATTACCGTTTCAAATTAAAACCGTGTTTGATTACCACGGTTTGAAAAACTCACGGTAAATACTGTCCAGCATCAACCAAAGTTAGCAACAGTCTGACGCAGGCGCAGCATGCAACGTGGGTTTTGTTTTGTGTGAAAACATGGTTGAAGGCAGTGACAGCGCTCGGTAGATTTTTCAGCCTTCTAAGAGGACCAAATCTGAAGTGTGTTCCTATTTAGGGTTTTACAAGAGTGCTGAGGGAAACGTAATCGAAGATGATCACCCTGTCTGCAGAACATGCACAAAAAAAATCGATGCGAAAGGGGGCAACACTTCAAATCTCTTGTCATCTTTGTGACCACCACCCATTACAATAGCAATGCAAGGTAAGTTCACTTTTAGCTCAATGCAAGATGTGGGGACTTCGGAATGGGGGAAAATGTCATGGTTTGTCTGTCTAACTTGCTAATGGCTTGTTAATAATGTAAACTGAAGCTTTCAGTGTTACCTACTCTTGTAAAAACACGACACGTTGTTTTCTGCTATTGTATGCATCTTGTGTCTGCAGACTCTTATTCGCCCATTGCACACGATAACACGTTATGTAGTTTAGTCACCCAACCAACATATTTTGTTCATTTAAAATCCGGCAGTCGTCGACTTGGTTGTAAAAGTGTTCCAACAGGAGAAACACTATAGACTCCAATACAAGACTCCTGTATTTATGTCAATTGTTGGGCTCATTGCAATTACTATCACTGTCTTCTTAAGACTCATTTGTATTTATGTAAATTGTGCATGGGGTCATTGCATATACTCAAATGCAACACAGAATATAGTGTGCGAGTGAGATAATAATAATAATAATTATTATTATTATAATGTAACAACACAATAATAATAATACAGTTGTTATTCCCTTGTTTACAGAGTGGGCGTGCCGCAGGCAAACCCAGTGATGCTACTGGTCCCTCCTCATCTACAGTTGTGACACAGACACTTGAGCAAGCATTTAAAGGACAGGCTGCTTATGCACCCACATCAAAAAATAGGCCTCACTGCAGCCCTTTCATATTACATTGCAAAGGACATGATACATTTTTACATTTCAATCTCAAGTGAACAAAGATGCTACATACAGGATGTTAGGCCAGCAGCACTTTATTTCTTTATGAAGGAGAGAACGGACATACAATCAGTGCTGTTCATTTGATTTGTTTACATATTTTGTGTTGTTATTTTAATGTCAACACCTGCACATTGGATTTCTTTACATATGGTTGTATTGTTCTTACATGCACATTGCTTTACTTGTGTTGCTTTTTTGATTTGCACATTTTATTTGCTTACTTGTGTTCATTAAAACCTGCACTTTGGAAACCTTTACCTCTCATGGCCACATGGTGCCATCTTTAATGTTAATGTTATTATTTTAATGTTTATGCACACAGTGCATAGTGCTGCTAATTTAATTAGTTGTTTGTTGGTTTTCAATATAAAACTTGATGAAATGATTTCAGTGTGTGTATCAGTATATTTGTAAAAATGTTCAGCACATTTTAACAACACCGCGATAATACTGATAACCGTGATAATTTTGGTCACTATAATCGTCTTATGAAATTTTCATACCGTTTCATCTCTAATCATAACAATAGACATAAGTTAAACATTCAGATAGCATGTGTCACGATGCGGGTTTAAGGGACGATACACGGAGCGCTGGTGGAGCGTCATTCCTTCTTTATTTTGGAGTTGTACTCACAAAGCACAAGATAACAACAGGAGATGAGATGAGATGAGATGAGATGAGATGAGATGAGATGAGATGAGATGAGATGAGATGAGATGACTGAACTAAACTAAATACAATACAAAGTGACTTATGTGTACAACACCTATGCTGTGCCACAAACAATGATCCACACACAGGTGGATGTGTGTGGAGCTTAAATACTATCCCCAATCAGAGAAAACACTAGACAGCTGTCTCTGATTGGGGATCATTAACTTCCCCTAATAACTGAAGCGATGGCCTGATTGTGGCTCTCCCACTCCCTCTAGTGGGAGTCTGAGGCCAAGCCTCAACCAGGCCACCACAGCATGACACTGTTAAGCATCAGCATCAACTGAGTCAATTTCATTTAAGGTACAGAGACTGTCAAATGTATTTTATTTATTTTTAACCTTTATTTTACTAGGCAAGTCAGTTAAGAACAAATTCTTACCAGATCGAATCCCCGAGCTGACAAGGTAAAAATCTGTCGTTCTGCCCCTGAACAAGGCAGTTAACCCACTGTTCCTAGGCCGTCATTGTAAATAAGAATTTGTTCTTAACTGACTTGCCTAGTAAAATAAAGGTAAAATAAAAAAAATAAAATAAAAAAAATTGACGTAATACCTGTCTTGACTTACACAACATGTAAGGCAATTCCAAAACTGTTCTGAGTGACAGTTCAGCATCTATGATCTTTGGTGAACCAGATTGTCAACTGAATATTTACTCCCATGGACGTCAATGCATGATTAAGTAAAATTAGATTTAAGTGGAAGTTAAGATTCATACCTATGTCAGGTTATGTTATGGGTACAATTAGGGTTGCAAAGGGTCAGAAACTTTCCGGTAAATTTCCAGAAATTTTACATAGGAAGTTAAGCCCATTTTTGCTTAAATGTATAAATGTAAAAAGCATAACCCCCACGAGTGTAGCGGCAGGGGCTCTCCTTCCCGCCCCTCCAACAGTCGCAGAGCAGTAGTAGATCGACATTCCTTTATTGGTTTCCAAATAACACAAAAAGATACCAGGGACTTTAATGCAGGGAAATTTAAATCAGTCTTACCAAATTATTATCTGAATGTTAAATGTGCAACCAGAGGGAAAACAATTCTAGACCACCTTTACACCACACACAAAGACTCATATAAAGCTCTCCCTCGCTCTCCATTTGGCAAATCTGACCATAATTCCATCCTCCTGATTCCTGCATACAAGCAAAAACTAAAGCAGGAAGTACCAGTGACTCGGTCAATAAAGAAGTACTCTTCAACTGTGAGTGACGGCAAAAATCCAGAAAATCACATTGTATGATTTTTAAGTAATTAATTTGCATTTTATTGCATGACATAAGTATTTGATACATCAGAAAAGCAGAACTTAATATTTGGTACAGAATCCTTTGTTTGCAATTACAGAGATCATATGTTTCCTGTAGTTCTTGACCAGGTTTGCACACACTGCAGCAGGGATTTTGGCCCACTCCTCCATACAGATCCTTCAGGTTTCGGGGCTGTCGCTGGGCAATACGGACTTTCAGCTCCCTCCAAAGATTTTCTATTGGGTTCAGGTCTGGAGACTGGCTAAGCCACTCCAGGACCTTGAGATGCTTCTTACGGAGCCACTCTTTAATTGCCCTGACTATGTGTTTCGGGTCGTTGTCATGCTGGAAGACCCAGCCACGACCCATCTTCAATGCTCTTACTGAGGGAAGTTCGATATTCCGGACGAGTTGAAAAGGGTACTTTGTTTACGTCCGCGGAAGTCGGGATGTAAACAATAACAGCAATGGCCGCCGTGAATTCCCTCTGCAAATAGTAGGGTCTCAGGCTAACGGCTAACAGCTCATGCCCCCTCCCTTGCTCTTACCGGAAGAAACGCTATCCCTGTCTGCTCTGATGGTCCGGAACCCGCCGATAGTGACGTTCTCTGTGGGGATATTATCGTTCAGCCAAGTCTCAGTAAAAAGCATTAGGCTCGCTTCCCGATAGTCTCTTTGTCCACAGACAAGACCCTCAAGCTCGTCCAACTTCTCACGTTGCCCATAATGATAGACGGTATAGCCGGCTTGTACTTCCTCAGCTTTGCCTTACACTTCAATCCCGCCCTACGTCCACGCCGTCGTCTTTTCAACTCGTCCGGAATATCAAACTTTTCCCTGGGGTGCAGCAGCGCTGCGTGTGCTAAATCCAGGAGCTGGGCTCTGTTGTAAATAATAATAATTGACGACTCCTGTAGACGTTCAGCAGCGAGGAAAATAAAAACTCCCACAGTGATAAAAAGGACCGTCAAAACCTTCGTAAAACCGTAGCACTACATAATCCTGAACTATTATAGTTCAACTGTTACAAAAAAAAAACTCAAGAAAAACAGACGAAAACAACAATTTATGCACGAACAACGGGAGCTGCTTAACAGGCGACCACGCAGGGCGGCGCCAAAAAGTATCTATCTATCTATCTATCTATCTATCTATCTATCTATCTATCTATCTATCTATCTATCTATCTATCTATCTATCTATCTATCTATCTATCTATCTATCTATCTATCTATCTATCTATCTATCTATCTATCTATCTATCTATCTATCCATCCATCCATCCATCCATCCATCCATCCATCCATCCATCCATCCATCCATCCATCCATCCATCCATCCATCCATCCATCCATCCATCCATCCATCCATCCATCCATCCATCCATCCATCCATCCATCCCACGGAAAGTTTCCACCTCTGAATATTCCCCAAAATGTGCAACCCTACATACAATCGACTCTCCCACACTAAACCGGTCGTGCTGATATATTCCCATCTCCTTACAGCATTGCATGAATCTGTACAGCTAGCCATCTAATGACAGGTTAAGAAAGTGACTCACACGACACCAGAGTTCTCACTCCGATGTCAGCTTGACGTGAATTTATTGATCTGCAGCACACACATTCATTGGTGAGAACTCTGTAGGGGCCGTGATGTAGCCTAATAACAGTCTTATGAGACTATTGTTACAACTAAGATTAGTGTTGTAACTAAGACTAGTGTTATAACTAAGACTGATGTTATAACTAAGACTAGTGTTATAACTAAGACTAATGTTATAACTAAGACTAGTGTTATAACTAAGACTAATGTTATAACTAAGACTGATGTTATAACTAAGACTGATGTTATAACTAAGACTAATGTTATAACTAAGACTGATGTTATAACTAAGACTAATGTTATAACTAAGACTAATGTTATAACTAAGACGTGTTATAACTAAGACTAGTGTTATAACTAAGACTGATGTTATAACTAAGACTAGTGTATAACTAAGACTAATGTTATAACTAAGACTGATGTTATAACTAAGACTAGTGTATAACTAAGACTAATGTTATAACTAAGACGTGTTATAACTAAGACTAGTGTTATAACTAAGACTGATGTTATAACTAAGACTGATGTTATAACTAAGACTAGTGTTATAGCTAAGACTAGTCTTATAACTAAAACTAGGGACACTTCTGCAGTCTCTGATATTTATTATTATTTGGTGAATGTGTAAAATACAACTAAGGCACCGTTTTTAATGTCAAAGTACAGAGTGATGGGATAATCAAGATTTCTAGTCATTGGTATTCATTCATTGTCAAGTAGAGCCCCCTGGTGGCCTTTTGTTACTGTCAAAATGACAGAATTAAAGCCCAAATATTCAGTTCAAACAACAACAACAAGGCAGACACCCCTCCACTGTTTTTGGTAAACAGCTGAGGGAAGGGGCCGGAAAATTGTAACCGCTCTCAAATTCATATACAGTGCTATGGATACAAGGACTGACCATCCATGATATCAACATTAAAGTTTTACCCATACATCATTTGTTTACAACATTGTTTATAAACAATGGAGTAACACAATCTTATATATTGGGTTATGATAGGCAGTGTCGAACCGTGACTATATTACCTAGGCCTTCAGTAGGGGGGAAAAAATCATACAAAATATCAAACTTCAAACTCAAAAATCAAGAAAAGTAAGAGAAGCATCATCACTTAATGTGCACAAAACAATATCTAGCACTAACGCAGAAGTCAATCAAAGCAGGCCTTAGGAAAAATGCCCATAGAAATAAGAATGAATGACTGGGCTGTTTGTCACTCACATGCCAGGCACGGAATAATGCAAACAGCAACAACAACAACCGCCTAAACAACTGGGATACCCTCTATTCACGGCACTTTGATGCAAAGTGATTTTTGTAGCAGGTTAGGAGAGCATTGTCGCTAACCCTAACCCTTTTCCTAACCTTAACTGTCTCCGAACCTGCTACCTTAATTCCATTTGCAAATGCTTAATGTTTGCGTTTTTGTTACGATTGGGGGCCTACTGGATTATAAATGGGTTGCTTTTAACAGTATGCAGATTACGGTCACTGTCCTTTCAACTATTACTTCCAATTGCAAACATATTTTATCCCATTCAGCACACAAAGTAAGTGGTGATCTAACGTTTAAATGCAATAATGTTTCACACATATTATCTTCAAAAGAGAATGTTTAAACAGCAAGAGAGCTGCAAAAAACTGTGCCACTCACCAAATTAATTAAGTAAATCTTTAAGGGCGATGTTAACAAATTAGCAAAAACATCCTCCTTGATAAAACTTGTGGCTGCAGCCACCGCACACTAGCAACAACAAAATCTAGCTAGACTGTGGAAAAACTAGGCTACTACTCAAGGACATGAAGAGACTTGTCATGAAGCCACTCCTGCATTGTCTTGGCTGTGTGCTTAGGATCGTTGTCCTGTTGGAAGGTGAACTTTCACCCCCAGGCGGAGGTCCTGAGCATTCTGGAGCGGGTTTTCATCAAGGATTTCTATGTACTTTGCTCCATTAATCTTTCCGTTCATCTTTTTCCTGACTAGTCTCCCAGTCCCTGCGGGCTGCCATGTGCCTTTTACTGAGGAGTGGCTTACATCTGGCCATTCTACCATAAAGACCTGATTGGCGGAGTGCTGCAGAGATTGTTGTCCTTCTGGAAGGTTCTCTCATCTCTACAGAGGAACTCTGGAGCTCTGTCAAAGTGACCATCGGGTTCTTGGTCACCTCCCTGACCAAGGCCCTTTTCCTCCGATTGCTCAGTTTGACTGGGCGGCCAGCTCTAGGAAGTGTCTTGGTAGTTCCAAACTTCTTCCATTTAAAGATGATGGAGGCCACTGTGTTCTTGGGGACCTTCAATGCTGCAGACCTTCAATGCTGCAGACATTTTTTGGTACCCTTTCCCAGATCTGTGCCTCGACACAATCCTGTCTTGGAGCTCTACGGACAATTCCTTCTAACTCGGCTTGGTTTTTGCTCTGAAATGCACTGTCAACTGTGGGACCTTATATAAACAGGTGTGTGCCTTTCCAAATCATGTCCAATCAATTAAATTTACCACAGGTGGACTCCAATCAAGTTGTAGAAACATCTCAAGGATGATCAGTGGAAACAGAATGCACATGAGCTCAATTTTGAGTCTCATAGCAAAGGGTCTGAATACTTATGTAAATAAGGTATTTCTGTTTTATATTTTTTTATAAACGTGCAAACATTTCTAAAAACCGGTTTTGGCTTTGTCATTATGGGGTAATGTGTATAGATTGATGATTTTTTATTTATTTAATCAATTTTAAAATAGGGCTGTAATGTAACAAAATGTGGAAAAAGGGAAGGGGTCTGAAAACTTTACGAATGCACTGTAGGTAGGTGTTTACTATGACCGACCAGACCTGGTTCAACTAGTACTTTTAGCTGTGCTTGATTGAGCTTGCCTGCTGCAATGGAATCAATAGAAAGGTCCCCAAAATACAAACACATACAAAGGTATGTCGTCTGATATATTTGAAATACATTTAGGACAAACTAAAAAGAACTTTCAATAGTGAATCGCCATTGAACATTTTTCAGGTTCTTAGTCAAGGATTAGGAAACTGGCCCTTAAAGTAAGCTTTTGTTCCGCAATATAAATTTAAGTGAGATTTAAGAAAGTTTAAGTGAGATTAAAGTGTTTTAATCAACAAGTATTAAAAGAATATCATCTTTCCACAGTAAAATATGTCTTATCTTTTGACGGTTCCATCCGTAATTTTCTCTCTAATGGCTTGACCTACTTCATGCTCGTTGAAATACACCAAAGCCCCAACAAGGTTTCTGTATCCCATATCTATTGTATCCATCACACAGTTTAACATTGTACCTATGAGTGTCTGTCAAAAAACATAGTTAAGATAGTGAATTAACAAGGAAAAAACACTGATCAAGTTGATTTATACAGCGGGTGAAATAAGTATTGAACACGTCACCATTTTTCTCAGTAAATATATTTCCAAAGGTGCTATTGACATTACAGTTTCACCAGATGTTGGTAACAACCCAAGTAATCCTTACATACAAAGAAACCAAAACAAATATGTTCAGAAATTAAGTTATGTGTATTAATGTGAAATGACACAGGGAAAAAGTATTGAACACATGAAGAAAGGGAGGTTCAAAAAGGCATGGAAAGCCAAGACAACAGCTGAAAACTATCAGTAATTAAAAAGCAATGCAGCCCCGTCAGTGCAAATTAATATCAGCTGGTTCAGACCCAACTGATGGCCTATAAAAAGGTCTCATTGCCAAGGTGTCACACAAGACACATCTCATGATGGGTAAAAGCAAAGAGCTGTCTCAAGACATTCACAACCTAATTGTTGCAAAACATAATGATGGCATTGGTTATAGGCGCATTTCTAAGCTTCTGAATGTTCCAGTGAGCACTGATGGGGCCATAATACGGAAGTGGAAAGATAATCATTTCACCATAGATTTGCCTCGACCAGGTGCTCCTCGCAAGATTTCTGACAGAGGAGTGAAAAGAATAATCAGAAGAGTTGTCCAAGAGACTAGGACCACTTGTGGAGAGCTCCAAAAAGACCTGCAATTAGCAGGTACTGTTGTCTCAAAGAAAACATTAAGTAATGCACTCCACCGCCATGGCCTGTATGCACGCTCACCACGCAAGACTCCATTGCTGGAAAAAAAAGCATGTTGAAGCTCGTTTAAAGTTTGCTGCACAACATTTGGAAAAGCCAGTGAAATACTGGGAGAATATAGTGTGGTCAGATGAGAGCAAAATTGAACTGTTTGGATGTCATAATACACACCATGTTTGGAGGAGAAATGGCACTGCACATCACCCTAAAAACACCAAACCAACAGTGAAGTTTGGAGGTGGGAACATCATGGTGTGGGGCTGCTTTTCAGCAAATGGTACTGTCAAACTTCACATAATTGAAGGAAGGATGAATGGGCAAATTTACGAGGAGCACCTGGTCGAGGCAAATTTATGGTGAAATTATTGTCTTTCCACGTCCGTATTATGGCCCCAACAGTGCTCACTGGAACATTCAGAAGCTTAGAAATGCGCCTATAACCAATGCCATCATTATGTTTTGCAACAATTAGGTTGCGAAGGTCTTGAGACAGCTCTTTGCTTTTACCCATCATGAGATGTGTCTTGTGTGACACCTTGGCAATGAGACCTTTTTGTAGGCCATCAGTTGGGACTGAACCAGCTGATATTAATATGCACTGACAGGGGGCTGGATTGCTTTTTAATTACTGATAGTTTTCAGCTGTTGTCTTGGCTTTCCATGCCTTTTTGAACCTCCCTTTCTTCATGTGTTCAATACTTTTTCCCCTGTGTCATTTCACATTATTACACATAACTTAATTTCTGAACTTATTTGTTTTGGTTTCTTTGTATGTATGGATTACTTGGGTTGTTACCAACATCTGGTGAAACTTTCATGTCAATAGCACCTTTGGAAATATATTTACTGAGAAAAATGGTGACGTGTTCAATACTTATTTCACCCGCTGTATATTGAATACAGAGACATTATCTAGGACCTTCTCTGTTTATTACTAGTAACAGAAAATGATTAGCCGGTCAATAACATCAGTGAACATGGGCTCCGAGCTCATTTGAAACACGTGGATCCTAGAATAGTATAGAATACAGTGTATACATATGAGATGAGTAATGAAAGATATGTAAACATTATTAAGTGACTAAGATACCGTAGAATAGTATAGAATACAGTATATACACTACCGTTCAAAAGTTTGGGGTCACTTAGAAATGTCCTTGTTTTTGAAAGAAAAGCACTTTTTTTGTCCATTAAAATAACATCAAATTTATCAGAAATACAGTGTAGACATTGTTAATATTGTAAATGACTATTGTAGCTGGATACGGCAGATTTTTTAGGCTCACAGAGGCCCATTATCAGCAACCATCACTCTTGTGTTCCAATGGCACGTTGTGTTAGCTAATCCAAGTTTATAATTTTAAACGGCTAATTGATCATTAGAAAACTCTTTTGCAATTATGTTAGCACAGCTGAAAACTGTTGTGCTGATTAAAGAAGCAATAAAACTGGCCTTCTTTAGACTACTTGAGTATCTGGAGCGTCAGCATTTGTGGGTTCGATTACAGGCTCAAAATGGCCAGAAACAAATAACTTTCTTCTGAAACTCGTCAGTCTATTCTTATTCTGAGAAATTAAGGCTATTCCATGCAAGAAATTGCCAAGAAACTGAAGATCTCGTACAACGCTTTGTACTACTCCCTTCACAGAACAGCACAAACTGGCTCAAACAGGAATAGAAAGAGGATTGGGAGGCCCCGGTGCACAACTGAGCAAGAGGACAAGTACATTAGAGTGTCTAGTTTGAGAAACAGGGTGCTGTAGGTGTCCTGGAGGATGAGTAGTTTGCACCCTGTAATAGATAGATAGATAGATAGATAGATAGATAGATAGATAGATAGATAGATAGATAGATAGATAGATAGATAGATAGATAGATAGATAGATAGATAGATAGATAGATAGATAGATAGATAGATAGATAGATAGATAGATAGATAGATAGATAGATAGATAGATAGATAGATAGATAGATAGATAGATAGATAGATACTTTATTTATCCCTGAGGGGGAAATTTCTTTGTCAAGCAGCTACAGCAACAAAACACAGGGCAGGTGCAAAATGCCACAACGAAAGTACACAAAAGACAGACACACAGTACATGATACATAGAGCGGCAGTATGAAAAAGTATGTGCAAAAAAAAAAAAAAAGCTATAAAAAGACATTGCATAGTATGGGTGGTTGGCTGAATATGTACACTATACATTGGTGGATGTTGGATGGTTAACTATACTCTACAGGTCGATGGCAGAGAAATACTTCAGTAGCTAAAAATGCATATGATATGAACAAGGGTAATAATAGTTTACTTAATAGACAGACTGGCTAAATGAACAGGTAAGTGAATATTTTGCATGGTTAAATTAGCTGTACAGGTAAATGACAGGAAGAGATACTTAAATAGCTAAATGTGTGTATGATATAATTTGGGGTAATAATAGTAATTCCCTTAAAATACAGTCCTTAGTGCGCAGGGTTTAATTACAGACAACTGCACGAATTGCACATTCGATATACTAAAAGCAATGAGAAAAGGTGCAGGATACTAATATGCATTCCTGAGTGAATGCCTACGTAAGTTAGGTCCAAGAATGACTAGCAATATTGCACGTGATATGATAAACAACTGTACATGAGTATGTATATACAGACCTGCATGAATAAATAGGTCCTGAGTGAATGAGTGATGACGGACCAGAGTTACTCACGGATGGATGCATAATTGTCAAACTAGGTCCTAGCACCCCAACAGTTCCAGATCTATGTTGCCGACGGCACCCCGGTGAGGCATTATATAGTCTAATAGCCGCCGGCAGGAAGGACCTCCTGTAGCGCTCTCTGGCACATCGTGGTGGGATCAGTCTGTGACTGAAGGTGCTCCTCTGCGTCATAACCATGGCGTGCAGAGGGTGGGTGACGTTGTCCATGATGGCCAGCAGTTTGGCCAGGATCCGTCTCTCCGCCACCTCCTCTAGAGTGTCAAGGCTCATCCCCAGGACAGAGCTAGCCTTCTGTGTTGGGCAGACCACACCACACTCTGGAGAATTGTGCATCTGTAAAGGTTTGTGAGGGTTTGAGGTGTCAAGCCAAATTTCTTTAACCTCCTGAGGTTGAAGAGGCTCTGTTGTGCCTTCTTCACCACACAGTCTGTGCGGGTGGTCCATTTTAGTTTGTCAGTGATGTGTACGCCAAGGAACCCGAAGCTTTCCACCTTCTCCTTTGCCGCCCCGTCGATGTAGATGGGGGTGCAACCTCTGCTGTTTCCTGAAGTCCACGATCATCTCCTTTGTTTTGTTGATGTTGAATGAGAGATGCTTTTCCTGGCACCACACTCCCAGAGCCCTCACCTCCTCCCTGTAGGCTGTCTCGTCATCATTGGTAATCAAGCCTACTACTGTTTGGTCGTCTGGAAACTTGATGATTGCGTTGGAGGTGTTCTTGGCCACGCAGTCATGGGTACAGGAGGGGGCTGAGCATGCACTCTTGTGGGGCCCAGTGTTGAGGATCAGCGAAATGATGTAATGTTTCCTACCTTCACCACCTGGCGGTGGCCCATCAAGAAGTCCAGGACCCAGTTGCACAGGGCGGGGTTCAGACCCAGGGCCTCGAGCTTAATGATGAGCTTGGAGGGTACTATGGTGTTGAATGCTGAGCTATAGTCAATAAACAGCCCTTCCTCTTGTCCAGATGTGTGCAGTGTGCAGAGTGATGGCGATTGTATCGTCTGTGGATCTATTGGATCTATTGGCGCGGTAAGCAAATTGAAGTGGGTCTAGGGTGGCAGGTAAGGTAGAGGTGATATGATCCTTGACTAGTCTCTCAAAGCACTTCATGATGACAGAGGTGAGTGCTACGGGGCGATAGTCATTTAGTTCAGTTACCTTGGGATAGGGAGAGATTGAATATGCCCGTAAACACACCAGCCAGCTGGTTTGCGCATGCTCTGAGGACGCGGCTAGGGATGCCGTCTGGGCCGGCAGCCTTGCGACTGTTAACATGTTTAAATGTTCATGTCGGCCATGGAGAAGGAGAGCCCACAGTCCTTGGTAGTGGGTCGCATCGGTGGCACTGTGTTATCCTCAAAGTGGGCGAAGAAGGTGTTTAGCTTGACCGGAAGGAAGACGTCGGTCTCGGCGACGTGGCTGGTTTTCCTTTTGTAGTCCGTGGTTGTCTGTAGACCCTGCCACATACGTCTCATGTCTGAGCCGTTGAATTGCGACTCCGCTTTGTCATTATACTGCTGTTTAGCTTGTTTGATTGCCTTGCAGAGTGAGTAACTACACTGTTTATATTCTGCCATATTCCCAGTCACCTTGCAATGGTTAAATGCTGTGGTTTGCGCTTTCATTTTCTTGCGATTGCTACCATCTATCCACAGTTTCTGGTTAGGTTAGGTTTTAATAGTCACAGTGGGTACTACATCTCCTATACACTTCCTTATAAACTCACTTCCTGTTTGAGTTTCTGCCTATAGGAAGGGAGGAGCAAGATGGAGTCGGGGTCAGATTTGCCGAAAGGAGGACGGGGGAGGACCTTATAAGCATTCTGGAAGTTTGAATAGCAATGGTCGAGAGTTTTAGCAGCATGAATACTACATTCGATACGTTGATAGAACTTAGGTGGCTTACCTCGTCCCCAGGCTAAAAGTGTCTGGTGAGAAATCCTAATTATGTGATCCAAATCAGGCTGGCAGGTATTCTGTACATTTTTGAAAAAGAAGAAACTCCAACACTGACAGTGGTATTCTTAAATACTCCACAAACAATGTAATGATTCTCTTGATGTGCAAAGTATTCGTGCTGGAGTTTCGTCTTTGTCAAATACTTTTCATCCTAAACATGCAAGACACTATAATAATAAAAGAAGTCAAATCAAATCATGCTCCTGGTGCTCTTTTTTAAAATAGGTTTCTGTTACCATCCGTGGTTCTCCATAACTCCCTAGCCCCAAGAGGGGTATCCAGTTCCCATCACTGAGAAGATCACTGTCGTTCTCAGCAGTTAGGTTAATCTCTGAGTCTGTCTAAAAATAGTAAAATGTTTAAAAAGTTATCCTTTTCAGATAAAACTGTACTAAATATATTAATGTCACCAAATAATTGATTAAAACACACTGTTTTACAATGAAGGTCTACAGTAGCCTCAACAGCACTCTGTAGGGTAGCACCATGGTGTAGCCGGAGGACAGCTAGCTTCCGTCCTCCTCTGGATACATTGACTTTAATACAAAATAGATAGATGCTAGATGCAGGCAAGAGTGTGCAAGGTGGTATTGAATGTGTCACTGTCTGTCATCTCACATTTTTCTCTCGACCTGTGTGCACCTACGTTGTAAACTTTCATTCATAGGCTAGGTTGTAGTAACCACATGATCGGTATAGGGAACATTTGAGTATCATGTTGTAATCTAAACCTTTCGATGTTACATTGAACTGGGTGAATGGAATATGAATGACAATCATCCAACATGCTGCAATAGAAATAAGGCCATGCTTGTGAAAAAAAACCCCAGTAACATTAGTAATAGTAATTAAAACATTTTTTTGTATATATTTTTATGTTTAGCTCACATAATATAATTTCAAAGTACATATTAAGGTGTCTGTAATAGAATAAATGTGTAAAAAACGTAGACATTAATAATTGCATTTCTATAACTTCCAAAATATTTTTTACAACGGTGGTGGAGTGCCAAGATGGAGGCAAGGTGGCTTCAACACAGCGCCACTTATCGATCAACTAGTGTATATATAAATCATTGGCAACTGCCGGATGCTGCCCCTCTTTTATAGGCTGGCGGACCAATTCCCAAAAACAAAAAAACATGTTATTTATTTTTGGAACTCAGTTGGGTCTCAATTTACTGTTGAGAGTGAGATTAGTAGAATACACAAGGTGCAATTTTTTTGGGGGTTGTGCAGCAGTTCCCAATATTTCCGATATATTCTGCATTAGAGGTAGCTAAATTCCAGTAAACATAAATTAGATTCTTAATCACATTTTTTAAAATCATCATGCAATAACAATGTGTTATTCAATTTCCAATAACCACCAGAGTATTTCGTATCACCCACAAGTTAATTATTGATTTAACTAGGCATGTAATTTAAGAACAAATTCTTATTTACAATGACGGCCTACCTACAGGGTCAGCCCCTGGGGCAAATTAGGGTTAAGTGCCTTGCTCAAGGACACATTGACAGGTTTTTCACCTTGTCGGCTCAGCTATTCGAACCAGCGATCTTTTGGTTACTGGCCCAACACTCTAACCGCTAGGCTACCTTCCACCCTATCAGTCTCATTATAATAAACCATATTAAAATCTCCACCAACTATAGTCTGACTGGCTGTCCATTTGAGTAAACAAAAATGTCCCTTTGAAATTGTGTGCTAAAATTGCAACCCCAGTTGAATTATGATTAGTCCCGTGGGCCATGAAAATGTCAATGCCCCACAGATTTTTCAAAAAATTATAATCCTCTTTGCATGAATGTGTTTCTTGAACGAATACAAAATTTGCTTTGCAGTACTACCCTCCCACATATGAACGGTCTCCATTGTCTTCCGTCAGATGGCGTCATTATAACGCGACACGTCATCAGTGCAGACGGCTGTTGCGCTGTCAGACGTGAGACAATGGTTTATAAATTCAGTGATGGAACGGTATGAACGGTCCCTAAATTAATTCAATTTATGGGAACAAGCGCGCGCTTGAAAGGAGCACACATTTCCCTCCTATCACAGCGCTTTACTGCACCTGACCCCACCCATCTCAGATACCGCAGCTTGCGCGCCGAGGAGCAGTCTGGGAGAAATATACAAGCAGCATCTGAATTTGATTTAATTCATAAGCAATGTTGTGCAGTACTGTAGCCTGCAAACAATCATACAAATAGCTTCTATATTTGTTGTGTTTCTGCAAACAAGGGATTCAATTCAGTTATAAATGCGTAGTGCTGCTGATGCTGAACATCTGAAAGCGTTTGACAAAAAGCACGCGGATGTTGACCAAATAAGACATTGAAGTGTTCCAGAGGAAACGTAACACCGACGTGAACGAAGGATGTCTAGACTAGTTATATTCTTTTGAATTGACATTTTTGGGAATACCTGCCTGTTTGGATAGCTTGCTGCCAGGTGAAATAGATAGACAGAGGTTCTTCTTTCTTGTTTTAATAAAAGTGAAGCAGCGATGGATGAAGGTGCAGAGTCCGATGATGCTGTCATTATTGTGGAGAACGAAGCAGAGAGTATGCCACTTCAGGAGAACACGAACGTTTACAACGAGCGGACAGGCACCTTGAATTTTCTGGACACTTGTCCCGTGTGTCATTTAAACTTTCACAATCGAGAACCAAAACTTCTGCCATGTCTTCACTCGTTTTGTAAGAAGTGTTTGCCGTCGCCTTCCAGGAATTTGGCCATGCCAGACACTAACAGCTCGACGAAACCACGTGAGCTGCTCATGTTTACAAACAATAGATACGCGAGACATTGCATCCCAATGACTGTATAAGTGAAAGTGCATCCGGGTGTGTAAAATTGCATAGTCTGTGCAAGACCCACCATAGCATCCTATCTGTGATGTATTTAAAACAATGAATCTGCATTTTAAGTCATTGCATCTACCAAGACGAATTTAATGTACAAATTACAATTGTAGACATCTGATTTGGAAGAATGGTGTTTGAGGGAGGAAGTGAGTCCTATCTCTTTGGGCACATGTTCTTGTGCTTTCTTTGAGATATTTAATCATTACGGTTGTGTGTGCAACTTCATTCACTATGTATGCATGATGTATTTGTCTATATATCTTCCCATTTACAGTGAATGTGATTCGCTGCCCGGTGTGCAGACAGGAGTGTATGGAGGTGGACGTGATGGAGAACTTCTTTGTGAGGGACTCAGTGGAGGCTTCCAGCAGTACTGTGGAGAGGACTGTTCAGGTGGGTGGAAATACTGGTCAATATAGGTTACTGCTGGATTGTACATTCCGTTGTGTATTATTGGACATAGTCTCTATTGTCTGTAAGAAGCTTGTTCAGCAGCCTGGATCTCTCAGTCATTTACCAAGCCATGTTTGTCAGCTTAGTAGCTCATGAGATGAGCATTATACAGAGGGAAAGCTGAAGCTTGGCATTATGTCCAATATCAATGTCACTACCACAGACACAGAGTTTTGTCTTTGGCAGATTTCAGGCTCTAAATTTGAATGTTTACTTTCTAACTGATATTCTCTCTGTCCTTAGGCATAATAAGTTCAAGTTCACATTCAACTTAACTGTCGTTGATAGTAATAAGACTGACTGGTCCCCCTACCTGTCTGTCAGTAGCTAGGTACAGTTGAAGTCGGAAGTTTACATACACCTTAGCCAATTACATTTAAACACAGTTTTTCACAATTTCCTGACATTTAATCCTAGTAAATTCCCTGTCTTAGGTCAGTTAGGATCACCACTTTATTTTAAGAATATGAAATGTCAGAGTAATAGTAAAGAGTGATTTATTTCAGCTTTTATTTATTTCATCTCATTCCCAGTGGGTCAGAAGTTTACATACACTCAATTAGTTTAACTTGGGTCAAACATTTTGGGTAGCCTTCCACATGCTTCCCACAATAAGTTGAGTGAATTTTGGCCCATTCCTCCTGACAGAACTGGTGTAACTGAGTCAGGTTTGTAGGCCTCCTTGCCCGCACACGCTTTTTCAGTTCTGCCCACAAATGTTCTATTGGATTGAGGTCAGGGCTTTGTGATGGCCACTCAAATACCTTGACTTTGTTGTCCTTAAGCCATTTTGCCACAACTATGGAAGGATTCTTGGGGTCATTGTCCATTTGGAAGACCCATTTGCGACCAAGCTTTAACTTCCTGACTGATGTCTTGAGATGTTGCTTCAATATATCCACATACTTTTCCTTCCTCATGATGCCATCTATTTTGTGAAGTGCACCAGTCCCTCCTGCAGCAAAGCACACCCACAACATGATGCTGTCACCCCCGTGCTTCACGGTTGGGATGGTGTTCTTCAGCTTGCAAGCCTCCCCCTTTTTCTTCCAAACATAACAATGGTCATTATGGCCAAACAGTTCTATATTTGTTTCATCAGACCAGAAGACATTTCTCCAAAAAGTGTGATCTTTGTCCCCATGTGCAGTTGCAAACTGTAATCTGGCTTTTTTATGGCGGTTTTGGAGCAGTGGCTTCTTCCTTGCTGAGCGGCCTTTCAGATTATGTCGATATAGGACACGTTTTACTGTGGTTATAGATACTTGTGTACCTGTTTCCTCCAGCATCTTCACAAGGTCCTTTGCTGTTGTTCTGGGATTGATTTGCACTTTTTGCACCAAAGTCTGTTCATCTCTAGGAGACAGAACGCGTCTCCTTCCTGAGCGGTATGACGGCTGCAGTGTTTAGATAGATAGATAGGTACTTTATTGATAGGTACGTACTATTGTTTGTACAGATTAATGTGGTACCTCCAGGCATTTGGAAATTGCTCCCAAGGATGAACCAGACTTGTGGAGGTCTAGAAAAAAAATTCTGATGTCTTGGCTCATTTATTTTGATTTTCCCATGATCTCGAGCAAAGAGGCACTGAGTTTGAAGGTAGGCCTTGAAATACATCCATAGGTACACCTCCAATTGACTCAAATGTCAGAAGCTTCTAAAGCTATTATATTATTTTCTGAAATTTTCCAAACTGTTTAAAAGCATAGTCAACTTAGTGTATGTAAACTTCTGACCCACTGGAATTGTGATATAGTGAATTAGTGAAATAATAATCTGTCTGTAAACAATTGTTCGAAGAATTACTTGTGTCATGCACAAAGTAGATGTCCTAACCGACTTGCCAAAACTATAATTTGTTAACATGAAATCTGTGGAGTGGTTGAAAAATGAGTTTTAATGACTTCAACCTAAGTCTATGTAAACTTCCAACTTCAACTGTGTGTCTGACTGGTCTGTATACCTGTCTCTGTAGATGTTGATGTCTGACTGGACTCTCTTCCCTCTTCGTAGCTGTGCATGAGCTGTGAGGATAACACAGAGACTACAGGTTTCTGTGTGGACTGTGTGGAGTTCATGTGTGCCACCTGCGTGGAGGCCCACCAGAGGGTAAAGTTCACCAAAGACCACACCATCAGACAGAAGGGGGATGTGTCTCAAGGTACAGTACAGCTTCTTGTCTGACTGAGGCAGCAACGATTCTCATGGAAATACCTACAACAACCAGAAACTGTATTTACATTATATTCTTGTTGATTCAGTGTAAATAAAATTCACATCCTCTTATACAGTACAAAAAGCCTGAGAGAAAATGCATACCTGTACTGTAGCTGAAAGATCGGAATTGGTTATATACAGTAAGATTAACTTCTGGTTTTTATATGCTTCCCTATTGGTTTTCCAGAGTCTGTGGGTGTTTCCACTCAGAGGCCAATGTTCTGTGAAGTCCACAAGCAGGAGCCCCTGAAGCTGTTCTGTGAGACCTGTGATCTACCAACCTGTCGAGACTGTCAGCTACTCAAGCACAAGGACCACAAGTACTGAATATGAGCCCCTATTGATTACATTTTAAGAAATCTAAAAGCCTGTTTTATTTGAATGAAATGTGCTGTTTAAATTCGATTTATGTATATATTAATTGATTGATTGATATTGACAGCTGTACATTATGAGATGATTTGAATTATTTTATAACAACAAATTAACTAACTGGTATGTTACTTAGTTACCAGTTTCTGGAGGATGCCTATAAGAATCACAAACATTACATGGAGGATATGAATCGTCAGCTGCAGGACAAAAAGAAGATAATTGAAGATGTGTCAAACTCCATAAACAATGGGTACAATATGCATCTGCTTTTGCAGCTGAGAATCTTTATTCTTGCTGTATATGTACAATATGTATATTGAAATCTGATCACTATGTCCTTCCATCGTGCATCCAAATTCATTTTCTGTTTAGTAAGATTAATTTGTCATGTCTATTGTCTTTCATGTTTCTCAGACTCCTTCAAGTTGATGAGAACCGCATATCGGTTCACAATGAAATCAAGAAGTCGATCTGTAGTTTGATACTAGAGATCAACAGAAAGGGAAAGATTCTTGTCAATCAGCTTGAGGTACAGTATGATCACAATCACATTGCTAACATTATGATGATTCTGTATAGTCTCACGTTTCCATAGGTAGGCCGACTAGTAATGTCAGGTTTCTTTGTATTCATTATGAGTGCATTAGGATATGGCAAGGCCTACAAATGTTTTGATTGTCATGTGCCCTAAAGTCATGACAGGAGCTTTCCCTGAAGGCAGTGTTGAAACGCCACAGATTATGGGAAAAGGCTATATGAACACTCCTGACCTGCAAAACAATATTTCATTCCAGAATTGGTTAAAATTAGGTTAAGGTTAGGGTTTGGTTAAGGTAGGGGTCAGTTTTAGATTTTGGTTAGAGGTCAGGAGTGTCCTGTTGGCCTCTCCCCAGATTCAGATTTCTCCAATTATTTCCTATCCCCCGAAGGGCCTGACAAAGGATCATGAGAGCGGTCTGAAGAAGCAGAAGGAGGATATTGGCTATCTGTCCAGACACCTGGATCACGTGATCAACTTCACAAAATGGGCGACAGCTAGGAATGGCGGCACAGCTCTGCTGTACTGCAAACGTTTGGTAAGGCCTCCCTCCACTGGCTCCAAGGCTTCCCCTATCCCTAGAGCCAGACAGGAGCCCATGGTGTAAAAGCGTTGATGAAATACAGAACATATGCCTTGTGTTTTCTCAGAGTTTCTCCAAATTATTAATAACATCCCTTCTGCTGCAGATTCTGTTTCAAATCGGAAACCTCCTGCGGGCTAAATGCAATACCTCGTTTGTACCGCAGAGCACTGTGCGTTTCCAGTGTCGATCAGGCTTCTGGGCTTCAAACGTCGATCTGGGTAAGAGAGAAAGCAAAATGAGAGTGGCTACACTGAAATCTTACAATTCTATTTTATTAAAAAAATTAAAATTGGAGTGTTTTATGTTGGGGAGAACATTATCTGTTGGACAGGGAGCAATAGTAGTAGTAGTTTTTGTAGTGGTAGTAAATTAGTTATTAGTAGTAGTATTGTAATAATCTTAGTAATACTGGATGTGTTTGGTATGGCGCAGTTTGTTCTTGAAATAAAAGAAAGCTACCAGGTCAGTGTATTAGCTCTTCTGTTATGCATGTAATGCTGAATCCGTCGCTCTCTTCCTGTTCCCTCAGGCTCATTAGTGGTGGATAATGTCCCAGGCCCCCAGCTGGGCGGCTTCCAGGGCATCCCTCATCAACTCCCCCATCCTGGGCAGGGCGCCTCAGGCTCCCCCAACAGCCTGCCCCCAGGCCTCTCCCAGCCCCAGCCCCGCTTGGCCCCCCACAACCACAACACCCTGGCTCAGCTCCAGATGCAGGTGGAGAAACTAGCCCAGCAGCCCCACTGGCAGCCCCAGACCCCACCCTGGGCCTGGTACCAGAGCATGCGGCTCCAGAGACCCCCTCCAGGGCCTCTGCAGGGTGGCTCTCCCTCCCAGAGTCTCCCCCCCATGCCCCAGCAGGGCCGGAGGTTCATTGCCCCCCCTGCAATCCATCTCAGTCCCACCAGCACTCTGTCAAGCCCTGGATATCCGCCCCAGGTGGGAAAGAGTGTGCATGCTTTTGCGTGTGTAAGTTTGATTGACAGGGATTCTTAACAGGCGCAGACAGTGGATGACGTCGTCCCAAATGGAGCAGACAGCCTTCACATCCTGGGCAATTTATGTCTTGACTTGTCAAGATCAGTTTGAATCATAAGGTACCATATGAATAAGAAACAGGGATATAAAAAAGGGTTAAATCTCCAAGTGCAGCTGCTCACATGTGATACAGAACAGGCCCAAAACCTCCAGACATGATGATAGATATGTCTGGTATACAGTGTTTAGTCTGGGGCTAAGGCAGTTTTATACTAGCTCTAAAGTACAGCCAAATCAAGAGGACAATCCAATGGCCTGTAGATTTCAGACAAGAGTTGCGTCATGGCTGATGTGAACAAGCTGTCGAGGTGGAGCCTTGAAGCACTGTTCTTTATAACAGAGCCACGTTATAGATCATTAATACACTAGACCTTGTGTTTAGTTTGACTTTATAATGTGTCATCACTGTTTTAAATTATATGCAGTGTCAGGAGGGAATGGTTGAAATAGCCAATGTCAGGGCAATGTCTAATTTCTGACAAAACAGTGTATCACATATTTAGTTATATAACCCCTTATCATATTGACTGTGGAACTCAAAATTACAGTAAAATTACAGTAAAAACTGTTAATTGACTGTTCACCTGCAGTCTTGGACATAGACCAAACAAAGAACGCTGTTTCTAAACAAAGTGCTTAAGCAAAGCGTTCTGGAACATTCACAAGTGGATTGTTTGTGTTCTGTCTTCTGCTCTGTGTTGTGAAAGCCAGGGGCTCCTATCCTAGCCATAACCAATCACAGGCTACTATCCCAGACATAACCAATCACAGATTGACGACACACCATTTCATCTGTCTGTCACCACCATCGACTCATAAGAAGAGATATGACATTGATTGTTGATGGCATTTCTCTGTCTGACTGTCTCCAACTGCCTGGCTGTCTGTCTGTCTCTCACTCACAGGCTGTCCAATCACTGAGAGGCCTGGTGAGCAGCCCTGGCAGCTATGCACTCAAACACATGGACGTATTCAACCCAATGCCTCCCTTCTCCCACAATGCACCACTGTCTAGCAACGGCAGCCTCAGTTCTCCTCACTCGCGACAGCAGCAGGTACATACAATATACTGGCACCCTTGCACTTTACAATGGAGTGCAATGGAGCAGAATGTTCTGTTTTCGCTATTCAAAACTGAATTGAATGGCTATTTTTTTCCTTTGAATTGAAGAATCTAAATGTCTAAAATGATATTTTTTGGGAGGTGGTCCTGTGCAGGTGTAAATCATATATATACACGTGAAGAACACCAAACATTTTCTCAATTTCAACTTATTTGAGAATAAATAGTTAATCGTGCAAGGGTGGCAGTATATTTTAGCGCAACTGTAGCTCCATTTCACATCCACATATCAGTCTGTAACATTATGTTGTTAAGAATCAGATTGTTAGCACATTAATTGATGTTGTGAAATCTTTAGATGGAGTCTGCATATCACAACAAGCACCCTGGAGGCCCTGTCCAGATAATAAGACCCAACTTCCATCAGACTCTACCAGCTTCCTTCCCATACAGAACTGGTATGTATTGGTGTTGTGTACTACTCTACTAATACTACACAACGAAATATAAGAAAACAAATACATACTTCTTGTATATATGACCAGGGATAGAACTTCAGGATTTTGGGCACTGTCCAGTCGGTCTAGTAGACATCAGTGTTCTATGGGATATTTGAAAAGACAAAACTTTCACTAGTCAGCAGGCTAGTTTGGCACATTTTCTACTAGCCCGGTCTGAAAAGTACTAGCCACGGTCAAGCAGGCTAGCTTAATTTCAATCCCTGTATAAGACGTATGAGGAATTCCATTTTTCTTCCTTTAGCACAAGGACACCATCATGCAGGACTAACTGCTATATCCTGTGAGGAGAAACCAGGGTAAGATTATGATTTCTCGTTCTATACAGGCATGACATTATTTTGATAAAAATAAATAAACAAATCTCCAATGAGCCATTCTTTCTATTTCTCTTCCTTCTGATTGGCTGATTGAAGGACTGTTTCCTGGAAACCTCTGGAGACGCAGCAGAAGGCATATGGAGCTGGGGGATCAGCTGCCAAGAGGAGACGAAGGTCATCGCCTGGACCCATCATCATCATCAAAGACGAGCCAGAGGACGACATCAGCTGTGTAAGAGGACTGAGAATAGACTAATGTTCATAACTGATAATTAAGATGTTATGATAATGATTACATGTACATATTGCATTTGATATTTGAAATGGTATGGTGATTTATTTGTCTTTGAGACACCATTTTTAAATGGTAACAGCTCAGCAATGATATACTGGGATGTCATTATAGTGTTCAATGACAGGATTGCTGTTGGGTGGTCCCTGAGAGGTCACTGTTCTGTTTGTGAGTGTTCTGTTAAGTATGTGTGTTTGTGTGTGGTTCAGGTACACAGTAACCTGAGACCCAACCTCCCAGACAGCAGCACGGGGGTCCAGGCCCAAACCTGTCAGCAAGATGGAGGGGAACAACAAGTCCAGATTTCTCCTCAGAGCACAGAGGGAAAAGCCCAGACCCCACCACAGCCTCCAGGGCCTTCAGGGGACCCGAGTCAAGCCCCACAGCAGAGCCACTCTCTAGGGGCAGAGCAGCAGCTAGGCAGTCAGGGCCCAGCTCCAGAAGAGGACCCTAATGAGGATTGGTGTGCTGTGTGTCAGAATGGAGGAGAGCTGCTGCTGTGTTGTGACAAGTGTCCCAAAGTCTTCCACCTCTCCTGCCACATCCCCACCCTCCTCAGATTACCCAGGTACTGTATGCCCTAGGACAGAGGTGGACAATCTTACCCTTGGTGGGCCCGAGTGGGTGCAGGCGTTTTGCTTCAGCCAAGCAGAAACAAACATGATTCTAAAAACTATGATTAGTAGAAGCTTGCACTCACATCGGCCCTCGCTGGGTGAGATCACCTATTGTACATAATGCTCTGGATTAAATTAAGTGGATTGGTTATATGAAATGGATCGGTTATATGAAATGGATGCTGTAATGTTGTTATTCCATTCTAGTTTCTATTTGCCTGCTGTTGTTTTTCTGTCAGTGGGGAGTGGTTCTGCTCATTCTGCCGTGACCTGTCAGTGCCTGAGGTGGTGTATGACTGTGACATCAGCAGATTAGAACCCAGAACAGTGAAGGAGGAACCAGACTCTGAGGGAGGATTCTGCCCTGTGGACAAACGGGTCAGTATTGTACTGTACTGTACGTGAAAGTACGTGAAAATAAATTTATTTTCCATACCAAACGGGGTTGATGTAATGTAAAGGTGTGTTGTATTTCTCTCTCTCTCTGCAGAAATGTGAGAGACTGTTGCTGAAGATGTACTGCAGTGAGCTCAGTGCTGACTTCCAGGAGGCTAGATCCCCCTTGGTGAGTGGAGAGACTAATTCCCAATCCCAGGCTAGATCCCCCTTGATGAGTGGAGAGACTAATTCCCAATTCCAGGCTAGATCCCCCTTGGTGGATAGACTAATGCCCAATCGCAAAAATGAACTTCTTACCTTTACGTCCATGTGAGGATGTGAGAATTTAATAGGTACATATGTAGGATCTTAATTTGATCACTCTTTTGTTGCTAATAATTTTCCTGCACTGCATGAAATGCAGATTACCTTTGTGATTTACATAAACTCACTGAAAACCCACACTAACACATGGTTATATTTACAGTATTGCACATTTCATGTAGTCTACTTTTGGCCAGCTAATAACCTAACCACCGATCAAGCAACATTATGGACTAAACGTCTAAATTGTGTTGCTGCAGGATTATATTTCTGTGAACATATAGGTAAAATTAATATCCAACATCTGTATAAACAATATGGTATTGGTATTGTAATATACAGTTGGAAGTCGGAAGTTTACATACAATTTAGCCAAATATATTTAAACTCAGTTGTTCACAATTCCTGACATTTAATCCTAGTAAAATTCCCTGTTTTAGGTCAGTTAGGATCACCTTTATTTTAAGAATGTGAAATGTCAGAATAATAGTAGAGAGAATGATTTATTTCAGCTTTTATTTCTTTCATCACATTCCCAGTGGGTCAGAAGTTTACATACACTCAATTAGTATTTGATAGCATTGCCTTTAAATTGTTTAACTTGGGTCAAACATTTCGGGTAGCCTTCCACAAGCTTCCCACAATAAGTTGGGTGAAGTTTGGCCCATTCCTCCAGACAGAACTGGTGTAACTTAGGTTTGTAGGCCTCCTTGCTCGCAAAAGCTTTTTCAGTTCTGCCCACAAATTTTCTATAGGATTGAGGTCAGGGCTTTGTGACGGCCACTCCAATACCTTGACTTTGTTGTCCTTAAGCCATTTTGCCACAACTTTGGAAGTATGCTTGGGGTCTTTGTCCATTTGCACCAGTCCCTCCTGCAGCAAAGCACACCCACAACATGATGCTGCCACCCCCGTGCTTCACGGTTGGGATGGTGTTCTTCGGCTTGCAAGCCACCCCCTTTTTCCTCTAAACATAACGATGGTCATTATGGCCAAACAGTTCTATTTTTGTTTCATCAGACCAGAGGACATTTCTCAAAAAAGTGTGATCTTTGTCCCCATGTGCAGTTGCAAACCATAGTCTGGCTTTTTTATGGCGGTTTTGGAGCAGTGGCTTCTTTCTTGCTGAGCGGCCTTTCAGGTTATGTCGATATAGGACTTGTTTTACTGTGGATATAGATACTTTTGTACCTGTTTCCTCCAGCATCTTCACTAGGTCCTTTGCTGTTGTTCTGGGATTGATTTGTACCAAAGTATGTTCATCTCTAGGAGACAGAACGCGTCTCCTTCCTGAGCGGTATGACGGCTGCGTGGTCCCATGGTTTTTATACTTGCGTACTATTGTTTGTACAGATGAGCGTGGTACCTCCAGGCATTTGGAAATTGCTCCCAGGGATGAACCAGACTTGTGGAGGTCTACAATTTATTTTCTGAGGTCTTGGCCGATTCCTTTTGATTTTCCCATGATGTCGAGCAAAGATGCACTGAGTTTAAAGGTAGGCCTTGAAATACATCCACAGGTACACCTCCAATTGACTCAAATCATGTCAATTAGCCTATCAGAAGCTTCTAAAGCCTGACATAATTTTCTGGAATTTTCCAAGCTGTTTAAAGGCACAGTCAACTTAGTGTATGTAAACTTCTGGCCCACTGGTTAAACACATGAAAGCTCACAGTCTGTTAACATGAAATCTGTGGCATGGTTGACAAATGAGTTTTAATGACTTCAACCTAAGTCTATGTAAACTTCTGACTTCAACTGTAAAAGTCTCTCAGTGCATAGGCCAGGGGGATAGGTGCTCTGGGTTTATTTGTGATTGTTAAAGAGGGGTAGCCATAGCAGCACACAGACAACACAGGGCCTGGCCCCACCTTGGCCAATCACACACAGGAAAAAAAACCATCCTAGGATTAAGTCACACACATAACAGTGTTTCACCTAGGAGTTTTTTCAGCAACTGGGGCAAAGGTAGCGGGGTGGGGTCATGCTCCCCCGGGAATTTTTGTTTGTACAACTACTGTGACACCATCTGAAATATAATTTCCCCTTTAAAGCATTATAACCTGTAGCCCAACTGATGCAGCATAGCTGATTTAAATACATCTGTTGAATCACAGGGTTAAAAGCATATCTCTGTATAATTTTTTTGAATCATATTTTTGGAGTGGCGCTGCTAAATTAATATAGGGGAAACACTGACATACTGTAGGCTTACCGTTACTGTATTTAATGATGTCTATGGATCAATACAGAGAGGTTATGAGGGGCCTGTTTTTGGATTGAAATGTCTCCTTGGTTTATCATCCACTGTATAGCCATGATGAGGGACATTGAGAAACACTTTTTGTAGTTTTGTATATTGTGATAGCCACTGTCTTTTGCTGTAGATAATGCCAGAGAACCAGGAGACCCCAAAGACGCCGATGGTTCTGTCTATTGTAAAGAGCAAGCTGAAATCCAGGCAGAGCCCCTGCTACCAGACACCTTCTGAGTTTGTATCAGACATCCGACTCATCTTCAGGAACTGTGCAGCATTCAATGAGGTAGACTAGACAGCACTAACATTCTCCAGAAGAGTCCTCTTGCCTTAGTTTGTGTAGATGTGTTAATTACTCTGTTAATGTATGTGGATGGACTGTTTTTACAATGTTTCTGTCATTTACATGTTAGTTTTAGCAGACACTCTTATCCAGAATGAGTTCCAGTCAGTGCATTCAACTAAGGTATGTAAAACAACCACATGCATCTGTCGTCTCTTTTCTCCCATGCCAGGCTGACACTGAGGTTGCCACTGCAGGGAGAAACCTGGAGAGGTTCTTTGAGGAGCAGCTGAAGTTTCTCTACCCTGAACGGATGTTTCCAGAGGTCAAGTCTGAGGTCATCAGTCCTGTGACCCCTCCCGTCTCTCCTCCCCCTCCCACAACCCCTGATGAGGAGAGCTCCCAGCATGCAAAGCATCAGCGCAGTTGCTCTGAGACCCAGGAGGTGTGTACTCCTACTCCTGCTCAGCTGAGCTCACCAAAGGGAGAGGAAGAGGCCGTATGAGCGCACACATCGTCATCTCATCAACTTTTATCAGTCAATAACACTGCCAGTACTATCCTATAGTAGTAATTAATCTTATCCTCTGAGAAAGTCAGATTTTCTTAGATGTGCCAAAATACTCCCTCCATATTCTGCTATATAATAATTTTGCACAAAAGAACAGTGAAGCAGGGTACCTAAACTCTCTCCTCCTACTACTATACCTGGTTTTGACTGGTTTACACTGGTTTACATTAATTCTGTACTAATACAGTGTTGCTATGACTAAATATGAAAACAGAGAAACAGAAGGTGTTAGATAATCCAGCAGCCTGTGTGGATCTGGTTCTTGTAATAGGGTTTGTGTATATTCTGGGGAATAAGAACTGTGACAAGGTTAATCCAGGTTATTTAAAGTGAAAAGGTATCAAACCAGCCTGATAAAACACGAGACTATTTCAGTTGTTATTGCAAGACTGTATGCAGTGTTAGTTTCATGAACATGTCAGCTGTGCGAGGTCTAGTTGTTCAGGCTTACGGTAGCCTTCACTCTAGTTCTAGTTTACAGTGTTATGGCTGGTAGCACGAGTCGAGGCTAATTTATTAATCTCAACAGTATAACTTCCATCATTGTTCTCTCTTTGTTTTTTCATTGGTCAGTGAGCCATTCAATATGTCATGTATTTATATTTTACATTGTTGTAGTGATTTTTTTTATTTTTATGCAGAATATGTAAATACGATGATCATTGATTTAAACCAGGCAAGTAAAGGTTGTTTCTCATGCAATCTCATGACTTCATACCATAGCTACTTCTGAAAACCAAAATATTTTATTCATAAAAAATACTTGTATGCAAGTTTACTTGCAGCTGTTTACAGGGTAAAATAAACAATGTCCATTATCTTACTTTATGATTCTTATTCATTCAGAATTTACAGTAAGACACGTTTTATGGGGTGGAGGAAATGCAATATATTGGTGAGGAATAGGTCTATCACAGTCTGAATAGTTTAATAAAGGGATAATAGCTAATCCTCTATAAGTATACTGTAGTAATTAATCTTGACATGGGGCCCCAAAGGGCATGCCCAGTTAGCCCACAGTACAGTACATGTGGTCCCCAATGCTGGGTGACACAGAGTGCAAGACAAGTCGTGTTGTGCTTCAAAAGGACTTCAGTGCCCTCTAGAAGATTAGCACCATTTAAAAGTGACCTCTGCCACTCTAATTGCCTCTACATAAGAGCTCTGAGTTTGTCCTGAGCTGCTGTTTCTCGTTAAAGAGTGAAAAGGAGAGGGGAGGAGAAAGTGGTGTGTGTGACCTCTGGTCTCTTGGCCCTACCGGAGGGCAGCTCCCGCTCCCGCTCAACCCAGTCAAAGCTCTTCTCTGTCCTGACACCCCAATGGTGGAACAAGCTTCCCCCTAATGTCAGGACAGCGGAGTCCCTGCTCATCTTCCGAAAACGTATGAAACCCTACCTGTTCTAATAGTATCTCAAATAAATCCCACAGATCTGGTTTTGAGTCTGGTCCTCATCACAAGGCATCTTCTGGGGCCTTTTATGGTCATATCTTTACTGTGTTCCTACCCAATCTCCCCCCCCCCCCCCCCCCCCCCCAGAGAAGAGAAGTGATAAGGATATATATCAGCTGTATAAGTGTTGCCTTCTGGTCGATATCTAAAGATGACGTCATTTTGTGCTCTACTTTCCTAAGTGATGTGAATACAGTCTTTGGAAACATTATAGACTCATATTGTGTAACAGTGCATCGTAAACTTGCCTTCTATATTTTGCCACTTCTGTCTAAGATAAATGTTTAGAAATAATTGTTTTACAAGGTGACAGTACTGCTGTATTTTTCTCAAAATAATTGCCAGGATGGACTTAGTTGACAGTTGCAACTCTCCTAATTTCAGCAAAGGTACAGAGCGTTTGTGTAGTAACTAGCCTTAGCAGCACAGGGAGGCCCATCCAGTAGAGTGCTAGTATTAGCCATGCATTGCCACTTGGAGATGTTTCTAGAGGGGATGTGGTGTGTTTGTGTGTGTGTCTGTGTGTGTTGGGGGGGGGGGGGACACATGGCTCTGATTAGATGATTGTTTACTCTTGGCTCTCTCACCATGCATGCCCAAAGCCAGAGGACTGATTGAATTTGCAGAAAGCCTTAGTTTGGTATAAAAGGTTTATAATGCCATCTATCAATTATTTACCTCCTTGCAAATCTTGGCACATAGCAGAGGGTGCGTGTTTGTAGGTTCGCGCGTACGCGCGTGAGTAGCTTTCAAAGGGATGTCTGATTGTGCCCTCTAACAGTTTTTGGAAACCTGATGAATGGTTAATCAAGTGCCCATGGCAAGCTGTCCACAGGCATTTTGTTGAAAATTTAATAATTAGTCATTCAGAAAATGTGTGGTGAACACAAACTTATAAAAAGCCTCTGTCGCATTTACATATTATGATTTTTAGCATATAAACGAATCAACTAATCCTTTAAAACGCATTGTTTCCCTAATAAACTAATTGGCAACCCTTGCATTGAGGTAACCATGTGTACGCATCACTTGGCTGTTATCGAACAGTAGCCTCACACTGGCAGTTCAGGTCGAGAGGAAATAGTCCATATATCTCTCCCACATCGGAATGTCCTTTGTTTCACCATTTGGTGAAAAAGAAACCCCACGTCTGTCACAGTCTGAGAGGATGAGATAACATACGCTTCTATGAAATCAATCATTTTCCTGAGAAGCAATTTTGTCAACCTCAAATATCAAGTTTGTCAGCCGAGGAGGACGGTCGTACGTGTTGCAAAATATGGAATATGCATTAGATTATTCTTTAAAATATTTTACCGACAAATTCAAAAGATTTTATGTTGCAGTCTGGACATGGCCACAACATCTTTTTAGATAACCACAGAATCACTACGGAGTGGAGTCGAGGGGTTCTTCAGTAACCAGTGGGATGATTATGTCACAGACAGATGTCTGAATTAAAGTAATCGAAGTTGGAGGACAGTGTCAATCAATGTCGCCATTACGTGTCGTATTATTCAGTCATAAGAACAAATTGATATTTAGGTCTAGGCCTACTTTAAATCTGTCAGTAGGCCTAGCTAGTGGAGGTCAATAAAACGACTTTAATGAAATTCAACTGTGTCATATAAGAACCTGGTAGTTAATAAGAGGAAGTATAATATTGTAATGTCTAAATCAATACACTCCGTTTAGGGTTTCTAAACTTTTGTTTTAAAAAGTTTTGCTCGTCACTTGCGATGGCCCCTGCCCGCCCCTCTGAGCGAGATAATTAGATGCTCGTTCCGAGACAGTCACGCTGCGATTCATTCAGCCACATCACCCACACGCATACTCCTGCCCATCGTGAGCTCACAGTCTGTCTACCTTTCGCTTGAAAATCTGTGTGTCCGTGAGAAACTGTGCTGTTGGTTCACACCTAAGGTAGAATATTACACATCTGACTATTGGACACTTTTTTTAGTTTAGCAAGAATCTCTCCTTACAATGGGTCCCGGGATAGTTATACTTTTCTCTCTGTTCGGAGTTCTCAACGGACAAGGTAAGTTACCTTTCTGCTTCAGAATAGTAGCCTACTGTGTCAATATGTACTTCTAACCATGAGAATCAATCCATTCCCATGCGTGATGAACCGCATACTGTATTTACTCTGTGGAGGCTGCTGAGGGGAGATCGGCTCATAATAATGGCTGGAATGGAGTAAAATGGATGGAATGGAATGTTTTTGATACCATTCACTCCATTCCAGCCATTATTATGAACTCTCCTCCCCTCAGCAGCCTCTACTGCTATATACAGTAGACTAACTACTCCTATAAGTACACACAGACATGGGAGGTATTTCAAGCTTACCACTTTACTGAAGTATCACTGTGTGGGCAGAGATGAGGTCGGGTACCACTGGATATAATCAAAGGTTCCATTAAGATTTACATGTAATTTTATGAACTTATGTCAGTGATATTACAGTACGAACATGTAGCCTACTGTTTCACATGCTGTTCAGTGTGTGTCATTTGATTTTGATTTGTGAGTGTGTGTGTTTGTGTATATCTTGCCAGTAAAACATCTCAAATCAAATCAAAGTTTATTTGTCACGTGCGCCGAATACAACAGGTGTAGACCTTACAGTGAAATACTTACTTACAAGCCCTAACCAACAGTGCAGTTTTTAAGTAAAAAATTGTTATTAGGTAAGCAATAGATAAGTAAAGAAATAAAAAACAGTAAAATGACAGTAAAAATAACAGTAGCGAGGCTATATACCTCTATACCGGTACAGAGTCAGTGTGCGGGGGCACTGGTTAGTCGGGCTAATTGAGGTAATATGTACATGTAGGTATAGTAAAAGTGACTTTGCATAAATTATAAACAGAGAGTAGCAGCAGCGTAAAAGAGGGGAGTCTTATGGAGTCCTATTCAGGAGTCTTATGGCTTCGGGGTAAAAGCTGTTGAGAAGCTTTTTGGTCCTAGACTTGGCTCTCCGGTACCGCTTGCCATGCGGTAGCAGAGAGAACAGTCTATGACTGGGGTGGCTGGGGTCTTTGACAATTTTTAGGGCCTTCCTCTGACACCGCCTGGTATAGAGGTCCTGGATGGCAGGCAGCTTAGCCCCAGTGATGTACTGGGCCGTATGCTCTACCCTCTGTAGTGCCTTGCGGTCGGAGGCTGAGCAGTTGCCATACCAGGCAGTGATGTAACCAGTCAGGATGCTCTCGATGTTGCAGCTGTAGAACCTTTTGAGGATCTGAGGACCCATGCCAAATCTTTTCAGTCTCCTGAGGGGTAATAGGCATTGTCGTTCCCTCTTCACGACTGTCTTGGTGTGTTTGGACAATGATAGTTTGTTGTTGATGTGGACACCAAGGAACTTGAAGCTTTCCACCTTCTCCACTGCGGTCCCATCAATGTAGATGGGGGGTGCACCCTCTGCTGTTTCCTGAAGTCCACGATAATCTCCTTTTTGTTAACGTTCTGTTGATGTTGAGAGGTTGTTTTCCTGGCACCACCCGGCCAGGTCTCTGACCTCCTCCCTATAGACTGTCTCGTTGTTGTCGGTGATCAGGCCTACCACTGTTGTGTCTTCTGCAAACTTAATGATGGTGTTGGAGTCGTGCCTGGCCATGCAGTCATGGGTGAACAGAGAGTACAGGAGGGGAACGAGCACACACCCCTGAGGGGCTCCAGTGTTGAGGATCAGTGTTGCAACCTAATCTTATTGTTATCTGCCTATGATTACTAGCTTAAAGGATAGTTTCAACATTCTCAACTGGTCCTAAGGTGATTTGGCAGTGATAAAATGCACTGTGCGTAGTTTATAATACTGTGCGTAGTCTACCAACTAATTTTGTTGGTAGAGATTAGTCAGACTACTGACAGGACTGATAGTTGTAATCAGTGAGTATGCTATTTACATTTTAGTCATTTAGCAGACACTCTTATCCAAAGGAACTTACATGGTTAAGTGCCTTGCTCAAGGGCACATTGACAGATTTTTCACGTAGATGGCTCAGGGATTCAAACCAGCAACCTTTCGGTTACTGGCCCAACGCTCTTAACCACTAGACTACTTGCCGCTCACAATATTACAGAAGGAAATTATTGCCCAAGCTCTAACAGTAACAAGGCTTTAAAATTTAGAATACGCTGTACAGAGATGTGCTCAAGAGGCTTGTTGCTCAGCCAGCCAGCCAGCCAGACGCAGGTCAGGTCTCTCCTTACACTATGACAGTGTGTCAAATGAGTCTGGAGGCACTTAAGCAGTACCCCACTGAGTGTTGGCTGGTCGGGGGGGGGGGTGGCTCTGATTTAGACTTTTAAGGGGTCACAGGAGCGTGGGACAACCCATATACCCCACTGGACACACATGGGGCCAATTCCACACATGGGGCCACTTTCACACATGGGGCCACTTTCACAGCCTGCGGGGCTCCTGTCAGTGGTGCGCCTAGGAATTCTTGCCCTAGGAAAGAATTTGATATCACCCCATCTCCATTGAATTCAATGTAATCAGGCATGTCGCACGGGGGCTATACCCTCCCCCCAACACCTATCATCACCCCTCGCTCTTCTTCTCAGCTTCCATGCTGCACGGGTCAAGGGTCAGGGTTGGGTATCATCACTCCATTAGGTACGGGGTCAGGGTGGGGTATCACTCCATTAGGTATGGGGTCAGGGTGGGGTATCACTCCATTAGGTACGGGGTCAGGGTGGGGTATCACTCCATTAGGTATGGGGTCAGGGTGGGGTAACATCACTCCATTAGGTACGGGGTCAGGGTGGGGTATCACTCCATTAGGTATGGGGTCAGGGTGGGGTAACATCACTCCATTAGGTACGGGGTCAGGGTGGGGTATCACTCCATTAGGTATGGGGTCAGGGTGGGGAATCAGTCCATTAGGTACGGGGTCAGGGTGGGGTATCAGTCCATTAGGTACGGGGTCAGGGTGGGGTATCAGTCCATTAGGTACGGGGTCAGGGTGGGGTATCAGTCCATTAGGTACGGGGTCAGGGTGGGGTATCAGTCCATTAGGTACGGGGTCAGGGTGGGGTATCAGTCCATTAGGTACGGGGTCAGGGTGGGGTATCAGTCCATTAGGTACGGGGTCAGGGTGGGGTATCAGTCCATTAGGTACAGGGTCAGGGTGGGGTATCAGTCCATTAGGTATGGGGTCAGGGTGGGGTATCAGTCCATTAGGTACGGGGTCAGGGTGGGGTATCACTCCATTAGGTACAGGGTCAGGGTGGGGTATCAGTCCATTAGGTACGGGGTCAGGGTGGGGTATCAGTCCATTAGGTACAGGGTCAGGGTGGGGTATCAGTCCATTAGGTATGGGGTCAGGGTGGGGTATCACTCCATTAGGTACAGGGTCAGGGTGGGGTATCACTCCATTAGGTACGGGGTCAGGGTGGGGTATCACTACATTAGGTACGGGGTCAGGGTGGACTGACTGAAGGTCTGAAGATGGCCCCATAGGACCGTTATGGAACATCCATGTACTGTACATTAATCACTCATTCACACATTTTTGTATTAGCTCAACCATCATAGACTCAACCATCAGCCAAAGACGTATTAGGTTGAGTGAAATGTGTCAATGACAGATGTTTGTGACAGGTGTCTACCTGCAATAATGATCAAAATTCTCAGTAATTAAAAGGTAATTTGTGTCACAATAAGGTGACAATAAGGTAAACTGACTAAAGTGTGTTAGATAAAGGATGTGGCCCATGGAAGTGGACTGTGCTGCTGCAATGCCTGGGTCTGTCTTATGGGCCATTACTGTGGGCTGAGGCTTAGGGACTGGGGCTCCACTGAGATAATTAAGCAGCGTTTACATGAGGAGTCTAGACGTGGGCCAGCCGTGTGCGCTCTCTCTCTCTCTCTCTCTCTCTCTCTCTCTCTCTCTCTCTCTCTCTCTCTCTCTCTCTATCTCTCTCCCCCCCCCCCCCCCCCCGACCCAGACAGGAGTCATGACAGCCCTTACCACCAGCACCACGTTCCAAGATGGAAATCAGCCTTTTCTGCAGACAGACAATGCATCACACGGACAGGCAGGCGGGAGACTGCTAGGTCTCCTCTCCTCTGCAGCTGCTAAGTTTGCCTCATTTTATAAAATAACAGATTTAAGACGCTCTGCTCATTCAATTAGTTGGGAAAGGGGGCAGGCTGCAGACTGCGGTGGCTATGGAATGGTCTTGCAATGCACTGTGGGTTAGGATTAGCTATCAGTATAGAGTGGAAGGAGAAAACACTAGAACTGCAGGACGTCATGTGACCACCTCTTCCCATCAGATGAAACTGAGATTCTATGACATTCTCATACTATGCCTCCTCTGAGCTGGGAAGGGAACCTCATAGAGCTTTGTGGGAGCTGGCAACATGCATTCTGGGGGTTTGTCTGCTCTTTCTAAAGACATACTGAGGGTTCCAGCTTCCAGGATGTTTTGGCAAGGAGACGTCAGTTAATGCCAGTGGTAATGGTCAAGAAAAATAAAAAAGGCCAGACCGGCCAAAACTGGCCTGGAGGCAGCGGAGCTGGGAGCCTTTTCTACTATTCCCTGCTCTTACAGCAAATGTATTTATATGTGTTACTAAGTTCTCTCTCCAAGCAACACTTTTGACACTCTCCAAGAGAATCCTGGTGTTTGTTTCAGCCCTCAGATGAAAGCTGAGATAGACTTTATGTGAAGTATTTTACTAAGAGCTTTCCCACTGGGCAAAAACTGGTTGAATCAACGTTGTTTCCACGTAATTTCAACCAAAAAAGTCTGTGATGACATTGAATCAATGTGGGAAAACTGACTTTTAACCTAAATCCAATGACATGATTTGATTTCATGTTGAATTCATGTTAGGGAATGTAAATCAAATCGTTGAACTGACGTCTGTGCCCAGTGGGTTATGACTCAGTTAGGACATGGTGGACGAGGAGCTCGACTGTTGCAGTTGTTAGTCTGGCTGGCCACAAAAGGCTTGTTTCAGTGAGTCAGCAAAATAGTGTTTGTTGGCGTGGTAATGCGTCTTGACTACCTAGTCTGTATTTGTCTGACGATACACTTTGCTCTTGATTTACAATGAGATTGACTTTAATTTTCAGCATAAGTTATCTGGTTGCTACATCATTTAACTACTTTTTATGAATCTTCCCAAATTAAATTAATATCCGTGTCTCTCAACTGTTAACAGTTATGTAATTTGCTTCGCATAAATTACCATATTCTTTTTACATAAAGTTAATTTATTCACACCTTTGGCCCCAATCTGTAGTTCTCATATTCAAAGATGTAAAACAAGTTCCCTAGCTATTCTGGCAGAAATAATTGGAACTCTAAATTGTTATTTTATAAATGTTTTATGGAACTATAAATTAAAGGTGACACATCCAGACACTTGTCCTCCCTTAGTTGAAACTTCTGATCCTATTATGTTGACTCGTCTGCCAAGCTCGAATTAGAAGTTAGACATCCCTATGATCCTCTATGGTGTCTGTTATTATTTTCAGGGGTTGTATTCAGTATTATTCCTATAGTCTTCGACTAGGCTACGAATCAACAACCGGTTTATTGGATGAACCAAGATGATTTTACTCTGAATGTTCTTTTCGCAGGATTTATATTGATATTACCAATTTGGCAGGCAGAGCTTTGTTTATGCCTAAGGCAAGAAAGGACCAGCCAACTTGCCAGAGTTATTTCACGTTTGGCAAATCACACTAACCGCAAGGAAATGAATGTATTTGATCTGATTGCGATGGCTGAATTGTTTACAGAGTTGAGGCATTCCGAGCTCTTTAATCCACATGAAAAAAAACAGACGGCGCACCACAGAGTTGGTTCAGCTCCAGTCGTAAAGCCTCTCTTATTTCTACAAAACATATCCATCATTCAGTATAGCTGGCAAAATGCTTATGGGCATTTAAAAACATTCCTATAACAGCTCTGAATTTGATTTTCAATCACTTGGAAGACCCATTGTTAATAGTGTGAGAGTGTGAGTGGCATTGGTTAAAACAAGGTTAAGTGGCTAAGGTTTTTGCACATTTGGTAAACATAATTTGCATAATCATTGATACAGTAGCAATTAGCGACCTTTCGGTTACTGGCCCAAAGCTCGGCTACCTGCCGCCCCACTCTTCACTATGGGCCAGTCACAGCATACAACATAAGCCTATAACCCACCGTTTGTTTGTGGTTTTGTTCGTCCACAGGTGGAAAACAGATGTCAATAGAGGAGTGCTGTAAGGATGGTCAGGACCAGGGCATTGATAAACAGGACTGCACAGCCCTCCCTCTCGTCTCTGAGTCCACCACATGCAGGTGATTGGGGCCCCACCACTGTACTTACTGGGCTCTCTTACCCATAGAAATAGAATGACTACAATAGATAGAAAATAGATTATATTTCTATGGTCTTACCTCAGTATTAGTCCCATGGGGTTCATTTAAAGCTGTAAGGATAGACTATAGGGCAATATGTACTGTGGTAGGTCATAATGTGAGATGACTTTACCCCCTGTCATAAATCCCCAGCCACATTATTGACTCAACGTGAGAGCAGGGGACATCACACTAGTAATAATGACATTAAAAACAGCTATGGTAGTAATATTAGATGGTGTGTTGCAACAGGTTCAAGGCCAATAAGGAGGAGATCTGTTGCTCCATCTGCTCTCTGGTGGCACATGTATTTACATTGGCTACCAAAGTGATACAGAATTTTTTATGAATTATAGAGTGAGGGGGGAAGGGTGAGGGTTTTTGGTTGAGTGGGGGGGTTGGGTTTAAGTTTAGGGAGAGGGGGTATTGCCAAATCCAGGAAATACCACTGAGGTGAAACTAAACTCAAAGAGAGGACTGGAGAGGGGGAAGAACAGGAAATCGGAGGGATTATTTCAGACACTGAAAAAAAAAGTTGAAGAGAAAAGAGCAACAGAAGCCCTTAAAAGGTCCTGCGGGGGCAGCTGTAGTTTATAAGGAAACATAGATACTTTCTGGTAAGAGGGTTGATAAAGACAGAGGCTTGTTGGAACTAGTTACAGTACTGGAGTGGAGTGGAGTGGAGTGGAGTGGAGTGGAGTGGAGTGGAGTGGAGAGGAGAGGAGAGGAGAGGAGAGGAGAGGAGAGGAGAGGAGAGGAGAGGAGAGGAGAGGAGAGGAGAGGAGAGGAGAGGAGAGGAGAGGAGAGGAGAGGAGAGGAGAGGAGAGGAGATCTAAGTGCTGTACTGTACTGTATGTACACTCAATCTCGTAAAACAGACAATGGATTTTACTCCCTCCCTACAGACAGACAGACCAGAGAGACAGACCAGAGACAGAACAGACCAGAGACAGCCTTACCGGAGACAGTCCAGAAAGACCGGAGAGACAGACAGACCAGAGACAGACCAGACATACTAGACAGACAGACAGACAGACAGACCACAGACAGACAGACAGACAGACCAGTGACGGACCAGACAGAGAGGCAAACAAACACAAACAGACAATGGATTTCACTCCTTGCCTACAGACCAGACAGAAAGACAGACCAGACAGACAGACCAGAGACAGAAAGACAGACAGACCAGTGACAGACAGAAAGACAGACAGACCAGAGACAGACCAGAGACAGACAGAAAGACAGAAAGACAGACAGACCGGATGGACAGACCAGACAGACCAGAGACAGACCAGACAGAGAGAAATACAGACAGACCAGACAGATAGAAATGCAGACAGACAGACAGACCAGAGACAGACAAGACAGAGAGACAGACAAACACAAACACCCCTTAACTTATTATAGTCCCTCAGAGGAGCAGACCATTGGAGGCAAAGCACAGCAACCCCAGTCTCTGTTGATGGTCTGATAAAGCTTGACTGTGTACAGTAAAGATTTCAGATCTGATTATTTACAGCAGCTTTTTGTCTACCTCAGTTTTCCCCTTTGAATTCTTACAGTACAGTAACTGTTTCTGGTTTTACTGTAAAACGGCTAATCAAGCCACTCCAACTGGAGATACTGGTCAGAGAGGTGGATATCACTGGTGCTCCAGCTGTCTGGAAGTACTCAGGCATCCTAGATAGGCTGGTCCAGACTCAGGCAGGGATGTAAAATCCAACCAGGATTTCTGAAAAACCTGGGAATTTTGGGAAAGTAAAAATGTTCCAACCTTATCCAGGAAGTGTTGCAGCTCTGCACCCCTCTGTGTCAATCAGAGGAGGGCCATCCAATGGGGAGGTGGGGAGGTAAAATAATTACCGTAAATAATACATTCTTAAGTTAGCTTCACTGTACCCATAACAGTGGGTGTGGGTAAGCCGAATGAAGATTGTAAACACAAACAACTTTTTAATCCACCTTGAGCTCACACAGCGCCTTCCTTCATCAGTCAACCCACAGAGCAGCTGCACCAAGGTGGGACTATGAATAGATCCCTATTAGGCATGCCCAGGGCTCTTTTTAATAGGAAGCACTTTGAGACAGCGCTCTATTCCACTAAGGAGCCTAGTGATAAGAATAAACTGTCTTGTCTGACAGGATAGTACAGGAGCAGTGCTGCGCTGCGGTACTGGAGGACACCATCTGCACCAGCGGCATCAACATGGCCAAAGACCAGGGGGGCTGTGACACCCAGTTTTCTGGAAGCACCTGCGAGACTAAGACTGCCAAGGTGTGTGTATCTGTGAGAGAGTGTGTGTGTTTGTGTATAATGTGCATACATAGCACAAATACTTGTTTGTTTGTGTGTGTGTGTGTGTGTGTGTGTGTGTGTGTGTGTGTGGTGTGTGTGTGTGCATAAAAAGTGTGTATGTCAGAGAAGAGTTCATTGTCTGCTTCAAAAACCTCACGTTGATCACGACGTGCAATTTCTGCAGGAGAGTGAAGTGTGTGTGTGTGTGTGTGTGTGTGTGTGTGTGTGTGTGTGTGTGTGTGTGTGTGTGTGTGTGCGATCCTGGTGAGCAGGATGAAACATGTCACTTTGGGGAGAAATTAGGAATGGAGCTTGTTGCTGTCAGGTAGATTATACATTCAGATAAGATACTGTCTACTACAGGCTCTATGCCATGCTAGGTGCTGTATACCCAGCTGTCTTCTTCCTCAGGATCCTACACCACCATCTCAACCCATTACTACAACATACTACAGCACATCAAGGCATCAGTCAAGGCCCTTGCAGAGCTTTGGCAAGGTAGCCACTGTATATTTGCCCAGAAGAACAAGATCGTTGTTAGTGCAGCCGGCAACATGCCTTAACTTGATCCTCCACCTCCCTGAAATGCAGGTTTCAGCTGATTGCATGAATGGGAGAAAGGAGGTACAGGATGAGTTTAGAATGGGGGATAAACTATAGCATGCTCCCTCCAAACTACAACCCCACCACCCAATACCCATATTATGACATCCTCAAGGACACACACAGACAGAGAAGATAGACAGACACTCAGACTAGACTCCTCGGTCGTCACTAGTTACCTCAGCCACAAAGTCATAAACCCTGTCTATTTGTGATTTTAACCCTAACCCTAACCACACTGCTAACCGTATGGCTAACCCTAACCTTAAATTAAGACCAAAAAGCGATGTTTTCATGAATTTTTACGATATAGTCAATTTTGACTTTGTGGCTGTGGTAACTGGTGGAAACTAGACTCCTCCCCTGAGTCAAGCCCAGACAGTTCCCTTTCAGATGATAGTGATTGGTGAAGTGGTGGTGGTGTAATTTCCCTGATGTATATAAACACATTGAGTAATCATGTCTATGGTCTGACCCCTCCAGATGTGCTGTGACTGTTGTCTGCTGGGCCGTGCTGCTCAGGAGAAGGGTCTGCCCTGTGACCATAGCCTGTCTCTGGGCTACCAGTGTGGCCTGGTGTCCCGAGCCTGCTGCGATGACGGAGCCCCCGATGTGGAGACCAACAACGCTCTGGGTAAGAGAGGAGGGTGGAGGCATAGGAGAGGGTGGAGGGAGGGGAGAGGTTGGAGGGAGAGGAGAGGGTGGAGGGAGAGGAGAAGGAGGAGGGTGGAGGGAGAGGAGAGGTGGAGGGAGAGGAGAGGAGAGGGGGCGGGAGGGGAGAGGAGAGGGTGGTGGGAGGGGAGAGGGTGGCGGGAGAGGAGAGGAGAGGGTTGAGGGAGAGGAGAGGAGAGGAGAGGGTGGCGGGAGAGGAGAGGAGAGGGTTGAGGGAGAGGAGAGGAGAGGAGAGGGTGGCGGGAGAGGAGTGGAGAGGGTTGAGGGAGAGGAGAGGAGAGGAGAGGGTGGCGGGAGAGGAGTGGAGAGGGTTGAGGGAGAGGAGAGGAGAGGAGAGGAGAGGGTGGCGGGAGAGGAGAGGAGAGGGTTGAGGGAGAGGAGAGGAGAGGGTGGAGGGAGGGGAGAGGAGAGGAGAGGTTGGCAGGAGAGGAGAAGAGAGGGTTGAGGGAGAGGAGAGGAGAGGGTGGAGGGAGGGGAGAGGAGAGGGTGGCGTGGCGGGAGAGGAGAGGAGAGGGTTGAGGGAGAGGAGAGGAGAGGGTGGCGGGAGAGGAGAGGAGAGGGTGGAGGGAGGGGAGAGGAGAGGGTGGCGGGAGAGGAGAGGAGAGGGTTGAGGGAATAGGAGAGGAGAGGAGAGCAGAAGGTTGAGGGAGAGGAGAGGAGAGGGTGGTGGGAGGGGAGAGGAGAGGAGAGGGTGGCGGGAGGGGAGAGGAGAGGAGAGGGTGGCGGGAGGGGAGAGGAGAGGAGAGGGTGGCGGGAGAGGAGAGGGTTGAGGGAGAGGAGAGGAGAGGGTGGTGGGAGGGGAGAGGAGAGGAGAGGAGAGGAGAGGAGAGGAGAGGAGAGGAGAGGAGAGGAGAGGAGAGGAGAGGAGAGGAGAGGAGAGGAGAGGGTTGAGGGAGAGGAGAGGAGAGGGTGGTGGGAGGGGAGAGGAGAGGAGAGGGTTGAGGGAGAGGAGAGGGTGGTGGGAGGGGAGAGGGTTGACGGATAGGAGAGGAGAGGGTGGAGGGAGAGGAGAGGAGAGGGTTGAGGGAGAGGAGAGGAGATGGTGGAGGGAGAGGAGGAATGGGAGGTGTTGTAACAGAGAGGACAGGGAGGAGGGGAAAGACGGAGTAAAGAGGTGGAGGGAGTGAAAGGATATTATGGACCATTTTTCATCTAGTGCTACACTGCCTCCTGGTGGCCGTTAGGAGACATGGCTCTTACTGTAGTTTAAGTAAAGACCTCCATTGTCACGATAAATGGTTTCAACACTCTTTGTTTGCCTGTACTGGTCAATCTTAAATGTTTTATCCCCCACAGTTTCTGACAAAGACAATGAGACCCTCACTGGCAAGGATAAACCTTTACTGAATGAGTGCAGCAATGGTACGAACAACCCCTCCACACATGACCTTGACATGTTTTTAGCTGACGGTCCTCACAGAGAAAATCAGAAACAAAGGTACTCTAACAGAAAAAAATTATTTACTTTCTGTTCTCAACAGGATTAGCGAAGTGTGCACAGGAATGTGTGGGCAACGGCACCTGTGCCTGCTTCAAAGGCTACAAACTCAAACCAAATGGGAAGAACTGTGAGGGTGAGTGGACTGGAGGCAGCAGCCGTATCTTGTTGAATAGAATAAATCCCTGTCCATCTAGTATCTCTAAAGGACTAGGAGATCTTACCTCCTAGATACGCCTTCCACATTATCCTATCCTCTTCCTCTCTCCCTCTCTCTCTCAGATATAAACGAGTGCCTGCTGGGTGCCAGTAACTGCCGAGTAGGCGAGCGCTGCATCAACACGCTGGGGTCATTCCGTTGCCAAAGAGAGGTCAGCTGTGGTACCGGTTACGAGCTTACTGACAGCAACAACTGCAAAGGTCAGAGGTCGCAACACAACGCCTCCTACAGGGGATAATCATGTAATATCATGTAAATCATTTAATATCATGTAAATCTGCTGATGCTGTCGTACAACATGTCTTCTTCCCCTCAGACATTGACGAGTGTGAGTCGGGCACCCACAACTGTGCCCCGGACTTTATGTGTCAGAACACTCAGGGGTCGTTCCGCTGTCGGCCCAAGAACCAGTGTGGTGATGGGTACATCCAGGACGCCCTGGGCAGCTGCATTGGTGAGCATCAGAACCATGTTACCATTGCAACACATCACCAGGACAACACATCACCCCATCCATCCCACATATACCTCCTAACACAGTAACTTCAATGTACATTCCACAGGGCCCTCTGACATACATACATACATACATACATACATACATACATACATACATACATACATACATACATACATACATACATACATACATACATACATACATACATACATACATACATACATGACATATGTTTAACCTCTGACCTCTACCCCAGACATCAATGAGTGTCTGGCCCAGACGGGGCCTTGCCACCCTGGCCAGTTGTGTGTGAACACAGTGGGCTCCTTCACCTGCCAGAGGAACTCTGTCAACTGTGGCCGGGGATACCACCTCAACGACAACGGCAACCGCTGCGTGGGTACGTACGGCTGCCTCACTTACGTACTGAGGCCTCAGTCGGGGCATAAGGCCTCCACAAGGTCCCTGTCCTGGGCTATAGTAGACAGCCTCAACATCCCAGTAACCACCGCAGCACTGATAGACATGGTTCTCTACCACGTTCACCTCCATTGATTAGCATTAGGAACCTGACACTAGCCTACATTTCCATGTATTTCTTGGCCTCGCTATCTTTCTGCATACCGATGTGTTTGTTTCTTCCTGTAAAATCTTGTGCCCTGGTGTAGATATCGATGAGTGTAAAGGTCCTGATGGAGCGTGTGCAGGCCATGGCTGTATCAACCTGGTAGGCTCGTTCCGTTGTGAGTGTAAGACTGGCTTCATCTTCAACAGCATCAACCGCGTCTGCGAAGGTATGCACTGGCTTCCCACTCCTTGTAGTTACCTGGTAGTTACAGGACAGTGTAGTGTCAGTTGACATAAGCAGGACGCCAACAGTCGTGACTGTTTATGACATCTGGTATGTCATCGTAATCAGAGTGTTATGTAGGTCTTATGACAAAGGGGTCAAGTTAAAGGTTACTGAAGATTTGGTGGCTGTTATACTGTAAGTCATCTGTTATACTGAAAGTCATCTGTTATACTGTAAGTCATCTGTTATACTGTAAGTCATCTGTTATACTGTAAGTCATCTGTTATACCGTAAGTCATCTGTTATACCGTAAGTCATCTGTTATACCGTAAGTCATCTGTTATACTGTAAGTCATCTGTTATACTGTAAGTCAACTGTTATACTGTAAGTCAACTGTTATACTGTAAGTCATCTGTTATACTGTAAGTCATCTGTTATACTGTAAGTCATCTGTTATACTGTAAGTCATCTGTTATACTGTAAGTCATCTGTTTGTTAGACTGTAGATCAGGGATCACCAGCTAGATTCAGCCGTGGGCCGTTTTTTCTAGAGCTGATGGTCGGGGGGCCGGAACATAACTACAAATAATTTTTTGACTTTTAATTGACCACAAGAAGCCCAAACAGATATAATATTTGACTAAATCATAATCATTTCAAACTTTGCTTACATTTGTAAATGATCACATATCTCTCTATTATGCATGGGAATACTTTGATTTCCAAAATTAAAATCACTTGGAGCTGATTGGCTAGTGTTTTTGTAGTCTTTTATGTCCAACAATAAAAAATAAACAATATAAACTGACAGTTGAGGAACCCTGCTGTAGATATTCAACTTAGTGTCCTTTTCTTCTGTGTCTTAGATATCAATGAGTGCAGGCACTACCCTGGGCGCCTCTGTGCCCACAAGTGTGAGAATGCTGTGGGGTCCTATAAGTGCAGCTGCACCCAAGGCTTCAAGCTGGCCAGCGACGGCAGGAACTGTGATGGTAAGGCAGCCTTCCAATGTTAATAGAGGTGTTTTAAATCTGAGCTTCTCTCATTGGCCATCTCTTGTTTTGCCTTGCTGAAGTTTGTGGTCTCTCTCTCTCTCTCTAGCTCTCTCTCTCTCTCTCTCTCTCTCTCTCTCTCTCTCTCTCTCTCTTTCTCTCTCTCTCTCTCTCTCTGTCTCTCTCTCTCTCTCTCTCTCTCTCTCTCTCTCTCTGTGTGTGTGTAGATTACTAGTATTATCAAACTGAGTTACATTGTTGTGTGTAGATCTAAATGAATGTGAGAGCAGCCCTTGCAGTCAAGAGTGTGCCAACGTGTACGGCTCCTACCAGTGCTACTGTCGCCGTGGCTACCAGCTTAGTGACAGGGATGGCATCAACTGTGAAGGTAGGAGACGCTAAAACACATCTAATGAGCCATAGCCTACCCTTTACATCCTCTATTGTTTGACCTCTGATCTTTGACCTCCTCTCCAGACATTGATGAGTGTGCCTTGCCCACCGGGGGTCACATCTGCTCCTACCGCTGCCACAACACCCCCGGGAGCTTCCACTGCAACTGCCCTGCCACCGGCTACACCCTGGCCCCCAACGGACGCAGCTGCCAGGGTAAGTCCTCGCTCCTTATGGGGGTGTAGGGGTCCTCAGCATGGGGGTTATGGTCATTCTTCAGATCAGAAGACATATATCAGAAAGGATGGCATGTAGCCTAGCGGTTAAGACCAGGTTGCTGGTTTGGATCCTGTAAATCGCTGTGGATAAGTGTCTGCTAAATGAATAAAATTTAACAGTGATGATTCTGTGAACCAAACTTCCGTAATGAGTAACCTTGCCTGAGACCTGAAGACGCAGGAGACGGAGGTCTGAACCTAGGTTTAATGTTTAATTTAAAATGTTTGTGATTCTGGATTGATTCATTTCTCTTCCTGTCCAGATGTTGATGAGTGTGTGACAGGGACACACACCTGCTCTGAGACAGAGAGCTGCTTCAACGTGCAGGGTGGATTCAGATGCTTGTCCTTCGAGTGTCCGCCCAACTATCGCAGAGTGGGGGAGAAGTGAGTACCTACCTACCTACCTACCTACCTACCTACCTACCTACCTACCTACCTACCTACCTACCTACCTACCTACCTACCTACCTACCTACCTACCTACCTACCTACCTACCTACCTACCTACCTACCTACCTACCTACCTACCTACCTACCCACCCACCCACCCACCCACCCACCCACCCACCCACCCACCCACCCACCTACCTACCTACCTACCTACCTACCTACCTACCTACCTACCTACCTACCTACCTACCTACCTACCTACCTACCTACCTACCTACCTACCTACCTACCTACCTACCTACCTACCTACCTGAGGTCTCTCTCAAATACAGGGGGTATACAGTATACTATCACAAGGTCGTCATGTATGGAGTTCTCAGTTAAGTTCTCATTGACCAAGGGAGACGACTTTATGTAACTCCTTGTTAATCAGGAGAACAACCCTTTTCACACTACTGAGCCAAGCGGAGTCCAGTCAAGCCGAGCATTACTGGCCTGGCCACGCCAGGTCGGTCCTAAAGTGTGGATCAGGCACAAGTTATTTTATGGCCACTGCTCTACAGTGTATACACAACCCCAACCCCAACCTAAACCCCAACTCCTATCCCTACCTCTCTATTGAAGCTGTGCATGCCCAATGTTAATACTTAGGATTCAGTCAAAGCATGTTCAATTAATGCAGGCAGTTGAAATGTAATACTTTCCTTGAGATGTTCTTGCATGACTCTACAGGGGGCAGTGTGACACATGCTGGTCCACAGAAACACATGAGGCTGACTTGGTCCCTACCCACCATGCCCCACCTATCTAGCAGCATGCCATGCACGGCAAATCAAACTTATACCTCTCTTTTGTTCTCTGTTTGTTCTATCTGTCCGTCTTTGTCCTGTCTCTGGCCCCTCTCTCTCTCCTTACAGTCGTTGTGAACGCTTGCTTTGCAATCAGACTAGCGAGTGCCTGGCCTCGCCTCTGAGAATAACCTACTACCACCTCACCTTCCCCACCAACATCCCTGTGCCCACCAACGTCTTCCGCATGGGCCCCTCTAACACCGTGCCAGGAGACCACGTCCAGATTGCCATCGTCAGCGGCAACAAGGGTGATTTCTTCAACGCGCAGAGAGTGCCCTCTGGTGGCGTGATGGCTGTGGTGCGGCCCATCACGGAGCCGCAGGACTTTGAGCTGTCTCTGGAGATGAGACTGCTGCGTTACGGCACCACCAGCACCTACCTAGCCAAAGTCCTGGTGTTTGTTGTCCAGGAGCAGCCCATCCTACCCTATAACGCCATCCCTGAGTAGAGGGTAGTAGCATAAAGCAACAAGAGTGCAGCAACAACAATATCAGCCAAAAAAGAGCAAACACTACCAGCAAGCACAAACACAGTTGACATAGACCAGAAGCAGCATTTTTCTGTAATTTGTCTCCTTGTTTTTTCTTATTGGGGTTTTTTGATTACTGTAGCTATTCCAAGTATAGCCCCGCAAAATAGTACTCTCCTGGAGGTACGGCGGTTGAATAGCCGCTAGGTGGCCCTCTAGGGTAGGGTGTAGAGGCAGTGGCCTGGGGATGCCTATTGATTACTGTGTGTGAATGGTCATTTGCATGGTGTAGTCTGTAGTCCTACAGTATCTTATGGTTGATTTGTTTAATAAAATGTTTTCTATTAAAATTGGAATAGACACAATAGACGTTTAATACGGATACTTTTTTTTAACATGTGTTGTGGACAGCACCGGAGATCAAATGTTTTATTTGAGTATTACATTGCTGGGGGAACTATGACCTGTAAAGCAAGTATGCACTTAATGTTTGGGGTAAGATTATGTGGCTTGTGAAAACGTATTTAGGGGCACAGGTACATCTGTTGAATAGAACTGTGATATTCCAGTAGGTGAGTATCAGTGTTTTAAATGGCATTTTAAATAGCATATTAGCACTGTCAAGTCATGGTTGATTTGGTGGAAGCAGTTAATTGGTGGTCCACATCCTTCTAATGTAGTCTCACATCCTGACCTAGCCTACTTGATATTTTAGGAATAATGTAAAATGCACAGATAGATTCCACTGTGTACTGCGGGTGTAAAACCGAGCAGACATTGACTCAAAGGCAAACCAGAGTAAGTGACAGGCGATGGGATGCAGTCGTGGAAGACTAGGAAATATGAAAGGCACAGAGATAGAGTATAAATAGCCTAATGTGCTGTTAGGCCACTAGTCAGAGTCTGCCTGGGCTGCAGCTTACAATAACTGTAAATTCCTCCATGGGTCCCAGGTTCCTCCCGAACTGTCAGGGCAGTAAGGATGCACCTGTCTAGTCGGGACATCCTTAAAATAAAAACATGGTGGTCTGTGCACAGCTACATATGCAGGATCTTAATTTGATGACCCTGTTGCAGGAGAACATTTCTGCAACGCAGGAAATTTTAAACCTGTAGTGTATTTGAGGTTTATAAATGCTTCTGAAGTTTGTAATTTCCACTTTGAAGTATTTTTCAACCCCTTCAAAAATGTCCATTAATTATAATCAACATGATAATTCACATTTCCTGTTTCTGCAAGATTAGTTTCCTTCTGTAGAAAACTGGTTCAAATGAAGATCCTACATCTGTAAAGCACAATACATGTTTTTCTCTACTCTGACAGTGAGTTATGGGGATCTGGGTTCTGGCTGGTGGTCTGAACAATTTGCGGCGGAGCAACATCACCGCTCGGAGAATGAATGATGCCCTGCAGTGTTTGTGTTGGGCCGTTATCAATGGGCCGGCTATAAATAATAATTACCCAAAAAATAAAAGGACTTCGCAGCGCTTGACCAGAGGACTTCCATTCCATCCAACAGTCTGTTTTTCTTTCTGGTCTCGAAGTATTGGTTTTTTTCTGTAGGGCTGGGTCTCTCTGGGCCACGTGAGGTGAAGAGAGAGATGAGAGGACGGGAATGTAATCCTCCTGTAGCACCCACACACCCACACACACACATACACAAAGGGCATAATTAGCCCTTCTCTCTGCTTGCTGTGAGAGGGCCAGCTCACCTTGGGTCATTATGATCTTGAAATTCACTCCGTGGCCTAGCGGAGCAGAGCGTTCACCCCCATCCTCCAGGGCCTGCTCTCTCCTCTCGCTGCTGCAGGCTGAACTATTCTAAACTAGGATAACATTTGTGGCTTTGGCCTGGACCAAAGCAAAACTTGTACCCAGGCGCTAATTGCTAATTACAAGCCCCTACCCAGTGGTAGCTTTACTTTTTGTCAGGGGCTTCTCCCCTCTCTCCATGAAAGGAGCTGTGCAACCCAAGCCAGGTTCTGGCCTGGGGTTGAGCTGCAGCCGATAGGCCCTATGAGGAGAGAGAGAGAAGCATTGATAATAAGTCATAATGTAGCTATAGAATACATTACGCTGGACTCGTGGTGGACGTTCACTGGACCCTATACATGGTACTCTTGGAAACCAGAGACAAATCATGTATGCACTGGCCAGCTACTTGTCTGTTGGCATTACCTTGCATAACCTTCGGTTTGAAGCCCATCCACACCAGACATTATCAACTGTATAAGCTTCATGTATGTTATCTTGTCTGTTTAGACTAGGCTCATGGAGAAGCAGAGTTCGTTCGGTAGAGCATGGCACATCCTTATGCCCCACCAAGCAGAGAAGATTATGGCTGACGTTGAGTTGTAAAATTTGTCTTGATATGTTTTGTAACCAGGACCTCCCCAGGGCATTGATGATATAAATAGTGGTCTCAATCCATGGTGCTTGGCGGTGAAAGCCTGCTGAGAAGCAGTTCCTCTCAGATTCCAGGACAGGTTCCTGGCAGCGCAGCCGCCATGTAACTGTAGGTATGTGGGTGGGTGGCATCTGTTTCAGCGGGGTCTCCCCTCACCCTAAGCTGCCACTGATTAGATTGTGAAATAAACAGTCTTAAATAATGGGATGAGAGCAGCTCGGAGGGCTTGGGGAGTTGTCTAGTCATGTTCTTCACAATTTAGGAGACTTTTAGAACCCCCTCGTCCCATAAATTCTCCTCGAGATTATCGGATACGAAGCCGGGGACACGCTCAACAAATCCAAATATTTTACTGCGAGCATCTCGTGCATCATTCTCCCATCTCCTCGTAGTATTTAATATTTAACTTCTCTTCTCCCCACACAACACAACCAGTGCATCAGAAACCAAACCATCAATGGCTACCAGAGCCTCCACTAGCCAGCTACACTCTGGCTACTGTGTGATCTTTGACCGTTGTTGTTTTGTCATTCTTGCTAGCAGGGCCGGCCCTGGGCATATGCTTAGGGCCCCCTGCCCCCCCCCCCCCCTCCACTATCCTGATTGTGCAGTGGATTAGGATGCCCTGTCATTGTGAGCTTCAGGGGAGGAACTGAAGGCGGTTTGTGCCTAAGGCTTTTTATAATCTCTCCCTAAAGGTCAGAGGTTGTGTGTGTGTGTGTGTGTGTGTGTGTGTGTGTGTGTGTGTGTGTGTGTGTGTGTGTGTGTGTGTGCGTGTGTGTATCCTCTCAGCAGGGCAAGGGTCGAGCGCTCAGACACCGTCCGCTGTGTGAAGTCGTGCCAGCCCAATGACATCAGCTGTGTCCTGGACCCTGTACACTCCGTCTCCCACACCGTCATCTCCATGCCTACCTTCAGGGAGTTCAGCAAGCCAGAAGGTAGGGGGCGATCTCTCATGCACTTATTTAGATTACAGCACACTTTTATTTACATCCAATGTTTTTTTCACTGGCAGTATGTTATGTGAAAATGTACTTGTAAGTATATTCCTTGTTATTTTACCTTGTTGTCCAAAACGTCTTGCCCCAAAAAGTCTCCTGTCCAGGGGGTGTGCTTATACATCAAGCTACATAATGAGGAGATAGGCTCCTGCTCCTATGAGCCATTCCAGCTGGCAAAATCCAAAGCTCTTGCAAGAGCGACTGCCTTAAAAAAGCAACTCATACTTTTCAAAATGGCCTATGTGGCATTGATACGAGTCAGAAACAGTTATTATAGTGTCAAAATGGACTACAAAGTGTGAATGGGATAATTTAGGTCATAAAGTCAGTCTCGTCTAAAACCGAGTTTGGAACATCCATGCGTCACAAAGGGGTCAATTAATGTTGGGTTTTGATTTGACAATCTCCATTTGCCCACTAACATAAATAGCTGCAGTGATTGCTCTCTTGATAAATAATGCACAAAACACCTTAGTTAGATGTAAAATATATGTAAAAAATGCACAACTAGAACATCCTCGGCAAAAACAGGACTAATGACTTTTCCAAAAGCTAATTGGAGTTAGGAGTCAGCTAACATGGAGTCCAATCAATGAGCCGAAATTGGAGATGTTGGTTAGAGATGCCCTGCCCTATAAAAAACACTCACAAAATGTGAGTTTGCTATTCACAAGAACCATTGCTTATTGTGAACCATGCCTCGAACAAAAGAGATCTCAAAAGATCTAAGATTAAGAATTGTTGACTTGCGTAAAGATGGATAGGGTTATAAAAGTATTTCTAAAAGCATTGATGTTCATCAGTCCACGGTAAGACAAGACTTTCTCTATAAATGGAGAAAGTTCAGCAGTGTTGCTACTCTCCCTAGGAGTGGCCATCCTGCAAAGATGACTGCAAGGTCACAGCGCAGAATGCTCAATGAGGTTAAGAAGAATTCTAGAGTGTCAGCTAAAGACTTACAGAAATCTCTGGAACATGCTAGCATCTCTGTTGATGAGTCTACGATATGTAAAACACTATACAAGAATGGTGTTCATGGGAGGACACCACGGAAGAAGCCACTGCTGTCCAAAAAAACATTGCTGCATGTCTGAAGTTCGCAAAAGAGCACCTGGATGTTCCACAGAGCTACTGGACAGATGAGACTAAAGTTGAGTTGTTTGGAAAGAACATTTTGAGAAAGTGAAATCATTAACCAAATCGATCAGGAAACACACCTCCCAAGACAGAAATTGTTTTTCTAATGAGCAACAAAAAACACAAGTGTTCAGTGGCTCTTTAAGAGTGCCGTTGACAGTGTACTGGTAAGACACTTCCTCCTTAACTCTCTCTCTCTCTATATATATACAGCGGGTGAAATAAGTATTGAACACGTCACCATTTTTCTCAGTAAATATATTTCCAAAGGTGCTATTGACATGAAATTTTCACCAGATGTTGATAACAACCCAAGTAATCCATACATACAAAGAAACCAAAACAAATAAGTTATGTGTAATAATGTGAAATGACACAGGGAAAAGTATTGAACACATGAAGAAAGGGAGGTGCAAAAAGGCATGGAAAGCCAAGACAACAGCTGAAAACTATCAGTAATTAAAAAGCAATCCAGCCCCCTGTCAGTGCAAATTAATATCAGCTGGTTCAGTCCCAACTGATGGCCTACAAAAAGGTATCATTGCCAAGGTGTCACACAAGACACATCTCATGATGGGTAAAAGCAAAGAGCTGTCTCAAGACCTTCGCAACCTAATTGTTGCAAAACATAATGATGGCATTGGTTATAGGCACATTTCTAAAACTTCTGAATGTTCCAGTGAGCACTGTTGGGGCCATAATACGGAAGTGGAAAGACAATCATTTCACCATAAATTTGCCTCGACCATGTGCTCCTCGCAAGATTTCAGACAGAGGAGTGAAAAGAATAATCAGAAGAGTTGTCCAAGAGCCAAGGACCACTTGTGGAGAGCTTCAAAAAGACCTGCAATTAGCAGGTACTGTTGTCTCAAAGAAAACAGTAAGTAATGCACTCCACCGCCATGGCACTGCACATCACCCTAAAAACACCATACCAACAGTGAAGTTTGGAGGTGGGAACATCATGGTATGGGGCTGCTTTTCAGCAAATGGTACTGGCAAACTTCACATAATTGAAGGAAGGATGAATGGGCAAATTTACCGAGACATTCTTGACAAAAATCTGCTGCCATCTACCAGGATGATGAAGATGAAACGAGGGTGGACATTTCAGAATGACAATGATCCCAAACACACAGCCAAGGAAACTCTCAATTGGTTTCAAAGAAAGAAAATAAAGCTGCTAGAATGGCCCAGCCAATCACCTGACTTAAATCCCATTGAAAATCTATGGAAAGAACTGAAGATCAAGATTCATAGAAGAGGCCCACGGAACCTTCAAGATTTGAAGACTGTTTGTGTGGAAGAATGGGCCAATATCACACCAGAGCAATGCATGCGACTAGTTTCTCCATACAGGAGGCGTCTTGAAGCTGTCATTACCAACAAAGGCTTTTGTACAAAGTATTAAATAAATATCAGTAAGTGTGTTCAATACTTTTTCCCTGTGTCATTTCACATTATTACACATAACTTAATTTCTGAACTTATTTGTTTTGGTTTCTTTGTATGTATGGATTACTTGGGTTGTTACCAACATCATATTTCTTTGGAAATATATTTACTGAGAAAAATGTTGACGTGTTCAATACTTATTTCACCCGCTGTATATATATATATATGAGCTGTGTGCATTCAAAGCCTGGGGACAAGGTTGGGGTACTGGTAACACCATCAAGTATAGCCTAGCCGCTAGCCCAACACCAATGACGAAGTGTCACTTAGGATGGATCTGACTGACTGACCGCTGTAATCATGCATGTGGTGCACGTTTCAGGCGCACTCATCCTCAACTTCAAGTTAAGTCCTTGTTGTTTCTCATAAGCTTCTCGTCGGGGTGTTTAGGACTTGCAGGCCTCCAACTGAACAACAGTACTGAACACCCGTCATTCCAGTCTTGACCCCCTATGCACACAATAAACCCCGAGCTCAGCTGCCTCACATTTTATTGTCTTCCTCCGAGGAGAAGTTGGCACGAGCCTGGCCATTGCAATCCCAGCCGGATGATGAAGGTTTAAATCTCTATTGAGCTCTAATTGTTATCTTCTTCCTACAGAGATTGTTTTCCTGAGGACCATGTCGCCGGCGCACTCCTCCCCCCACATCAGCTCCGACATCGTCTTCGACATCCTGGAGGGAAATTTCCAGAACTCGTTCGACATCGTCAAGCGCCAAGAGCACGGCATAATCGTGGGTAAGTGGAAAGAAAGTGAAGGAGTGAAGGATGCCGCTAGCTAGGCCGAACGCTAGCTACGCCGTACGTCGTTTGACTTCAGTTGAGGTTTGAGCAACTCATCAAGTCACAGGGGCCAAATAACAATAGCAGGCAATCACTAGTTCCGAGGCCTCCCTGGATGGTTGTTCAAACAAGCAGTTTTCTGAACTAATTTTGCATTGCGTAAGGGCTTTTTTTTTTATATATACAAACCAAACGCACGTGTGTGTCTCCATGTGAGAGCTGAATGGAGAGAAGAAGAAGAAAGAGAAGCTTTGGTTTGAGAAGCATGAAATTCTCCATCATAAGGATGCTCCCATGACAAAAGTACATCTGACAAACACTTCTAGTGCCATTTGCAACCCAGTGGCATTTGGTAGCTGTCAGCGTCTTCTGTGGCCCTTCATGTCTCCGTCCTCCAGGGAGCTGTCCTTTGGGTTGTCCTCGGAGACCAATGAAGGACGGCTTTCTCTTCCACCAAACATTTGGCATCAGTTTGTCCCATTTTTCTGCACCATTTAATTCACTTACTGACCGCCATGTTTTTTTCCAGTCTTTAAGCAACAAAGCCCTTCTTCTCCCCAACAGATTATTGTGGCTACGATGTACAGATATGGCTTATACTTTTGCATATCAAGCAGTCTGGGTGGGCATAAGATATTTTAATGTTTAATGTGCGTATGTACATTTATATGACGAATATCAGTCATTATTAGGGTTGCAAAAGGAGGGTATATTACTGGAAACCTTCAACGTTAGTCGTCTAGTGGCCCTTTTGGGTACTTCAGATTATCACAGGTGTCTGTAATAATCTCTGGCCCTCTGTGTGGCCTTATCACATGTAAAATATATGAAATTATTAAATAAGATGATTTTAAAATAAACAAAATATAATGACAAAGCTGTAAATTATCCTAAATATACAAACTATCAACTTAGTGAATACCATTGGTGTTTATTATGAGGGTTTATGAGCAAAAAATATCCTTTATATATATTTTTTACACACTTACTTATTTGACTATTTTAATATGTATTCTTTGTCAATGTGTTGGCGTCAAACTGGGGGCAATTGTGAACACAGTCAATAGTTGGAATAGTTGCAGAGTTAATTGAATTAGGCTTTTTTTCAATTTATTCTTGAACCACATGGTCTATCAACTAGAAACTCATGTACAATATGGACACAGATATGAATACTATATATGAATAAAGTTATTCAAGTATAAATTACCAAAGTTACGATATATTGACAGAGATTTTCTGTTCATTATCAAAAATTCCTGAATATTCCTGGAACTTTGGTAAATTACCGGTAACTTTGCAACGCTAGTCCTTATACAGGCCTTGAGACAATGGTACCCCACTTAACCCACTAGCGGCAATCAAGAACCAGATTCAAGTTGTTGCTGTAGAACAGAGAAGTGAGGAGCCTCGGCGGGTGTGACTGCATGTGGAGCCTCTGTAGTTTAGGAGCACATCCCTTTAGCCTCCTCTGGTCTGGTGAGGATCCAGCGCAGCTCACTGTGTCTGGGGGAGATGAAGCGAAGCTTGGCTTCAGAAGGATGGGGGTGTACTGGGCCCAGGGATGACACATAGTTGGGCCCGCCTGGATGTTATTGTTTTGGCTCTGCGATGGGAAGATGGAGGGATGCGGGCAGTGGAAGGAGAGAATGAGAGATACACACTGTGCTGATGGATGAAGGGATGGCCTGTCACTACGTACCACAGGAGGCTGCTGTGAGGAGGCTGGCTCATAATAATTTCCGGAACGGAGTCAATGGAATGGCATCAAAACATATGGAAACCATGTTTTGATGTACTTGATACCATTCCACTAAATCCGTTCCAGCCATTACCACAAACCGGTCCTCCCCAATTAAGGTGCCACCAACCTCCTGTGCTACATCTGTCTCTTCCCAGAACGGAGAGGGAGAAAGAGAGAGTAAACAAAGTGGAGAGTGAGAGGGCCAAGCAGTCATCAGCTCAGGTCTCACACTCCACACATACAAACACACCCATATATATGTACACACACTTAGACACACATGTGCCCACACACGAGTGTACACAAAGATTATTAGTCTAACAAACACACAATACCCACTGGGCATTGTCTATTCCACGTTGGTTCAAAGTAATTTCATTGAAATTACATGGAAACAACGTTGATTCAACTAGTGTGTGCTCAGAGGGTAGAGTACAGATACCATCTATTGAGTTTTGTGGTTATCATTTTGTTACTGGGGGAAGGTGGGGGGGTGTATAATTGAGCTATCCTTTGGTACTTGGGACTTACGTCACCCCTCCTCAGAAGTTAAACGTCCGTGCATGTTTGTGAGAGAATGTGTGTGTGTGTGTGTGTGTGTGTGCGTGCGTGTACAAGAGAGTATGTCTACGAATATGTGCAGAAGTAGTGTGTGTATGTATATGTGCAGAAGTAGTGTGTGTATGAATATGTGCAGAAGTAGTGTGTGTATGTATATGTGCAGAAGTAGTGTGTGTATGAATATGTGCAGAAGTAGTGTGTGTATGTGCAGAAGTAGTGTGTGTATGAATATTTGCAGAAGTAGTATTTGAACGTATATGTGCAGAAGTAGTGTGTGTACGTATATGTGCAGAAGTAGTGTGTGTACGTATATGTGCAGAAGTAGTGTGTGTACGTATATGTGCAGAAGTAGTGTGTGTATGAATCTGTGCAGAAGTAGTCCTGGGCCCTAGTGATTCATGTGGTTAAATGTATTGTTCCATTTCCCCCACCAGCCCTCAGCGTCTCGTTGAGCATTAGAGCGTTTTAAATGGCTACCACATGAAAGGCCTCGCTGCCTTGTTTGTGAGGAGCCACTTCTCTCCCAAACCCTTGGGGTGCTTATTGGATGCAGCTCTTGCATGTTAGCCATAGTCGTCCATGTTGAGTGGCTCTGTTGACGAGACTTTGGTCAGTGACTGTCTGCTGTGAAGTATGGTGTCCATGTCGTGATCAGCTAAAGGGTTTGGTTTATTCAACTCAATGGTGGTGCTCTGCTTTGGTTCGTTTGGCTGGTGGCTGTGGCTTAGCTCTGTAGCTAGCTGACGTGTAAACTATCTGTAAGAGTTGCGTATTAATCTACTTTATGAACAAGAGGAAAATTCTCCTTTGTATTCAGCAATAGTGCTTTTAATAGACTGACCGCTTTGACCAGGGTAAGCCGTTTAGGTTTGGTACACTGTTACTTTGGGAGAATGATAGAGTTAGTTCTCTGTTTCACACGCTGACGCACAGTCTCACCCATACACACACACTGGCTATACAACGAGCCACACACTGCGAGAGAGCCGCACCACTCTTCCCCAGTCATCCATCAGTTTAACACGAGAGGTTTTCCCAGCTCTGTCACGTCTGGGTAACAGCCTTCACAGCCAGCCGCATCTGTGCAAACACAACAGCCCCTCAACGCTCGGGAAAACATGATCACAACCAATCATACACTCACAGAATTCAATGTCCTGGAGCCCAGTGACTATCCTAGCTCCACGTACAGCCAGGACCACACAGCAGACGTCTTACTGAGTCTTACGCCCCTCCAGGTAGAGCTGAAGTAGATCCAGCGTGGTGGTATGCCATCACTAAGACAACATCTCTGGCACATCAGATGATGCGTATTCAGAAAGACAAACAGTGAAGGAAGAGGTATGCGTTACTCAGACTCTCTTGCACTGTCATCCATGCACTTCTGATTAGGGCAGGTTGTTTTAGGACAACGTCTGTTTGAAGGGACATGATGATAATAGGATGATTGATTCTGGCAGCCAGCAGGTGAACTGCAGAGCTACTCCCTTTAAAAACAAGGGTTCTGTGGTTCTCTGGTCTACAGCAAGGGGAGAAGGTGGTGGTCCGGAATCAGGGGCTTTCCTGTGATGCAGCATGTGGTGGTGGTGGTGTGTGTGTGTGTGTGTGTGGCGAGCTACAGATTGGTGGTGGTCTCTCCATTTGTCTTCCATGGTGTTGGTGGTTCCCCCTGTTTGACTTCGTCTGCCTGGCCACGCTTTCACAGTGGGATTAATATTGTCTTAACAACACTCCCAGTGAACACATGGTGTTGATGGACTGAGCTCACATCATGCTCCTGTTAGCAGGCAGAGGTAGCTATGGTTTGAATGGGGCTGTGGGTGGGACTGGGGCTGGGGCTGGGACTGTGGGTGGAAATGGGGCTGGGGCTGAGGCTAATGTAGCAACGTGGGAAATATGTGGGAGAAGGATGAGGATGAGGATGAATGCTAGAAGAAGTATCATCTTCTTCACAGAAGGGCAACACTTTTCCCTCTGGCCACCGTGAAAGTGGAGAAGTGAGCAAACCATCACAGGCATGTTCCTAAACCTCATCGTTTGGTGACGCTAGTATCTTCCGTTAGTAAATCAAACCTTCCGTCAATGGGCCACTTACTGGACTGAACACTGAGACGCCACAGCAAGATTCCAACCATTCTAGAACCCAGGTAGAAATATGCCTCTGTGGTTCTGAGTTATACCCAGACAATATGAAAGGCCTATTTACGATGTCATTGGCACGGAGGCGACAGGCTCACCGTGTCCGTTAGCTCCATGAATGAAGGAGTGAGCTCACTGTCTGTGTCTGGTCAGGTACTTTATGTGCTGGTGGCGGTCAATGGAGAGGTTCACAGCAGCTGGTGGAATTTGGGCCTGGTGTGTCAGAGCACGTGTTAAGGACACAGTGGGGCTTGAGGATCTAGTCTAGGTGTGCTCCCTAAATAGCACCCTATGCTATTGCCTGGTCGAAAGACAAGTAATGCACAATATAGAGAATAGGGTGACATATCAGACATACTCTAGCTTGTGGTTGAGTGTATTAGTATGGAGGGAGCTAAGGACAGAAATCTGCACGTTATAGTGTGACAAGCAGAGAAAGCCTCCACGCGACAGAGAGAGAGAGAGAGAGTGGTTGTCTGTCTGTCAGGGGACTATCATGAATTATGACATGGCATCAGCAGGCCCACCATAGCGGGCCAAGCCCAGGAGGAATCCCTGCCTGACTGCTTGCCTGTCACTGAGGGGATTAGTACAGCTAATCAAAACAGTGTCTTCTCCACCCGCCTTCTCTTCCCGGGGTGGTCTATACTGATGTCTGATGGTGTTACACACGCACACATACATACACAGAATGTACAGTGCATTTGGAAAGTATTCAGACCCCTTGACTTTTTCCACATTCTGTTACGTTACAGCCTTATTCTAAAATTGATTACATTATTTTTTCCCTCGTCAATCTACACACAATACTCCTTAATGACAAAGCAAAAACTGGTTTAAAAAAAAACGGAAATATCATATTTACATAAGTATTCAGACCCTTTACTCAGTGCTTTGTTGAAGCACCAAGCTTGGCTCACCTGTATTTAGGGAGTGTCTCCCATTCTTCTCTGCAGATCCTCTCAAGCTCTGTCAGGTTGGATGGGGAGCGTTGCTGCACAGCTATTTTCAGGTCTCCCCAGCGATGTTAGATCGGGTTCAAGTCCGGGCTCTGGCTAGGCCACTCAAGGACATTCAGAGACTTGTCCCGAAGCCACTCCTGCGTTGTCTTGGCTGTGTGCTTAGGGTCGTTGTCCTGTTGGAAGGTGAACCTTCACCCCAGTCTGAGGTCCTCAGCGCTCTGGAGCAGGTTTTCATCAAGGATCTCTCTGTACTTTGCTCTGTTCATCTTTCCCTTGATCCTGACTAGTCTCCCAGTCCCTGCAGCTAAAAACCATCCCACAGCATGAGTCTGCCACCACCATGCTTCACCGTAGGGATGGTGCCAGGTTTCCTCCAGATGTGACGCTTGGCATTCAGGCCACCTTTAGGTGCCTTTTGGCCACCTCCAAGCAGCCTATCATGTCCTTCCATCTGGCCACTCTACCATAAAGGCCTGATTGGTGGAATGCTTCAGAGATGGTTGTCCTTCAGGAAGGTTCTCCCACCTCCACAGAGGAATACTGGAGCTCTATCAGAGTGAACATTGGGTTTTTGGTCACCTCCCTGACCAAGGTCCTTCTCCCCGTTTGCTCAGTTTGGCTGGGTGGCCAGCTCTAGGAAGAGCCTTGGTGGTTCCAGTCTTCTTCCATATAAGAACGATGGAGGCCACTGTGTTCTTGGGGACCTTCAATGCTGCAGACATTTTTTGGTACCAATCAATTGAATTTACCACAGGTGGACTCCAATAATGTTGTAGAAACATCTCAAGGAGGATCAATGGAAACAGGATGCACCTGAGCTCAATTTCGAGAGTATGGGTATGAATACTTAGGTAAATAAGGTATTTCTGTTTTTGATTTTTAATAAATGTGCAAACATTTCTAAAAGCCTGTTTTTGCTTCGTCATTATGGAATATTGTGTGTAGATTGAAGAGAAATAAACCATATTTAATATATTTTAGAATAAGGCTGTAATGTAACAACATTTTGAAAAAGTCAAGGGGTCTGAATACTTTCCGAATGCATTGTATGTATATATACACTCCTCTGCACACACACCCTCACACACACCCTCACACACCTGCACATACTGTACACTGTATGCCTACACACCCTCACACACACATACTGTACACACACATTGACACACCATGGATTCTCGCTGTACTGTAAGTTTATTCAAATAATTTGCCAGACATAGCTAGCTACAGTATGTACTTTTCTTCCTCCCCTTTACTTTCCACTTGATTTGTATTGACTTGTTCATCATCCCTCCCTAGTATCTCCACAGCCGCGATGCTGCGTATTTCAGCTTTATTTTGAATATTTATATTTGACAAATGTATTATCACTTTATTTACACTGTATGTATTTTTGACCAATACAGATAAAAGGTATCAGGGGATACAGGCATACCATATCTGTTTATCAAAAATGGATCCAAAAAACGTTCACTAGGATATACGCGTGTTGAGGAATCTGTCTACCAAATCCAGTGTTATCTTTGACATTGGTTGTTTTAATGCCGTGTTTCGAGATGTAGGTAGAGTGCTTTCGTCTACTCTGTCCTCTGTTCCTCAGCGGTGGTTAGGTTACTGTATAAGGTCATTTGTATTACGATGTAAAGTTCATGATGAAGATAGTGATATACTGGTAATTCCACATAATAGAGTGAATAATAATAATAATAATAATAATAATAACGTACAAAAGCAAATTTACTTGAAGAACGGTGCGGATGCAAAGTTTGGTAACAGAATGGTTTGTTCTGTTTTTCTGATACCGAACTTTGCATCTCTCTCAGCATCTTTCTGTTACCAAACTTTGCATCTGCACTGTTCTTCAAGTAATTGTGCTTTTGTACATTATTATTATCATTATCATTATTATTATTATTATTTAAAGGTAACAGAATGACAGTTTGTGTCATTCTGTTACCGAACTTTTCATCTGTCTCAGCATCATTCTGTTAAATTTACCCATATGCTACTATATCATCAATGTTACTCATTCATCAAACAACCACTGAAAATAGAAAGTCCAAGAAAAGCAAAAACCTTTTCCTTCCATCTAGCAACTGTTTCAGTGATGTCACAAAAGTGGAGAAGGACTACATGTGTCCAGCACGGCCCCACGGTTCATTTAGGAGAGATCTGTAACTGTGACTCAGTCATCGCTAATTGACCTTGAAATACCAAACCACACAAGCTCGCTTTCAGACCGGGGGTGTGGAGCGCTCACATCCCCTTTGGAGTGGTCAAGGGACTGTTTAGACAGCCTGGCTGGACTGCCCAGCCATCCGTTAGTTGGTTGTGATCAGGAGCAATATCAAACACTATGGTCCGGTCCCCAAGGAGCCTGTATGCTAATCCTAGGCTTCCCTCAGAGCAGGGGACTGGGCCTGGGCAATGGCGTACTCTGCCTGGCCCCTATCCAATGGTTTTACAGCACTGAGCATGCATCGCAACATGGCCAACGTGTGATTATACAATACTGTCGTGAGGCCGTCGCATACTTTTAATTTGTTTCTGGTGTTAAACCCGTTCATTTTGGATTTTGTGATACATAGAAACCAGAAAACCTAGAAATTATACTGTTTACATGTAACCCTTCAATATTGTAGGCCTCGCAGCCATAGATGATGACACATTTCTCCTGGCATTTGCTTCACTTTGTTTTGTGGCGGTGTCGTCTCGCTCTTCTACCATGCATTTAAGGTTATTTTCTAATTACGGGCTATTTTATGGTGTGGTGGAATGTTCTTGGGAACATGGGGTTGGTACGACTGTGTGTTTGATTGGAAGTTGGAACATGGTGGGGTCACCTCTACACCCTGCGGCAGATACGCTACCTATTTTATGGTGTGGTGGAATGTTCTTGGGAACAGGGGGTTGGTACGACTGTGTGTTTGATTGGAGGTTGGAACAAGGTGGGGTCACCTCTACACCCTGCGGCAGATATCTACCTCAGGAACGGAACGACACTCTCCCGACTCCCAGGGATACCAGAGCAGAGTGCTTTCAGCCGTACTGTATGCCTACCATCAGATCCTGGAATTAACTAGATACAGAAAGTAGAGGAGAGATGATATCAGTGAGCGATCTGGTATTTTCATTGTTTATGTGTACAGGCCTGCACCTCAAATAATGCCAATATGATTGTATCAAAGTAAAACCTGTTAGCTCATGACTGAGCGAAATGTTTGCAAAGATTATGTGGCTGTGGTGGTTTGGTTTCACCTCAGGTTCATAGCTAGTATGTTGAGCTCCAGCTGTCACTGTAGATGACTTGCCTTCCTGGAGGATACAGTACTATGTGTGCTGTGGATGTGAAACATGCTGACGCACAGAGCCCTTATGAGGCTCCTCTTCGGGTGTCAAATCTGAACTGCTCTGACTGCGCAATTAAAACATGGGGTGATTGAGAGGAACAACTAGAATGTGCAGCTCAGATAGCTGCTGCATCTCACTGATCAATGACTACAAGTAAGCTGCTGACAGTAGATCTGCTGACAGTAGAGCACAGAACCTGAGGAACGACTGAGCCGCCAAAACACCATCCTATCACGTTTTTGCTAAAATTAAAACTTCACAATATACAGTATACTTTTGGTCAATGCATTGAATGGGAAAAGATGATTCCCACAGGGTTGACGTTTTTGTCAATGCATTACATTCACTGGGAAAAGATGAGTGTCACAGGGTTGACAGACAGGCAGGCAGACAGTTTCATCAGGTCAATCAAAAATATTGTGAACGATATGCTCTTCTGTCCAATGGAGGTCGAAAATACTTTTGGGTCAATCGAATTCACATTTCATGTGCCTTGTCATGACCGTCCTCCAGTAACAAATGTATGAATATGCAACATTTTTAACCCTTCGAAAATGCCCCTTTTTACCTCCAATTAAGTCCCTTCTGTTATTCACAGTAAGTCATGGTTATGTAAAGGTTGTAGGTAATACTTTCTATGGAAGAAAGACCCGGTTGTCTGTGGGACCAAGTTTTCACTGTGAAGAGTTAATTTCACATAATCACGTGTAGGCTTGCGTACATCGGGAGCGTCTGCTGAACGACCCTATACATGAGTTGGATTTCTAGCCTCAACCGTTCTTCCGATGTCACTCAAAAGCACCTTAACTCTAGGGTAGACTTCATGTGAGGCCTACCTTTCTGCCATGTACTTGGGAGAGGGGCAAATTAATTAATGAAGTGTAGGGTTGATTCATCTTATGCTACACAAAGATAAATTACACATTTTTCTAAACTAATCCAATCAGTTACTTAAATGTTTTGCTTCCGTTACTGAAATGGTTGTTTCAGTTTAAAATCTCACTACCGATAGACTGCCGATAGGTTCTTATTACAGTGGGAGGCCGTTCCTTATCTTGCTAGAACAAAAGCGGTACCTGCTGCGTGCCGACCTGGTAGCGACCAACCTGACAATTCCACTTGTAGAATCGCAATGCTGGTCATGTGGCGATAACTTGACTTTGAGCCAATCAGAGATCACGAGCCAACAGGAGTGACAATAGAGAGGAAAAAAGAGGCCATTTTCTCCGTACATTCACGGCTAAATGTCATGAGTCAGTCACACTTCATATGCAATGTAGACTATGGGATGGTAGCTAAGTAAGTGCATAAACGCAATGCACACAACACTAAATACTTCCTCCAAGCTAGCTATCTGACCACTGTAGCTAGTAGTGACATTATAATGAATCACAATGGATTGGCTAACTAAGCAACACATACCAACATGCATTGCCAAACAACGCTACTGCCACCTTTTGGTTTAGAGTATTTTAACAAGGCTTTGTGGCTGACAACTTCAAGGGCTTTGCTGTGTGAACACAAAAGAGATTTACTGACGACACTCTGTTTAGAGCTATTTACTCCCGGCTTGCGAACGGTAAACAATCCTATGCATGTGTTCCATGCTTTAGGTAGTCTCTTCAAAATGAGAGACTACCTGGCTTGATTCCAACAGAAATTACACACCACTTTTCAAGCCAGCATAATGTGACTTGTAGGTAAGGTTGCAATTTATTTTGGTAACTTCCCCAAATTTTCCAGAAATCCCGCTTGGAAGATTCCTTGAAACAGGAGGGAATAAGCAGGAAATCCTTCAACCAGGATTTTTGGAAAGTCTGGGTAGTTTTGGAAAGGCCTAGTTTTACCGTAAAACAGTGGCCTGAAACGTATCGTTTACTTATAATCTATCATGGACACTCTTACTGACATTTGTGGCTGCTTTGCGTGATGTATTGTCATCTCTACCTTCTTGCCCTTTGTGCTTTTGTCTGTGCCCAATAATTTTTGTACCATGTTTTGTGCTGCTACCATGTTGTGTTGCTATCATGTTGTTGTCATGTTACGTTGCTACCATGCTGTTTTGTCATGTGTTGCTACCTTGCTATGTTGTTGTCTTAGGTCTCGTGATGTGTGTTTGGTCCTATATTTATATTTTATTTATTTTTATTTTTAATCCCAGCCCCTGTTCCCGCAGGTCTTTTGCCTTTTGGTAGGCTGTCATTGTAAATAAGAATTTGTTCTTAACTGACTTGCCTAGTTAAATAAAGGTTAAATAAAAAAATTAAAAATAAGCCACATCAGACCTGCAAATGGGTTACAAAATGTCTGTATTCTAAATACAATCAACTTAATATATAAAATGTCTTAACACATCTGAGTTCAAGCCGCTAATACATTTAGCATTTAATTATCATAAGCTTAAAGTTATATGTTCTAATAACCTCTCTTGGCTTACTCCACATTTTCAAGCTAATGCAAGTAAGATCTGGACTCCTACACTGTCACAGTGACTCTATTGGTGTGAGAAAAAAAAACACAAACTCACTTCAAGTAGTTGTACTCTGATATGGTAGTGCAACAGGTTTCCACAAATGTTTTGAGTAATGGTAGCACATTTTTGTCGAGGGTTAGGGTAAAGACTGGATGAACATTTGAAGCCAGGTTTAGGGTTGAGCTGGGAATGGACATTGTTAGGGTTAGAGTTAGGGTTAGGGTTGAGCTGGGAATTAACATGAAGCTAGGGTTAGGGTTTCAATCCTAAACCTAATCCATTAAAACATGTATAAATGTGCCCCTCCCCCCACAGAATGGCAGTAAAGTAAGCCTCACTTGAAGCCTGCCCTAGAGCTAAGGTTCTTTTGAGTGACATTGGCAGATCGGTTGAGGCTAGAATCACAATTAATGTGTGGGATTGTTAAATAGATTCTCCCGATGAATGCAAGCCTACACGTAAACATAATCAAATCAAATCAAATGTATTTATAAAGCCCTTTTTACATCAGCCGATGTAAAACCTGGCCCAACAGATACAAATATAACATAACTGTAATTTAGTAATTGTATTTATTAAGGATCATCATTAGCTGCTGCTACTTTAGTCATTTCAGGAGTTTTTCAACTGTGGTTGCTCATGGCAAATCTACGTTATGTAATGTGTATCTTTATATAACGCAAATTCAAATATAATGTAACATTTTCGCTTGTTTGTCCCTCTGATTTTAATTGAGACTTTGTTTGCGGCAGCAGCGAACTTGGCCCCAGCTGACCCATCTAATGGAAAACATCTAGAGCCTCAATTGGAATCGGGTCACATTTATGATCTGAAACCATCGCTCCATTCCCAATAAAACAGAGCTATTGTGAAATCCAGACCGTATTGTGGTGCTCCTTACTGTATTTATAATGATATGTTTCATTTTGCTCGCCTCGCTCTCGCGCATCTTCATTGGGTCTTCTGGTTCATCCAGTATTGAACCCTGTGAACTGATTGACATCAAAGTTACATGAACGAATTTGAACTTTATGAACTCTGTTGCTTCACAGGCATCTCACGCAGTGCCGATATTGCATTGGTAGTATATCTTGTCTTATGTCAACTATTCACATGCAGTGGATCACAACTCCCAAACTCAGTCAACTTTATGTCTAAATTATCTCTCTGTATTGAGTGAATATATGGCGCCATATTACCGATCCGCATGCCACCTCCATTCGCTAGAGACGATAATATTTTTTTCATACGCAAAGCCCCAATCTGTTTTTCCATGTCCTTTATTTTTCTGAACATTACTGTCATTGAGTTCATGGTTCCTCCTCTCTGATGGTGCTGACGGTTTGGAAACAATAAACCCCCCCCTCCCCCTCAACCCCTCAGCCCCTCAGCCCTGTGTCACTATGCAACAGAGTCCCAAAACACCAAAACAAGGGGGCAACCCTGGTAAAAAAAGGGCCCCATTTCACACTCTTCAGGCACTTATCGCTGGAATCTTCTGGAATCTTCTGGCCACAGGGATCCAGACTGACTGGGAGACGTGTGAGGGGAGAAGGGATGAGAGGGGAGGCTCAGTGAGACTGACTCTGGTTGAGCTCCTCTAACTGAATCCTAAAGATCCCTGAAGGAATGCCTGCCTGTCTGCCTCCATGGCTGTATTGCGTGACTGAGAATGCTCCGCTCTCCATCGTCCAACACATGGGACTCATTTACCCTCGCGGGCCACAAAGATGGCGCCACAAACATCAGGCAGGCCCCCTCAGGAAGAGAAGGGAAGAGGGGACAGGGAGAAGGGAAGAGAGGAGAACAGAAAAGAATGGGAGAGAGGATCTAGATTCTAGCATCACACCATGTCAGTGTCTGTCCCAGAGGATATTTTGCAGCAACCAGCTTACACTTGATCATCATCGTTTGCCCTGTGGTGAACATAACAAAATGTCTCTCACTAGTTTATCACAATTGTGGTTCAAAGGAATTCCATGAGTCACATTGAATGATGCCGTGACAGCTTGTTGATTTGATTTAAGGTGATTAATCGTGCTGTAGTTTTGATGGACTTCATAGCATTCAATATATTTTAGTACTTTGAGACCAGTCCTACTTCATCTAATACCTGTCTCCCTGTGTGTGAGAAACATAAAAACGAAATACCTACTACAGTGAAAGGACAGTGAAAACAGTGAAAGGACAGTAAAAAACAGTGAAAGGACAGTGAAAGGACAGTGAAAGAACAGTGCAGTGATTGTGCTGCCTGGCTGCACGCTTGGCGATGGCTGTTCAAACAGGACTGAGCTGAAATGTCACCAGCCCTCCACACAGAAAAGGGCCTGCTGACAGCCTGAATAAACACTGCCGTTCTTTCACCCTGTAATCGCATGTTCACTTAAAAAGAGCTTCCAACAAATACCATGTGCATTCGGTCATTCTTGGGTCTCGGTCTGCAGCGGTCGTGGTGTGTTTTCCCCACGTTGTTACCGTGATTGGAGAGTCCCTCGCTCTCTCTCTCTCTCATCTTCTGGGGGAGGGTGGAGGGAGGGAGGAAGGTGGGGACAGGTGGATGGATGGAGGGAGAGAATTCAAAGCCAGATTCGCATGAAGAGATTTGACATTCCTCTCATCATATTAGGTTTATTGATTATTCGGATCCCCATTAGCTTTTGCCGAAGCAGCAGCTATTCTTCCTGGGGTCCACAAAAAACACAAAAGATGACAAGTAACAAAATAGTGATACACTGATAATTTTACAAATAATTTGTAAAAACAGAGAAGAGTAACGGCCCAAGGCAACTGCCCTGAGGGACAGCGCACTGTACATATCTGATGTTAGGGAAGCTTCCATTGAGGAACACTCTCTGGGTTCTATTGGATAAATAACTCTCCAACCATGTGATGGCATGTGATGTAAAGCCATATCAAGTGAGTTTCTTCAATAACTATTTATGATCAATAACATCAAAGTCTGCACATGCAGGGATGGAATTTTAACACAGCATTTGTCAAACTACCCTGACAGGTTTTTTCAAACATCGCGTGGCACAGATTTAGATAGCAGTGAATGTCACCCGTGCTAGTAGAAATCATGGTCTACGAGCCCGGCTGGCCAGTGCCCAAAATAAAAAATTCCATCCCTGTCGGCACATCACCAGACTCCAGTAATAGTACTGCTGCACATGATGATAAGAAAAGAATATCCATCCATCCCTGCCGCCACTTTTCATTCCTACTCCCTATAAAAGGTTTCCTACCCCGTGTTAAAGGTTTCCTACCCCGTGTAAAAGGTTTCCTACCACTTGCAAAAGGTTTCCTACCACTTGTAAAAGGTTTTCTACCCCCGTAAAAGGTTTCCTACCACTTGTAAAAGGTTTTCTACCCCCGTAAAAGGTTTCCTACCACTTGTAAAAGGTTTTCTACCCCCGTAAAAGGTTTCCTACCCCCTGTAAAGACAACTGCTATCTAAATAAAATAGTTCTAACTTGATGATCAGTCATCACTCTTTACACCCTCCTTCAATACCTTTGGTACCCTTCTCTCTCTGACTATCCCTCTGTCTCCCTTAGGTGTGGTCCGACAAGTGAAGCCTCTGATTGGCCCGATGAACATGGTGTTGAAGCTGGCTATGAACTACGTCACCTCTGGGGTAGTGTCTCATCGGAACATCGTCAGCGTCCATGTCTTCGTCTCTGAGTTTTGGTTCTGAATACAGGACACACACCACCACCACACATAGCCATACAGTTCTACCACAGTACTACCAACACCACCACACATAGCCATACAGTTCTACCACAGTACTACCAACACTACCACACATAGCCATACAGTTCTACCACAGTACTACCAACACCACCACACATAGCCATACAGTTCTACCACAGTACTACCAACACTACCACACATAGCCATACAGTTCTACCACAGTACTACCAACACCACCACACATAGCCATACAGTTCTACCACAGTACTACCAACACTACCACATATAGCCATACAGTTATTCCACAGTACTACCAATACCACCATACATAGCCATACAGTTCTACCACAGTACTACCAAGAGAAAGGAGAATGCTGAGTGCATGGAGGAGAAAAGGAAGATTATTTAGGTGTGTAACTCAAAGAATGTGCATACCATTGGACGGTCCAACAAAGGGAATTCTTGATACAACCAACACACATTGTACTAACTTGAGTTAACTTTTGTTCCTTTTTCGATGAAGATAAACAGACCACTAGCTGCTTAGTCGCTTTTGTTATTGTATGAAACTAAAGCACTTCCCAGTAAGTTTACCTGTAATATAAGTTGATTTAACAAGCCAAGCCATGAGTGGATGCATGCATCTGGCCTACAGAGCTTGACGTGAAGGCTCATAAACTGTATCATATAATGTAAGCATGCTGTCATGCCCAAGACTATAAAATCTGATTGTGAATTGAAAGTGCATGTGTAGACATGGAGATGTGAAAAAACAGTGAAGGATTCAACAGTTGAATATAACACTAACCCATAGGGTAATGATGTGTATTACATGTCCTTTTCTTACTGTATACATTGTGAAAGGTGTTACGGTACTAAATAAACCATTTTGTTTTTACTTGTGAAGCCTTTTCTTTGTGTGTTGGTAAGTGAAAGCTTCAGATTGGTTGATGAATTTAACTCGTGTACATTTGGAGGGAAAGTGGGACAGAAGTCATTATGGGTACATTGGTTGAGAGTGGAGAAAAAGGGGGAGTCGGTGGAGAGAGGAGGGGTACATAGGAACCAGGAACCACATCCCCAATTAGGTTTGTCACTGAACCAGAATGGGTCTCTACTCTATTCGCTCTAAGTCAGGCTAATGGACATGAGACAGAGCAGTGGAACAGAGCAGATGTCAGTAATTGTGTAACGATGGGGCTGTAATCATCAATGTGGCTGAGGCACAGACAGAGACACCAAATGCTTCAAAGACAATTGAGGAAGGAGGGACATCCATCAGGATCCCAGCCCGTCTACAGGATCCCAGTCCGTCTACAGGACCCAGCCCGTCTACAGGATCCCAGTCCGTCTACAGGATCCCAGCTCGTCTACAGGATCCCAGCCCGTCTACAGGATCCCAGTCCGTCTACAGGACCCAGCCCGTCTACAGGATCCCAGTCCGTCTACAGGATCCCAGCTCGTCTACAGGATCCCAGCCCGTCAACAGGATCCCAGCCCGTCAACAGGATCCCAGCCCATCTACAGTATCCCAGTCCATCTACAGGATCCCAGCCCGTCTACAGTATCCCAGTCCGTCTACAGTATCCCAGTCCATCTACATGATCCCTGTCCATCTACAGTATCCCAGTCCATCTACAGGATCCCAACCCGTCTACAGACTCCCAACCGGTCTACAGTATCCCAGTCCGTCTACAGTATCCCAGTCCGTCTACAGGATCCTTGTCCATCTACAGTATCCCAGTCCGTCTACAGGATGCTAGTCCGTCTACAGGACCCAGCCCGTCTACAGGATCCCAGTCCGTCTACAGGATCCCAGCTCGTCTACAGGATCCAATCCCATCAACAGGATCCCAGCCCGTCAACAGGATCCCAGCCGATCTACAGTATCCCAGTCTATCTACAGCAGTGGTCACCAAACAGTCGATCTTCAAGGCATTTCGAGTCGATCGCGAGGCATTTTGTAAAAAAACATTTTTTTCAGCAGACACTTTTTACGAAGCCTACAGCTAAAAACAAGGCTGCAACAGAGGCATCATTCCGTGTTAGCCACATCATTGCTAAGCACAAAAAAACATTTACTGACGGTGAGTTGTTCAAAGAAGCTATGACTGTCACCGCAGAAACGTAATTCCCGGACTTCAAAAACAAAGAAGACATTAAAGCAGCAATAATGGACGTGTCTCTTGGAGCATCTACTGTAGCCAGAAGAGTTGTGATGCTGTCTGATGATATTTCCCAACAAGTGCTTGAAGACTTATCGCTATGTGAATGCTTTTCTCTTCAATTTGACGAGTCCACGGATATTACAGACACAGCCCAGCTGATTGTGTTTGTTCGGATGGCTTTCCAGGATTCCACAACGAAGGAGGACTTTCTCACTCTGATTCCAATGAAATAGAGAACAAGGGGCCAGGATGTGTACAACGAATTAAAAAAATATGTGAGTGAGAAAAACATTCCAATTCAGAAATTAGTGTCAATAACAACTGATGGTGGGCGTTCAAGGAGTTGACATGGAGATAATTGATTTACAAAGTGACATTGAGTTGAAAGCTAGATCGAGAGACAAGGACTTTTGGGTACTTGTGAGTAGAGAGAAGTATGCACTCCTTCCAACCTGCGCAATTAAGGTGAAGGCCTTTTTTGGATCTACATACCTCTGTGAGATGGCCTTTTCCCAGATGAAAATAATCAAGTCCAAATATCGTTCTCGCCTTACTGATGCACATCTGACAGACTGCATTAGACTGGCCGTCTACAACAAACTTGCAGATAGTGTGCAGTCACACCCATCACATTGAGTAACAGAGAGAGAGAGACACTGCGCCCATTGCGGCATATTTTCATTGAGCCTGTCCACATTTCTTTTTTTTTTACAGCCAAATTATTACATTTCAAGACTATAGTGCACTACTTGTATGTATGAATCCTGTAATTGAGCAGAGTGTTTGTAACAAACACAAATACATTATTTTTACTGTTCAAAAAGCATTGTGGCTATGTGAAGTCCTAATTTAACAGGAACTGGTGTTTTTGTGTGGGTTGAGCCTGTTACTGAACATAGTTATAGTGCTGTTACTGCTCTTGCTTTGTTAAAATGTTTTACTTTTGCTGTGCCCGTGTGAGTGTGCTGTTGCACTTACTCTCTTGTGTGTCGTGCGTTTGTATTAAGTCTGTCAATGTTCATGCGTACAGACAGACAAATTGTGATTGTTTTAATATGGAAATAAATGTAAAGTTTACATTTTATATTTCTAGTGTTTTTTGCGATGGTAGATCTCAGCTCACATTTTGAATGAAAAGGTGATCTTGGGCCTAAATAGTTTGGTGACCACTGATCTACAGGATCCCAGCCCGTCTACAGTATCCCAGTCCATCAACAGGATCCCAGCCCATCTACAGTATCCCAGTCCATCTACAGGATCCCAGTCCGTCTACAGGATGCCAGTACGTCTACAGGATCCCAGTCCGTCTACAGGATACCAGTCCGTCTACAGGATCCAAGTCCGTCTACAGGATCCAAGTCCATCTACAGGATCCAAGTCCGTCTAGACTGACAGCTCTAAAGGTAATGAGGAGGGGGGAGATACACTATATACAGCGGGTGAAATAAGTATTGAACACGTCACCATTTTTCTCAGTAAATATATTTCCAAAGGTGCTATTGACATGAAAGTTTCACCAGATGTTGGTAACAACCCAAATAATCCATACATACAAAGAAACCAAAACAAATAAGTTCAGAAATTAAGTTATGTTAACATCCCATTTGGGCTACCATCCCACTTCAGACACCAATGTAGCAAACGGCAGGGCAGGGAAGCGGAACTGGGTCGCTGGTGTGAAAGGCAAACACCCTTTTCCTTACATGCCAGATTGTTGACCAATATCATACGTTTACTATTGCGCTACTGCTAATCCATAACTTATTAGTTTTTTCGTTAAAAGTTAAATTTGTCGTTATTAGTATTGACTCCCATCCCGCTCCTCCACTTACTCCCAGCCCAGCTTTGCAGAGTTACTTTTCTCTGTGAACAACTCCTAATTTGCTGCTCGAGGAGTAACAAGGGTTTTAGTCTCCTCACCTGACCCTGTTGTACACAGAACACCATACAGTTAACCTTAGGTGATAATTTGACAGTACCAATCAAGATATCTATCTAATTATAATATGATTATATGTCTACTTAAATTAGCAACATAATTATTCATATATACGTCTACTGTATAATAGCTAGCAAATGAGCTCGCTAGCTAGCTAGCTGACGTTAGCGTGCCTAGCTGGATCATCTGAAGGAAAATGTGTTATTTCTACAATTTCCAAAAGCTAACCAAATAAAAACATCATATTACTTTTACAAGATGTGTTTGTGCCGTCATGTGCATTAGTACCACAATTTCTAACTTATTTACATTCATTTTTACTTACACTTGTATGTTGACCTCTCCATTTTGATGTTAGTTTTAAGTTTTGGCAGACTTTTCTTAGAGGATGTACAATCATTGCAAATGTAACTATGGGTATTTCAGCCCCCCAGAGTGAACAGAATTGTACACTCGCCCACTCGATCAAAAATTAAGGCTGAGGGGTTTACGTTGCCAACCTCCCTTGTTTGGTTAATGATTTTGACCGACAGCAAAGATGGCCATGGGGATTCCCCCAAGGGGATAAGGTGAGGGTAAGTGGAGGAGGATGTGTCTTTTATGTGTGTTTGGACCACAGCCAAGGTGTGTGTGTGTGTAAACGTTCCCTCTCTCCTGGACCAGCGGGTTCACAGTGAGAGAAAATGGATGACACAAGAAGCTATAAAGACGTTCACACAGAGGTAGAGCCATTTAGCTAATCTGGAAGGACATTACAAACCGTCTAAAGGTGGGGACTATTTTAAGGACTAACATGTACAGTATGACAGTCTGTACAGCGTGTACTGGACAGAGTATAATGTGGAGGAGGACTGGACAGATTCCCAACAAGCTGAATAATATGGACAGTGAGAAAGGCTGGGGCAGCAGTCCCTACTCCCTGCACTGCTGCACTATAAAACCACATACATGTGTGGGGACAAATGAGCAAACATCTCCTGCCAGATTCCCTCTTCGAAGCCAAGATGAAGCTCCTATGACTAACCAGCTAGCATGGGCCGTGGGCCTGACGAGTTGACATAATGGCAGGGGAGCAGAGCAGCAGGGAAGATCTGTGTGGACTGGACTGGTTTTGTCCTGTTTGTTTGTGTACTCTGCTGTGGCACTGTGGCGGTCAGGGCTCTCTGTGTGACTGGTCATGGTGGTGTCTGGCTCATAGAGGAGGGATGAAGGGGTGAAGGGCCTGAGGTGACCTGATGCCTGGCCTGGAGGGCTCAGTGGAGGAAGAAAGACTGAGGCAGGAGCCAGGACAGACACCGGGGCCCAAAGAGGCACGTGCTGGGGCTGACTCCTGCACTCGCCTGATCCCGCTTTTTCCTGGCAGTCGACCCTGGCCACCACAGCAACACATGTTATAGGATATAAGTGAGTTCTTTTAATAAATGTTGAGGTATTTCTTTATTTTCTCTCAAGGTTGCAAACCACTGTTTCTCATTACAGAAAACACAAAAATGTTGCTGTTAGATGAATACTACTAGAATGCCAATGTCCTGCCCTCTTCTATATTTCAGTTACTAGACCTTACAGTAGTTTTCCTCCACTCTGAAGATTTAAAAAGGAAGACATTTGTTTGACACCTCATTCAGATTTATTCCTTTCAACTTTGGACACTTTTGCGTAGTGACTGACACCCAGTGATATGATGCCCTAATTCAGTGTGGTTGTTTTGACTCAGAAATGTAGCTTTTTAAACCTGGACTAATTTATGCAACACACAGTAAGCACCTGAGTTGACTGATTGGAGTAAAAATCATCCAACAGATACATTTCAATCTAACTAAACAGTACAGCACATAGAATACACTCATCTTCTCATGGGTTTTCTACAGTTGTCCAATAGATGGCAGACACATACAACACAACACACTGTCTACATTTCTGTAATTTAGCAGACACTCTTATCCAGAGCAACTTACAGTAGTGAGTGCATACGTTTGTCATACTCGTCAATCAAACCCACGACCCTGGCGTTGCAAGCGCCATGCTCTACCAACAGAGCCACACGGGAACCCAGTTTACTGCTAGTGCTTTAACCAGGACTGAACTGTTTTACCATGGTGGAAAAACAACTCAACACAAATGGAGCTAATTCCTTTCTTTAGGCCTTTATGGAGCCCAGCCATGATACTCCCAATATCGCCTCTCATGACCAATGTAATGCTTTGTGGTTTTAAGTTATAGACAGTGTACCAATTACCCACTGGGATCCACCTTGACCCCAAAGAACAACATAAAACACCCGAGTTGTGACCCTCCATAACTTACTGCTCCAGACTTAACCACCCTATGACCAGCCCTAAACTCACCCTGACGCCAGAGTACACACTGAATCAATCACATCGGGGAGTAAGGAGTCGTGCCGGAATCATGAAAATTCAGAGCACAATCTCTTTGTTGTTGTAGCTCCTGAATAGAACAGAATAACGCTGTTCCTTATTTTAGTGAGGAGAGACACACAGTGACGTCCGCGGGGCTTAACTAGACACTTATCATATGGAGGAAGGGATGGATGGATGGGACATGATCTGGTTCATAGTGTTGTGAGCAACCCTAACATAGATAGTGACATCAGGTAGTAAAGTGTCTCTTTCCATATAGGATAATGGGATGAGAGGATGGATGGCTTTAGCATGACTTTATTTATTACGGACGCATAGTTATTCAGCTTTTATTGCTCTGGGTGACATTTAAAACAAATGTGTTCTTCATAAGAATAAAAGCACATTGTTTATTGAAGAAAATAACCATGTGCCAAATGACATACTGGCTGCGAGGTTTGTAAATAGCCAATAATGGGAAATGCCACTTCAAAAGGGCTGTCTGTTGGAAATTATAAAAATTCCTCTAAAGACTTTTTTTCTCTGTAGTTCTTAATATGTGAAAGGCCTATTCGTGTGTGCGTGCATGCGTGTGCGTGTGTGTGTGTGTGTGTATGGGGGGTGTATCAACAGCATTCAGGCTAGCAGCATAGAGGCTCATTCCAAGGTTGACAGTCAATTAAAGGTCACATGAAACTTTTTAAATTATAAATTTAAATGAAAACGACTATACAGTATGTAAATCTTCATCTTTGGTTCAATTGATCTGTGATACAGAAAACATTTACAGTTTCACAACTATAGCGTTATCGCCAAGGATAATTTGAGTTACTGGATAACAAGGCATCACCTTACAAGACTGCCGAGTTAAAGGTCAAGGTTCAATATATTGAATAGGTTTTGATCAACTGTAATCTTTGGACAGGAAAATAAAGTGTTAGCCCCACTATAGCAGAGAGCAATTTAAGTCTTTGCACTTTGTCCATTGAAGAATCCTATGAGAATAGTGCTTGTAAACCCTGATGCTATGGCGACACCCTGCCATGCTTCTACAAAGACTCCCCTGACATCACTGACCTCTTGACCCTTAAAGTTTTAGTTTTCCATTTAGTGAAAACAACTGTTGAGTTTGCTATGTCTGTCGGTGTGTTGTTTTGTCTGCGGCTGCGTACACACCCTACTGTCCTCCCACTGCGCTGTCTCACATGTCCTCATGCCTCAGAAGGTCCAGCACACAGGGATGGGGCCAGGCGACGTCGTCCTTTGACCCTGGAACAGTTGGGCTGCGTCTGAAATGATACCCTATCCCCTATACTGTATAGTTCACTACTTCCGGTCAGGACCCATAGAGTCCTGTTAAAAAATGGTGCCATTTCTATCACACTCTCGGAGTCACCATGCAGGTCCTGTTTTGATATCTGCTTACAAGGAAACCATTGCACACTGTATGTTTTGATAAGTGGTGTCAGGCGTGTCACTGTCTTGAACTTGCCCCGCGCCTGACACTGGCAATCAGCACTTTACACTGACGGACTGGAATCACACCCAGTAATTCATTACCGAATCACTCAGCAGACCTATGGCAACGTTAATAATAACCTGCACTTGAATTGCTGAGGAAATACTTAATTTCAGCCAAGCTCCAAACCTATCCACACACACTCTGTTTATACACATGGAAGTTAACAGGGGTGTCATTTCAGTTTAAGGGGATGTCAGAAGTAATGACCTCTTCTGTATGCAGAGAGAGGATGATGGCAGGTGACGGCCGCCGGAGGACACATTGAACTTCACACCAAGGAAGGAAAAACATTTGAGGATTTTATATTACGTATACATTTCTCACATCTATCAAGGTTTTGTAATGTTGTGATTTACTGTTGTGAGTTCTATCTAATAGAGGGGTTAACATATTAGGCCTTATGTTGTAGAGAAGCAACAAAAAGCAAGGTTATCTTTATTATTAGCAACATACAGTACCAGACAAAAGTTTGGACACACCTACTCATTCAAGGGTTTTTCTTTATTTGTACTATGTTCTAAATTGTAAAATAATAGTGATGACATCAAAACTATGAAAAACACATATGTAATCATGTAGTAACCAAAAAAGTGTTAAACAAATCAAACTATATTTTATATTCTTCAAAGTAGCCAGCCTTTGCCTTGATGACAGCTTTGCACAGTCTTGGCATTCTCTCAACCAGCTTCACCTAGAATGCTTTTCCAACAGTCTTGAAGGAGTTCCCACGTATGCAGAGCATTTGTTGACTTATTTTTCCTTCACTCTGCGGTCCAACTCATCCCAAACCATCTCAATTGGGTTGATGTCGGGTGATTGTGGAGGCCAGGTCATCTGATGCAGCACTCCATCACTCTTCTTCTTGGTCAAATAGCCCTTACACAGCCTGGAGGTGTGTTGGGTCATTGTCCTGTTGAAAAACAAATAGTTTTAGTCCCACTAAGCGCAAACCAGATGGGATGGCGTATTGATTCAGAATGCTGTGGTAGCCATGCTGGTTAAGTGTGCCTTGAATTCTAAATTAACCACTGACAGTGTCACCTGCAAAGCACCCCCACACCATCACGCCTCCACCTCCATGCTTCACGCGGGGAACTTCTTCTTATTGGTGTCCTTTAGTATTGGTTTCTTTGTTGCAATTCGACCATGAAGGCCTGATTCACGCAGTCTCCTCTGAACAGTTGATGTTGAGATGTGTCTGTTACTTGAACTCTGTGAAGCATTTATATGGGCTGAAATACGAGGTGCAGTTAACTCTAATGAACTTATCCTCTGCAGTAGAGGTAACTCTGGGTCTTCCTTTCCTGTGGCGGTCCTCATGAGAGCCAGTTTCGTCATAGCGCTTGATGGTTTTTACGACTGCACTTGAAGAAACTTTCAAAGTTCTTGACATTTTCTGGATTGACTGCCCTTCATATCTTAAAGTAATGATGGACTGTCATTTCCACAAATTGACTGAACTGATTGAAATGCATTCCAGGTGACTACCTCATGAAGCTGCTTGAGAGTATGCGTGTGCAAAGCTGTCATCAAGGCAAAGGGTGGCTACTTTGAAGAATCTCAAATATAAAATACATTTTGATTTGCATAACACCTTTTTTGGTTACTACATGATTCCATCTGTGTCATTTCATAGTTTTGATGTCTTCACTATTATTCTACAATGTAGAAAATAGTAAAAATAAAGAAAAACCCTTGAATGAGTAGGTGTGTCCAAACTTTTTTTTGACTGGTACTGTAGGCCTAATGACGCAGGATCCCAGTGTATCCACGGTAGGGGTGTTACACATCATTAGCAGCAATTTCTAACAATCTAATATATTATATCTAACAAAGCAACATTAACAAATCCGTTATATCTACTGACTAATCTCTTAGAAAGTCTAGAAACTAAAATTGATCTTCTGCTGTCCCCATAGGAGCACCCTTTGAAGAACCATTTTTGGTTCCAGGTAGAACCCCTTTGGTTCTAGGTAGAACCATTCTGGGTTCAATGTATAACCCTTTCCACCCAAAAGGGTTCTACCTGGAACCCAAAAAGGTTCTACCTGGAACCAAAAAGTGTTCTCCTATGGGGACAGCCGAAGAACCCTTTTGGAACCCTTTTTTCTAAGAGTGTAGGGATGTTTCCTAAGGCAAAGTTTCTGATCATAACAGCACATCTGTATGCTATTGTTCGAAACCACTGTCTCAGTATACACCCTAATAGCCCCTCATTTTCTGAATCAAGACTCAAAGGGTTACTCAATAGTTCACAGGCATCAAAAGTAATATCCCTGGGGGAAGGGTTTTAGGGCGTCAGAAACAAAACATTTAGCATTAATGACAGTCATAGTGTTCCCCTCGCTCCATCTTTTCTTTTGACATTGTTAGATCTTTGACTGCTTAACATTTAGTTTCACTCTGTGCATCAGAATGTCTTTATTAATCTCTCCGGCAACCACACAGAGACAGAGGATGAGGTCGTCTCTGATATTAATGACTGCAGTGCCTTTGAAGTTGGCAAATAGGCATGAGGAATTTGTGCACAAAAGCTGAAAACAAAAAACGTGGTCCACTATTGCTGCATAATTATTAATGCGCCACATTTGCTTTTGAAAAGCATGCCTGTCTGTTCTTTGTTCATAATGGGAGCAAGGGAAATCCATCAATATGTTTTTGTTTTGGTATCAGTTTGCACAAAGTGAGCGTGGTTAATGGTTAACCTTTACAGTCAAAAGGTGGCCGCTGGCCAGGGAACGGTGCAGTCCATGCCACTCCATCACCCAAACATTGGCTTCAGTCCGTCGGTCAGTCTGGGGATTCTAAACCCCCCCCTGTTGATTTAGGGACTCTTATAGCTCAGCCGTACCCCAATCGCCCCCCCACACCACCTTTCAACAAAGGAACAAAGTTTCCTACCTCAAGTGTGCAGTGGCCTCCATTGCCGGTTCATGATGAAATACATGTCACAGTGTTTGAAGCTGAGCTGTTTGTTCATAGTGAGAACAAAGGGAAGGAAATGCCTCTTATAATCTTTAGTAGAATTGAAGTGGGGGAGCATGAATGCTGCTGCCAGTGTGATTGAATGTACTGATTCCATTTTGCTCTATCCTTTTCAGGCCTCATAAACAAGACACTTTATCTCTTTCAACAATGTAAGACTATGAATGAATTGTGTGGAATAACTGTCAATGTCAATTTGACCATCAAAATAGCTAACATTATGGCCTAAACTAGAGCTTGTAAACTTGGTGAAATCTGGGAAGTCCTCAGACACTATAACCACGAGACAACTAGTAAATCAGAACACTACCCAGAGGGAAGGGCTTGGTTTGCAGCGGGCCGAGGGATGTCTAGTCTGGGGGTAGCAAGGGTTTAGTGGACTCTGTGGAACCCAATGAAACATCATCCCCTGAGATCCCCATCCATAGACTGGGTGAACTCTGGGCCCCAATCCACAGTCACACTGAGGGAAACTCTGGGCCCCCATCCACAGTCACACTGGGGGGAACTCTGGGCCCCTATCCACAGTCACACTGGGGGGAACGCTGGGCCCCTATCCACAGTCACACTGGGGGAACTCTGGGCCCCCATCCACAGTCACAATAGGGGAAAGCTGGTCCCCTATCCACAGTCACACTGGGGGACCTCTGGGCCCCTATCCACAGTCACACTGGGGGGAACTCTGGGCCCCTATCTACAGCCACACTGGGGGGAACTCTGGGCCCCTATCCACAGTCACACTGGGGGGAACGCTGGGCCCATATCCACAGTCACACTGGGGGAACTCTAGCCCCCATCCACAGTCACACTAGGGGAAAGCTGGTCCCCTATCCACAGTCACACTGGGGGGACCTCTGGGCCCCTATCCACAGTCACACTGGGGGGAACTCTGGGCCCCTATCCACAGTCACACTGGGGAGAACTCTGGGCCCCCATCCTACTTGTCTTTCCTTTGTTGTGGTCACTGGGACAAACGTTTACCAGCAGTGCTGGAGAATGGAAACTACTCGCTCAGTTCTCCCGCTGCAGTTAACGATTAAACAGGAGATCCTATTACCACGACGTTACCACGGCGAGCCCGGAACATCAAGGCAGACTTGGATCCTTTCTCCCACCCCTCTGGCTGAATTAAGCACAAAAGTCCGAAACCAACTGACTCCTATTTATTTTCTTACTTATAGCTTGTATCCATTACGCCCAGGGAAATTCCTCAAGCCACTGAGGTTCTTTACGCTACTAGGCCTAGATCATGATGAAGTTAATTCCTGAAGTTGTTTTCCTTGTTTATTCCTGTTCATAATGAATGCACTTTCCCATCTACTCCTGGTTCATTTGAAGTCATTTAGGATTACAGGTTGGGTTCTCCAGGGGCCTCACTTTCAAAGTCACCAGAAACCACTCCTTGGGTGTCTACAACTCAGACAGCGGCAGACAAACACAACAACCATGATGAACTGGGTAAACAACATCCCCCCCAAAACCCAAGTGATTTCTGTTTGAGTCTTGTGGGTTCCAACCCCAGACCCAGTCTGTGAGACGCTGCGACAGAGATGAAGGGTCGTGGTCACTCCAGACCCAGATTTGTTTTCCACAGCAGTCCCACTCCCTGGCCTCCTGGCTGAGCCTGGCTGGGATGCACCACCTAACGACCCACCGGGGACATCTGCCATCTCAATTAAAAAGGCATGTATGTGCTCCACATTTGTTTGTGCTCACAGATGATTTTTGGTATTTCTCAAATGCCTGTGTGATGACATTGTACATAGCTTTTTTCGTCTTGTGGCTGGTTTCCCGTGGAAAATGCACTCTGCACAAACTACTGTACCCGTTTTGTGTCTGTCTGTGGGGACAAAATTAAGACTAGAATGAGTCTCGCTGATGTTCCCTTCGCCACAATTAAGAGCAGACTCGATGTGCGTCGCGAGGTTGGAGAACACACAAGACGAGACAGCCCGTACCTTGCTCTCTCCTCCGCTCCTCTGAGACAATGACTGGAGGCAGATCCCCTGCCAAACTCTCCTGGGTTTCAGACTAGAAAACAACAAAACCATCCATAACAATGAGTGCTTTATTATTTCTCATTTTTCATTGTAACAATACAACTAGTAATAAAAGTTTATAAGACATATTTAACATTGGTGAAAGACCGTAATTAAGTATATATTTAAGGGTATCTAACAAACTTGTCATTTCCTAGCAATTGCAATGTTGTAAATAATGTGTATTGGTGTTATTACATACGACTACACTCTAGAGCACTAGCAACATTACTGTTCTGACAAGGACATGGAAACAGGTACGAACTTGAAATGAATATGTTGATGTATTGTCGTGTGTGGTCAGATGTCTGTCTACATATTCCTCAAAATATGATTTCTGAACTTGAGGTGTTATTACGTTTCTGCATACATTGTGTATTTGGCCACTGGTTTCCATTGGACAACTGCACCGTCCTGGGAGCACCAAAGGACCACACACAGCACCTTGCCCCAGGCACGTTCTGAATTTTGGAAGACACTGCTGTTAAGAGTCACTGGTCACACGGTCTTATATGGCCATTGGTTTGTTTATATAGCTTTATATAGCCACTGGTTTGGTTATACAGCTTTATATGGCCATGGGTTTGGTTGTACAGCTTTATATGGCTACTGGTTTGGTTATACAGCTTTACATGGCAACTGGTTTGGTTATACAGCTTTATTTAGCCACTGGTTTAGTTATACAGCTTTATGTGGCCACTGGTCACTCTCTGGTTGTGTCTTCCTGGCCATACAGACAGTTCAGCCAGTGGAACCTTATATAGCCACTGGTTTGGTTATACAGATTTATATGGCAACTGGTTTGGTTATACAGCTTTATTTAGCCACTTGTTTAGTTATACAGCTTTATGTGGCCACTGGTCACTCTCTGGTTGTGTCTTCCTGGCCATACAGACAGTTCAGCCAGTGGAACCTCATGCACCATGGCTACATGTTCCAGATCCTGTAATAACCTAAAGAGGTCTTACAGTAAGGTGCTCTTACAGCCATGTTTTCACAAGACAGAAATCACAGCATCCTGCAACCTTTCCACTGGTCAACCATAGATCTCAGCTGGGGGAACATAGGTCATTTTATAGCAGAAGTAGGTAGTAGATCTAACCAAACCCATCATTTGAAAAAGTGCATATTGTCAATCATGACTGGTTTACCAATGGATCTACCAGTGGATGATTTCAGCACTCTATGGCTGTATTTTCAAATTAACTCTGTGTGGTACTGGTAATTGTAGGTGAGTGAGAGGAGTCCTGGTCTAAGATACCTTGATTTTGAGAAAGCAATGCTTTTGGTTAGCCAGCTTTTAAACGGCCATGGCGGTTTCTACAGCTTAGTCTCAAGGATGTACCATTCGGCTGAAGGCCGGCAGATGAGGCAATAGCAGCACAACACCAAGGGCTATGTCACCCAGCCTTCATCCAGCCCACCCACCATCAACACTCACTCAGAACTCCAATGATAGATTTCTCCTATAAGACCAGCTAGGAGCATTGAAGAGTCTTCATTGTGTAATTGTAATGGCTTAAACATGATTCCAGGAAACGTTGTGGCTTTTCGCTGGTTCCCCTCGACCCAGACGTGGATGTAAAATGTAAGAACTCTCGTCTTGCCCTTTGATGATTTGGTGTCTACTTTCCCGAATTTTGAATGAGCCGGGGCAGCATGATACTCGAGGGACCATGACATTTTGTGGAATTTCCTGAGCAATAACCGGCCCTATGACAAAAGAAAGAGGATTACGTTTATTGTCTTAGAGACATTTTTAAGTCAGAGCCTCACTCAACGTTATGTGAAGTGTCAATAAAATTTGAATGGTAGAAATGTAGTTACCTTATATTGTCGTCAGAAGAACCAGACTGTGGTTCTTCTGTGGTGCTTAGAACTGTGACCAAAACAAGACAAGCTCGACAATGGATACATGCATACAATCCACATACAGTAAGCACAGCTCATAATCACATACTGTACATGAACTACAGGGCCTGATACTGTACAGGAGGCTAACCGTTGGCTGAGAACCCAACAGACAAATTGTTACAGTACAGACTCAAGTTTTCACTGGAAGGCATGCACCACTGGTGAGGTCTGTCTGATCTGGGCATCACCTTTCAATTTAGCATGTTGTAAGTTTTTCCCTTAGAGGATCTAAACCTCCAACGTTTGTCCATAAACAAGGTTGTCTTACATGGGGTTATAATTGTGTTTTTTCATACTGGATCATATAATCACCATAAGCCGGGGCCGGGTGCTGTGCCTGCCACAGCTGGTGAGAAGACTCTCTGAGAGGTCAACATGCAGAGGGCTGGTGTTCTGGCAGAATTTCACTCTATGCGTCCCAAATGGCACCCTATTCATTTTATGGTGCACTACGTTTGACCTGTGATCAAAGTGCTCTGGTCAAAAGGAGCGCACTATGTAGGGAATATGGTGCCATTTGGAACGTAGACACTCTGCTTCAGCAGTGATTCATGGTGTACTTGTACAGTGGTCATCCACCAGGTCTAAATAGAGTAGGACAGCAACCCAACAGGAGGAAACGCTCAGACACACAGGAAGAGACTACTGAGCCTTCCTCACTGATTGTTTTAGTTTGGAGTCGTCCATCTTTTTTTTGTCCCACCCATGTCTTTCTCCGTTTATTTCTCTTTATTTTCTCTGCTTCCCTTTCTCTCTGTATCTCGGTGTACAGTATTTAGTCCAATAAAATGGATGTCATCTCATGCACATTGAAGCACACAATATGTACCGTTGTGGTGACAGTGTTGACACGGAACAGTCCCCTGACTGTTGTCAAGCAAAGTAGCAAGTTTGTCAGGATGACAGTGACATTTACAATAAGCTGAATATTAGCAGATGGTCTGCGTTACACTTTTTCATGAAGACATGACTTGGGGTTTGATTGACTTGTTGTCTTGTGTGCCTCAAGCAAAATACATTTACCTCAGCTTGGCTTAAGCTAATGTGCTGCCTGACTATTGGCTAGCTCATCAGTGCACAGGCCTCCGAGCCAGAAGTGACAGAGGTTGTGTGAGCTCCAACACACTGGGTTAGAATACAATAGCTTTGGATTGAAGAAGGGGAGGGTTGTTATTGATGAGGTGACAAGTACAGTGCTTACCCCTGAGGCCGCTGGCCCAATGCTACTCCCCCTAGAATCACTCAACAACACAGTGAAAACAAGTGGTATCTTCAGGAATATGTTGCTTCCACTAAGTAGTCCACCAGCCCAAGTTTAGATCTCCCCCCTCCTGCTAAAGACACATTCAAATTAGCTGTGGTCAGGATTTCTTCAAATACACAGTTAGATTCATGCAAACTCTTCTCCCCAACTCACCTCTCTCGTCTGGCCTGAGGTAACCACACGCCGGGGTCACTGCACTCTGCAAGAGCCAAGCCAGACCCATAATTTAGCTTTTGTTTCAGATGTAGCCTCAATGCCTTAAATATAAAGACACTGCTAGGCCTGCCTGGCAATGTCAGAGTAAAGAGAGAGGGGTAAAGAGAGAGAGGGAGAGAAAGAGACAAAGAGGGAGAGAGAGAAACCTCACATAGCAGTGAGGTGAATAGTGAGTTCTTTTCAGCACAGTAAGGAAGCCTTCACTATACAGATTGTGTGGACAGGAAGAGCTGGGTAACGACGAGTAGACTCAGCCAAACCACCAGCCATTACTGACCATTACAGCCAATGTCCAATCAGTATTCTGGACTAGTCCTCTGTCCTATTAGGTCACAACCAGCACATTTAGGGAATTCTCTGAGACTACCAAGTGAAAGCATTTTCTGACAGTCCAATAAATTATGTTCTACTGTCATTGCATTTTATGTTGTTTTTATGAGCTCTCTGTTGCAAGCAACTGACTTAGAAAAACAAACCAGAATCTTATCCTTTTATGGCCTCATGAATTTAGTCTTCTCTCTATCAATCCCTGCTTGTAGCTACAGGGTTCGTCTGACTTGCTTTCCATGATATCGTTTATGAAGGATGATATATTTTCATTATTTTTCAGTGGTTGTCAATTACTGCACTGTATTTGCTTGCCATAACTTGTAAAGAGAAGAACACTGACCCTTTTCTCAGAATCATAGTATTGAATTTACACAGTAAATGCTATATTTTCATTCAGGAACGTTATGTCCTAGAGGAAAACATTTAAAACAGTGACTTAAAGTCAGACTCTAACACCATTTTACCATGTGTTTGTCTGGCTAGATACTGTCAATGTGGAGATTCTCCTCCTAGTACCATTATTTGGTCCAAAACATTGACCCTCTTTGGCAATGACACTATGTCTTAGAACACCAAAGCCAAGGTTGTGAGTCATAAGAACTTCCATCTGCCACCATAGACGGCTATAGCCTTGCTACCCAGCTGACATCTGTGTGGCCCAAACCTAATCTCTAGCTCAGGATGAAACAGGTTTTCTGCTGTACACCACGTGTTGTTGGATGCAAAACAGCATCATGCACTGCACACACACACCACAGCTGGACTTTCATTGTAATAAAAATAAGAGGAGTGGGTGGTGGGTTAGCGAGCTAAACAGAGCCCAAAGCCACAGTTTCCTCAGGGAAAACAAACATAGCTCCTTTCTGGAGGACCAGGCCAGTCAGTGGATCATAGTGCCTGACCCCAGGAAGTTTCCCTTTCAGCCCCTAGGAGGCCAGGTTCTGGACACATTGTTCCTCCTCCACCAGGGACCCAGCTGGAGAGATGTGTGACATCTCCATGGGACAGACTGACTGCAGAGTGTCCCCAGTCACAGGGCCAGACTGCAGTGTTTCCCCAGCCACCAGCCATAGCCCAGAAACCACTGGCTCCTGGTGTATCATTTGACTCGTTCCACTGTGAGCAAACAGTCCAATCAATGGTTTCCTATAAGATGACTGCTTATTGGCGCACTCTGGTCTTTTGTGTGTCTCACATGCCTAGCGGGTAGAGCGTTTAAAAAATGTATATATTTCACCTTTATTTAACCAGGTAGGCCAGTTGAGAACAAATGAGAATTTCTCATTTACAACTGTGACCTGGCCAAGATAAAGCAAAGCAGTGCGACAAAAACAACAACACAGAATTACACATGGGATAAACAAACTAACAGTCAATAACACAATAGAAAAGTCTATGTACAGTATGTGCAAATGTAGTGAGATCAGGAAGGTAGGGCAATAAATAGGCCATAGTGGCGAAATAATTACAAATTAGCATTAACACTGGAGTGATAGATGTGCAGATGATTATGTGCAAATAGAGATACTGGGGTGCAAATGAGCAAAAATAATAATATGGGGATGCGGTAGTAGGGTGGGCTATTTAATGAAGGGCTGTGTACAGGTGCAGTGATCGGTAAGCTGCTCTGACAGCTGATGCATAAAGTTGAGGGAGATGGTAGTCTCCAGCTTCAATGATTTTTGCAATTCGATCCAGTCAATTGGCAGCAGAGAACTGGAAGGATTGGCGGCCAAAGGAGGTGTTGGCTTTGGGGATGACCAATGAAATATTCCTGCTGGAGCGCATTCTACGGGTGGGTGTTGCTATGGTGACCAGCGAGCTGAGATAATGCAGGGATTTACCTAGCAAAGACTTATAGATGACCTGGAGCCAGTGGGTTTGGCGACAAATATGTAATGAGGGCCAGCCAATGAGAGCGTACAGGTCGCAGTGGTGGGTAGTATATGGGGCTTTGGTAACAAAACGGATGGCACTGTGATAGACTACATCCAATTTGCTGAGTAGAGTGTTGGAGGCTATTTTGTAAAGTCATGGATCGGTAGGATAGTCAGTTTTTATGAGAGCATGCTTGGCAGCGTGAGTGAAGGAGGCTTTGTTGCGAAATAGGAAGCCAATTCTAGATTTTATTTTGTATTGGAGATGCTTAATGTGAGTCTGGGAGGAGAGTTTACAGTCTAACCAGACACCTAGGTATTTGTAGGTGTCCACATATTCTAAGTCAGACATGTCAAGAGTAGTGATGTTAGCATTCGATTGAAAAGCATGCATTTAGTTTTACTAGCATTTAAGAGCAGTTGGAGGCCACAGAAGGAGTGTTGTATGGCATTGAAGCTTGTTTCAAGGTTTGTTAACACAGTGTCCAAAGAAGGGCCAGATGTATACAGAATGGTGTCGTCTGCGTAGAGGTGGATCAGAGAGTCCCCAGCAGCGAGAGCAACATCATTGATATATACAGAGAATAGAGTCGGCCCAAGAATTGAACCCTGTGGCACCCCCATAGAGACTGCCAGAGGTCCGGACAACAGGCCCTCCGATTTGACACACTGAACTCTATCTGTGAAGTAGTTGGTCAGTGATCTGTTTGTTAGCTTGGCTTTCGAAGACTTTAGAAAGGCAGGGCAGGATGGATATAGGTCTATAACAGTTTGGATCTATAGTGTCTCACCCTTTGAAGAGGGGGATGACCGGGGCAGCTTTCCAATCTCTAGGTATCTCAGACGATACAAAAGAGATGTTGAACAGGCTAGTAATAGGGCTTACAACAATTGTGGCAGATAATTTTAGAAAGAAAGGTTCCAGAGAGCTGTTGGCCGGGGTAGGGGTAGCCAGGTGGAAAGCATGGCCAGCCGTAGCAAAATGCTTATTGAAATTTTCGATTATCGTAGATTTATCGGTGGTGACAGTGTTTCCTAGCCTCAGTGCAGTGGGCAGACTTTACAGTGTCCCAGACCTTTTTGGAATTAGTGCTACAGGATGCAAATTTCTGTTAGCCTTTGCTTTTCTAACTGACTGTGTATATTGGTTCCTGACTTCCCTGAAAAGTTGTATATCGCGGGGGTTATTCAATGCTAATGCAGTACGCCACAGGATGTTTTTGTGCTGGTCAAGGGCCGTCAAGTCTGGAGTAAATGGGGAATGCTTATTTGAGGAAACCACTTTTAAAGATCAACCAGGCATCCTCTACTGACGGGATGAGGTCAATATCCTTCAAGCATTCCCGGGCCAGATCGATTAGAAAGGCCTGTTCGCTGAAGTGTTTTAGGGAGCATTTGATAAGGGGTGGTCGACCACAGATAAGGGGTGGGGTGGTTGTTTGACCGCGGACCCATTACGGACGCAAGCAATGAGGCAGTGATCGCTGAGATCCTGGTTGAAGACAGCGGAGGTGTATTTGGAGGGCAAGTTAGTCAGGATGATATCTATGACGGTGTCCATGTTTACAGATTTAGGATTGTACCTGGTAGGTTCCTTGATAATTTGTGTGAGATTGAGGGCATCTATTTTAGATTGTAGGACGGCCGGGGTGTTAAGCATATCCCAGTTTAGGTCACCTAACAGTACGAATTCTGAAGATAGATGGGGCAATCAATTCACAAATGGTGTCCAGGGCACAGCTGGGGGCAGAGGGGGGTCTGTAACAAGCGGCAACAGTGAGAGACTTATTTCTGGAAAGGTGGATTTTTGGCCAGTAACCAAAATAATTGTAAATAAGAATTAGTTTTTAACTGACTTGCCTAGTTAAATAAAATTGTTAAATAAAAATAAAATAAATAAACATGCATGGGCTTGGTTTAGCTGTTGATATAGGCCTATCATAGGCTGTGTTTACACAGGCAGCTCCAAAAAAGATCTGATGTAAAAAGATCTGCTGTGATTAGTCAAAATACCAATTAGTGGAAAAAAGATCAGAAATGGGCTGCCTGTGTAAATGCAGCCATAGTTACGTTTTGTACAAGAGGCTTTTGTTTTGGTTGTTGTTGTTGTAACTGAACTGACTCAATAAGTCACCCATCCCCATCGTGTTTTGGTTGATGTTGTTGTAACTGAACTGACTCAATAAGTCACCCATCCCCATCGTGTTTTGGTTGTTGTTGTAACTGAACTGACTCAATAAGTCACCCATCCCCATCGTGTTTTGGTTGTTGTTGTTGTAACTGAACTGACTCAATATGTCACCCATCCCCATCGTGTTTTGGTTGTTGTTGTAACTAAACTGACTCAATAAGTCACCCATCCCCATCGTGTTTTGGTTGTTGTTGTTGTAACTGAACTGACTCAATAAGTCACCCATCCCCATCGTGTTTTGGTTGTTGTTGTTGTAACTGAACTGACTCAATAAGTCACCCATCCCCATCGTGTTTTGGTTGTTGTTGTTGTAACTGAACTGACTCAATAAGTCACCCATCCCCCATCGTGTTGTTTTGTTTTAGCTGCTTCTTCCAACCCTGCACCGTGGGATCCTATTCGCTGGAAAGCTTGCTGTTGGAAACATTCTTCGCTACAGATGACATCTGGAATCCTAGTTTTCCACATCTCCCTGTTGTAAGTGTTTATGTTTAAGACCACTTTCAAGTCTAATCTTGTCATGTTTTATTAAAACCTGAAGTATTCACTGAGAGGAGTCCAGCAGCACAGGACTACCCTAGTAGGTTCTTCTACAGAGGTCTCCTATGAGGAGGAGACAGAAATACATCCCATACTTAATGGACATTCTTATTTTTTTGCATATTTATTTACCATTTCAGTTTTTGCCATGTCTTATACACACTGTGCTCCAGTTGTGTGGGTTTTCGTTAGTTACGTACCAGTTGGTCAAAGAGAGTTGTAGGCATGCATGTGTTGTCTCTTCTATAGAGCGATATGAGGTTCTATATGATACTTCAGGGTCTTGCAAGGTCTTAAATGCTAAGAATCCCTAGAAAATATTATTGTAACCTACACGTACCAAATTCAGCATATCTAAGAAAACAACATTCAATGTTATCCAAAGGGCACCAATTACGAGTATTTCTATACTGCTTATTTAAAAGAATAAGGTTTGCTGCATATAATTGCATCTGAAAGAGTGTGCTATATGGCAAGAAACCACACCGGGTCATTATATGCCCATAGATATTGTCAGCATTATGATTGTCTTTGTATGCCAATGGTAAACAAAGCAAGACAGCCGATTCCTTCCTCTAGGAAACCAAGCATATCTCATATTTCATTTAATATTTCATACGGGCCATTGTAACAATTGTGTTATTATGGCAGTGTAAACAGACCTTTGCACTGGGCAGGGCTTCAGGAATGCATGCTGATGTACAAGCCGATTCAGTGCTGGCCACATGCAAGGAGCTAGACCAGGGATGTTGAACTCTGACCCTACGATGTCCGGAGACTGCTGGTTCTCTCTTCTTCCTAATAATTAACTGCACCCACCTGGTGTCCCAGGTGTAAATCAGTCCCTGATTATAGGTGAACAATGAAAAAACGCAGTGGAACTGGCTTCGAGGTCCAGAGTTAAGTTTGAGGGCTATAGTAGTTATTACAGCACAGTTTGGTGGCTATTGGGAAAGGTGGGGCCCTCTAATCATATTGAAAGGGAAATAGTCAAATGTTTTAACTTAGTATTTCATGACTTACATTTCAGGCCTCTGTGCAATTGTTATCGCAATAACAATCCCCCATCCCCATAGAGGCCTCCTTTAACTGGATGCACAATTTATCTCTAAACCGTTTAAGTGACCACTTATCATCCATTAATACAGATGGATTTTCTTTGCTTTGAAAATTTATCAAAGACATGGAGCGGTCCAGGGCGCCATTCTAACTTCAGAGATGACTCTCTCGCTTAGTGCTCTCTTAGTTACCAGCAGCACATTTCTGCTGGCTCAACTGATTTCAGTCACAATGATGGAGAGGGAGAGTATAATTTACCTGGATCCCATGACAGCACTGGTGTTACCCCCTCCACAGCCCCTCGGTACCCTGGCCTTAGGCTGGCCTTGCGAGGCACCCCTCCTGACCCTAACCTCCACCGTCCTCCTCAGCCCCCATGGAGCCCGGCCAAGAAAATGTATAGAAATTAACCATGGGCTAATCTGCTGATGCTATACCTATCTCTTCTTACTTTCCCTCTCTGTTGCGGTTTTTAGCCTATGTCTCTCTGTGCCTCTGTGAAGGGAATGGAGATGCACTCTTAACCTCCGGGTAAGGCAGACTCAGACATTCCTTAAGCCATACTACAGTGAACTGTATATCTGTGCAGTATGATATTGTATGACGTGAAAACACTTATTTTCAGAAAGCAACTTGTCTTTGAAATCAGTAATATTTGACCATGGTGAGGATGGTGGAGAGGAGAGCACAATACAATGGGGAGACAGTACAGTATAAGCTCTCATGCTTCACCTACCAGGACCACAGAAAGAGTAAACCTACACTCCTGAGGTAGGAGCTTCAGAATGTGGCTATGAAGGTCAATATGAAGTGTGTACATACAGTATGTGTGTGTGTGTGTGCATTCATGGGTGTGTGAGAAACAGACAGAGAGTGAGAGAGAGTGTGAGTGTGTGTGGTCCTATTTATATTTGAGGGTTTTAGTTCAATATTTGCTTTTCCTTAGGTTGCCAGTGACATTTTTAGTAAGAAAGATTCAAACCTGTCATGACACTGGTTGGAATTGTGTGAAATTAAAACCAAAAGTGGATGAACATGTGTAATATTATGTCACGAGACAAACCTATTCCACTTCAGGACCAGGTGGGGGAGTAGAGTTCCAGCATTAGCATTATACAACTGGTTGTTTGAATTCTGGATGCTGATTGGATGAGCAGTGTCCCAAGCCATGCTGTATTGGCCATCACAGAAATAACAACTGTATGCCTGCTAACAGTTTCATCTCAAAATGATCACTGCGCCTCCGCAAGTATATTATGTTCATGTTGTTGTCCGAATCATCTTTTGTATTTATCTCAACTCGCACATTATTTACCCTTGCTTCCAGCCTAGCATTTAGTTTGGTACAGCAGGGGTTAATATAAGCCTCGCTTTCTGCCTGTCTTACCTCGGAAACAATGTTTCACTTTTGAATTTCGATCTCTGTACCATATATAGAGTGAACGGTGCCCAGACGAGACAAGACCACTTTTTCTGAGCCAGTCAAAATCACGCATCAACGTCATTATCATGGACATATCCAAGTAAATGGCAATAGAAAAAAAACTCTAACAAATTAAAATGCAGCTAGTGTACTGGCATTCCAGGTTCAGAAATGTATTGTTTGCCCGCGTTACAGACGGCTATATTGGTCCGCTAACACAGGACAAGTAAAGGCCAAGTGCACCCTCAGCACCCTACTTCCCGCGGCTATGCAGTCACAGGTAAATGGGTTGACTGGCCCTCCACTATCACGTCGGGCCGAACAACGCCATTTACCTGTGACTGTATTCATGATATAGCACTGCCTTTTGTGCTTTATTGCTTATGTAATAGTAGTCATTACAACATCTTATTTTAAAGAATTTGAATTTAAAACATTTGAGCTTTTTTTCCACAAATAATACACAATCTTGCTTTGGCATAGTGGGAGCCTAAAACATTTTATTTTATTGTTAGTTTTAGTACTAAAGTACTAAATTGAGCTCAAATCCTAAAAGTCTATTTTTGGTAAATAAGAATTTAAATCCCCCCTCTCCAGAACTAGGTGAAATCACCCCTGACAAACACACAGACACAGACGAAACAAATTAGTCAAATGGTGTCAGAGCCAAACCCAAACATATCTCAGATCCGTTTAGTAAACCTGCCTGCCCAACACATTGTATGCTGCTATTTGTTCTGTGTTTCTGGGTTTCATACTCACACAAGGCTTTGCTGTCTCTGGTCTTCCACATTCATTAAGGAAGAGATGCACCACACATCATGCAGGGTTGACCAATCAACAGAGGTCAATCGCACAATGCAGTGTGGTTTTTGTCTGCTTCCCTGTTGTCCTGAACTGAAGCTTCCTTCCTTGTTTACATACAGGAGGAAATTAAACAGATTGTGGTTTCTCCATGTGGCAACAGAAGTTCAAATGTATGCTTCCCTGACTGTAATGGCTTGAGACTAGTTGGTAAACAGAACACAACCAAGAGTTATTTCTGTTAGAGGTTGCAGAACCGGGCTTGGCGCAGTCACATGGTTAGGAATTTCCTCTGCACATAGCATGGTGGGAAGACAATGGCTCGTTAAGGCCCTACAGAGGCCAGTTCATAATTGATGGTTTAAGTTCCTTTATGAAATGGATAGTGTAATGGGAGAATGAGGTGTGTATGGGAACTTTCATACACCGTATAGTAGTCTACACAACTGAGGAGAGAGGCCCACATTTAGGAGCAAACCAGTGATGGTGTCTCTATGGTGAAAGAAGCAGGAATGCTATATCAGGAATTTTAATCAGTAAATGCAGGAAATTATTCTTCTTCTCACTCCATTGTCTCAGTGAGTATCCATTCCAATCCTCTGCCTGAACAAACTACCGTGCACAATTCAGCTTTGGCTTTTGTGTCAATTCTTTTTTTCACTGCCTAACATGGAAAAAATATTTATTTCCATGTTTTTCACCTCTGATTCAGAGAGGTTGAAGGCTCCATGTTTAGGTTAAGATAGACATCAGGAAGGACAGACAGACAGGGGCAAGACCCACCAGCATATGAGGTGAGATGAAAACAAGAGAGAGAGACATGTTTTCCCCCTTCCAGCAGCTAGCTCTCTCTCTCTCTCTCTCTCTCTCTCTCTCTCTCTCCCCGTCTCTCTGTAGTCTCACTCTCTCTCTCCCATCCCCCTCCTATCTCCCCACCTGTGCATGCACTATTGCCACGGGCACCCAGCCACGCTCTTCTAAAACAACAGCAGGCTGAGTCGTCTCATACCACCATGTCTTTCAGCACCAACATTCTCATCCTACTTCTCCTCAGACGGAGAAACACATGAAGGCAGGTATTTCTGCTGAAAGCTATAATAAATCATTGGGCTTTTGTGTCCCTGTTGCTAATGTGTTGTCTCTCCTCCGAGCTCGTTCTGGAGTTGACAGAAGTCTACTTTTAGAGGAGAAGGAGTGGACCGAAGCCAGTTTCAGCACTGCTTAGTAATTCTCACACCCTGTCATCGCCCCAATGCCCCATTTCCCTCATCTGAATGGAAAGCAGAGTACTGGCGACACAGGGAGCAGGTACAGCCAGCTAACAGGGTTCTGCCCAGGGTTAAACAGAGGCTTTACGGATCCTTGGATTTTCTCCTAGGAGGCAAGCAGTGTTTAGGTTGATAGAACATGCTGTAGAACAAATTGAGAAGCAAATGTTGATTTTAAGTTCATGTCCACAACTTATTTTGGCCATTGCATGTAAATCATACACAAAGGATGATGACTTTGGTTGTGTTACATTCTGTGAAGAATAGTGTGATGTTTATTTAAGGGGGAATTTCGTATTTTTACCAAAATTGTCAGGGCATGTAAATATAAAAAAAGGTTTAATGAAACCATGAGGGATGAGAGTGTCCAAGATCCATATTATCCATGGAGGGGTCGGAGTGGGAAGCTGGCCCTCTCTCCGTCCACGCTGAGCCTGGTTGGAGCTCTGGGTATGAGCCTGAACCCTCTTCCTCACCGTGTCATCCCCCTGAAACACACACAAGCACACACACACAGACACATAAGGTAGCAAAACACACACACACACATGCACACACAAACGCACACACACACACACACACACACACACACACACACACACACACACACACACACACACACACACACACACACACACACACACACACACACACACACACACACACACACACACACACACACACACACAGCCCTCCAGCTCAGTCTCGCTCCAGCCCAGTGGCTTGGATCCCTCACTCTGTTCCTGAATCCATCTCCTGCCTTTTGGGCTGGTGGGAGCGGACTTCCTGAAAACAATGGAATGGAATAATCTGCCGATTTACCACTGGATTTGATAAAGGCCGGTGTTCCTGGACAAAATTTTTCTGACCTCTTGTTATAAAACTTCTCATCTCTCCCAGACGCCCCTCCCCCGGTTCTCTTTATGGATGAGCAGAGAGTGGATTACCGGAGGTGCCTGTGTCTCTAATTAAACCCTTCTCTCTCTTCTTTATCTCTCTCATCCTCCCATCCCTCCATCATGCCCCCAAGGGTGTGAACACACACACACACACACACTAGTAGCCTAGTCCTGAAAAGACTCATGACAGTGTCTCACAAAGGGGGTAAAGTCAAAGGCCAATCCCCAAAGGTCATGGAGAGGCTAATAAGGTATTGTGTCTGTAAAAATGTGTAATCTCCCTGAGACTCGATAGGATCCATCTCTCCCTTTGTTCACGCCACAAGGTTCCCCGCTCCTCAAGGAGTACGGCTATATCTCTTATTTCACCATCACCTACATTGGTCAAGAAGGCTACATATTTCAAAGGTGTAGTTTCGAGAGGATTCATTTACCACAAACCTTCCTGAATCCCCTCACTCCCATATTCTCGCCTCATCTTTCTTTAGCCAGATTATTTGAATGGCTAACTAGTTGATTCCCAAAAACAATTACAATTCTGCTCGTTGGCGAGCACACCGCAGGCTGTCTTGATGCGAATAACCTGGCCTGGCACACAGAGGGCTTTGTGGGCATGAGCACTGTTGATGAGGGTATTATTTTAATGGGAAATAGTTGCCTATTCATGACTTGCAAAAGCCATCATTAAGACACAAAGCAGGGATGATAAAGGGACTAAAAGCTGGCAGGCTGTGAAAGCCTCCCAACCCATAGAAATACGATGAATAGAACGTTCTGGTTGGGACTTTCTGTTCATTCTATTTCTCTGTCCCTAACGTTAGGCTACCTCCTTCCTCCTCTGTCATCCTCTATCATTTTCTATCATCTTCTATCATCCTCTGTCATCCTCTGTTATCCTCTATCATCTTCTATCATCTTCTATCCTCCTCTATCATCCTCTATCCTCCTCTATCCTCCTCTATCATCCTCTATCCTCCTCTATCCTCCTCTATCATCCTCTATCTTCCTCTATCCTCCTCTATCCTCCTCTATCATTCTCTATCATCCTCTATCCTCCTATATCATCCTATTTACCTAATTTTCTGGAGTGTTTTTTCTTCTTCAAATCTTACAAATCTTACATGTTGTTGCTGCTGCGATAGAGTTCTGGCTTGCTTCTCAGTCTTTCCCAGAAATAGATGCCATTGCACAGAGGACAATTCCCTCAGACATATGCCAGACTAGAGCTGAAATGGCAGAATGTATTTGGAATTCTTACGCCCATGTTTCCTGTTTACTATATAATTTTCTAATTTGGTGTATACTGCTATCCTCGTGGGTACAGGAAATCCCCAAAAGTCCCCACAAGGATAGTAAAACAAGGACAATTCTCCTTGTGGGGACATTTCCCAGGTCCCCACGAGGACAAAGGCTATTTTAGGTTAAGGGGTTAGGTTTAGAGTTAGTTAGGCTTAGTAATACTGACACACAATAGACAATGAACTTGTTATGATGTAGTTACTTTGATAGATAGATAGATATATATATTTATATATTTTTTACCTTTATTTCACTAGAAAAGTCAGTTAAGAACAAATTCTTATTTACAATGATAATTTCTCTAGTCTGATTATTAGTTTTTATAGGAAATGATGAGCTGAAACAGTAGTTTCTGCATGTAAACTGTGGATAGATATTTGTACTGGCAACACCACAGCAGCAGGTGTGTAGTGCCGCTGATGGTAAAGATGTGACATATTGAGATTGTGGAAAAGAAAGGCTTTTCCACAAACAAAAATATGGGGAAACCCACATTCGTGATTTACACTTGTTTGTGAGGCATCCAGTCTGTTATTGTTTTGCTGTCAGTATAAATGATGGCAGTGTGAGAAAAAGCTTTTTGCCTTGTCCATAAATGCCATTAAAAAAAAAAATGAATCATTGGATATCCCTTGAGAGTTTGCTTATGTGTGTTGAGGACAGACTTGGGTTCAAATAGTATTGGAAATATTTTATATTTGGTTTGGTTTGGTTCAGCCTGTCTGATGCCATGTGGAGAGTGCTGTACACTGTTGGTACTGTTGCATTGGTTCAACTGTTCGAAACAAGCTCAATCCAGCATGGCTATGGAATATTTAGGAAAACAAATACTTTTTGAACCCATGTCTGGGTGATGGGGCAGCTGACCGAGAGGCTCATAATGTCCACAATCATCTTGTCTACAAAGGCTTGGAAAACTGATGGAGCATTCATTAACCCGTATGGCATGACTAGGTACTAGGTATAATGACGTGAGGTGGTGCTAAATGCTATTTTCCATTCGTCTCCCTCCCGGATACGCTCCAGGTTGTACGCACTCCTGAGATCAAATTTTGTGAAGAAGCGCTCCCCATGCATTGACTCCACCACAGTGGCTATCAGGGGTAGAGGGTAACTGTACCTCACTGTGATCTGGTTGATACCCTCCTCCTTCTTCTTCACAAAAAAGACTACATGACTCCTGGGAAGCGCCTCCCTGGACACTCTCGTGACTACCCCGTGAGAACCCTCTATTGCCTCGAAAATGTGGCGTTATGACGCGCTAACCAGGGCAGGCCTAACACCACCAGGAACGCAGGGGAGTCAATAAGGAAGAAACTAAGTTTCTCCCTATGATTCCCCTGCGTAACCATGTCCAGGAGAACGGTGGCCTCATTAACTAAACCTGACCCTACACAGGGACCCTCTACTGTCAAGGGCGCTTACGGGAAGGGGCATAGACAGAGGAACAGAGGGGATACCTAACCTCTTGGCAAATGCACTGTCCTTAAAATTCCCAGCAGCGCCTGAATCGACTAGCGCCTTACACTTGGAATGCGGTGAAAACTCGGGGAGTGAGATGTGCAGGTATAAGTGCGCAACAGAGGGCTCTGGGTGTGTTTGTACTTGTCCTCTAATGTACTTGTCCTCTTGCTCAGTTGTGCACTGGGGCCTCCCACTCCTCTTTCTATTCTGGTTAGAGCCAGTTTGCGCTGTTCTGTGAAGGGAGTAGTACACAGCGTTGTACGAGATCTTCAGCTTCTTGGCAATTTCTCGCATGGAATAGCCTTCATTTCTCAGAACAAGAATAGACTGACGAGTTTCAAAAGGGTGATCAATTAGCCTTTTAAAATTATAAATTGGATTAGCTAACACAACGTGCCATTGGAACACAGGAGTGATGGTTGCTGATAATGGGCCTCTGTACGCCTAACCCTGCTGCCAGGGTCCGGAAATCCATGTCAAAATCCTTTGCGCTCCTCGTCCACTGCCTCAGGTGGAACTCCCCGAAGTTGTCCAACGCGTCTCCTCCTTCGATCCAGACCGCGTTGGGCCACTCCAGGGCTTTACCCGTGAGGCACGAGATGAGTGCCGGTTGGACTGTGGCCTGGTAGAGGTCCAGTTGGAGCAGGAACACCTGGCAGCAGGCGGCAGCCCCATCATACTCCCTGGGTAGGGCGAGACGAATCCCACTGGGGCCGGGTGTAGGTGGTTCAGGTGGAGGGGGAGCCTGGGGACGCCGGATTGACTCCTTGCCTCTCTAGCCAGTCGAGGGCCTGGAGGACTCGATCCATCGCCGCACCGAGGCTGTGGAGCATAGAGGAGTGCTCCCAGACGCGTTCCTCTACTCCTTTTCACTTATCCCATTAAGTCTTCTACTACCTGCTATACGTGGCATTTGTATATTGATAATATAGTCTTACATATAAAAAAAAAAATCTTGGATGGAACCCAATCATGCTTTTCACTCTGATAGGTTAAATAAATATTGTTGGTGGTATGGTTTTGATTAGGATATAAGTTAAAAATAACTTTTCAAAGCGCTGTAAAATAGGGCTTAAAAGTGAGAGCCTATAATTATTAACCAATCGCAAGTGGCAGTTTATTCATATACCTCAATTGAGTTATTTCCAAGAGAATGGCGTGGCAAACGGACGTTAAAAGAAATCTTTACACAATACTATGTGGGTTCCATTTATTTTGAACACCCCATCTTATTTGGCAGAGTAACCATTAATAACGTTTGTTTCCCCCTCTCCCTGTGCGGGAATATGGGTATTTTAATGCCAGTTAAGACCCTGTTGATATTGAAATATGTTCTGGATGCGGATCCATTGTGAAACTCTCAGCAACTATGGAGCTCTGAGACTCTTTTATGTCTTGTTTTTAAAGTGTGATGTATAGTCGTGTAGCTCCCTACAGGCCGTGGGGAGATGGAGATGGTGTGTGCAGAGCTGAGTGCCTCTCTCTGCGTCTCAAATGGCACTGTATTCCCTACATAGTGCACTACTTCTGACCGGATCCCTATGTGTAAATAGGGTATACAGTATCTTAAGAAAGTATTCCTACCCCTTGACTTATTCCACATTTTGTTGTTTTATTCTAAATTCTAAATGGATTTAAAGATCCATCTACTCAACATACCCCATAATGACAAAGTGAAAACATGTTTTTAGAAATGTTTGCAAATGTCTTGAAAATGAAATACAGAAATATCTAATTGACATAAGTATTCACATCCCTGAGTCAATACTTTGTAGAAGCGTCAATACTTTGGCAGCGATTACAGCTGGTTGTCTTTCTGGGTAAGTCTCTAAGAGCGTTCCACACCTGGATTGTGCAACATTTTCCCATTATTCTTTTCAAAATTCTTCAAGCACTGTGAAATTGGTTATTGATCATTGCTAGACAACAATTTTCAAGTAGATTTAAGTCAAAACTGTAACTCGGACACTAAGGAACATTCACTGTCTTCTTGGTAAGCAACTCCAGTGTAGATCTGGCCTTTGTGTTTTAGGTTATTGTCCTGCTGAAAGATGAATTAATCTCCCAGTGTCAGGTGGAAAGCAGACTGAACCAGGTTTTCCTCTAGAATTTTGCCTGTGCTTAACTCCATTCCGTTTATTTTATTATCCTGAAAAACTCCCCAGTCCTTAACGATGACAAGCATACCCATAACATGATGCAGCCACCATTATGCTTGAAAATATGAAGAGTGGTACTCAGTATTGGATTTGCCAAAAACATTTGTAATCAGGACCAAAGTTAATTGCTTTGCCGTATTGCTTTGCCACAACAAGATGCATTGTTTTGGAACATTTGTTTTCTGTATAGGCTTCTATTAGGTTAGTATTGTGTATTCCAATGTTGTTGATCTATCCTCAGTTTTCTCCTATCACAGCCATTAAACTCTGTAACTGTTTTAAAGTCACCATTTGCCTCATGATGAAATACCCGGGCGGTTTCTTTTTTTAAATGATCCATCTACCTATAGGTGCCCTTCTTTGTAAGGTATTGGAAAAGCTCACCAGTCTCAATGTCAACAGTGAAGATGTGAGTCCGGGATGCTGGCCTTCTAGGCAGAGTTGCAAAGAAAAAGAAAAACAACTCTGCCTAGAAGGCCAGCATCCCGGACTCACATCTTCACTGTTGACATTGAGACTGGTGTTTTGCGGGTACTATATAATGAAGCTGCCAGTTGAGGACTTGTGAGGTGTCTGTTTCTCAATCTAGACACTCTAATGTACTTGTCCTCTTGCTCAGTTGTGCACTGGGGCCTCACACTCCTCTTTCTATTCTGGTTAGAGCCAGTTTGCGCTGTTCTGTGAAGGGAGTAGTACACAGCGTTGTACGAGATCTTCAGTTTCTTGGCAATTTCTCGCATGGAATAGTTCTCAGAACAAGAATAGACTGACGAGTTTCAAAATGGTTTTCTAATGATCAATTAGCCTTTTAAAATGATAAATTGGATTAGCTAACACAACGTGCCATTGGAACACAGGAGTGATGGTTGCTGATAATGGGCCTCTGTACGCATATATAGATATTCCATTAAAAATCAGCCTATTCCAGCGACAACAGTCATTTACAACACTAACAATGCCTACACTGTATTTCTGATCAATTTTGTGTTATTTTAATGGACAAAGAATTTGCTTTTCTTTCAAAAACAAGGACATTTCTAAGTGACCCCAAACTTTTGAACGGTAGTGTAGACTAGGCCTATACCATGGTGGTGTTACTGTAGTTAGCTAGTCCCTCTCTGATTTCCTCTGTTTGGATCAGTAAACAGAGAGGCAGGAGGAGGAATTGCTATTTAGAAGGTCTTTCTCTGGACTGAGGAAAGAGAAAACAGTTGCCTGGCAGTTGAAGATGAGGGTCTAACTAACACAGTGGCAGGGGGCAGGGCAAGCGGCTGAGCACGCCCATTCTCACGAGAGAGAAAGAGATCGCTAGCTGTTGGTTTAGATTACAGAGCACAGCAGGGGCACAGTGCCATAGTGTCTTTTCACCAGGGATGAGCCACTAATCTGACTTTATATCCCTCTAATGGGGCTTCCTGACCAGTTGAGGATGTTGTCATCATTGATTAATGTTGAACTTGCCTCATGAGGGTCACATGAGCATTTGCCAAGCTGCCTGTACAGGGGTGGGGGTGTGGGGTGAAGTGGGAGGGTTGGGGGGGCTGGGGTCTGGATGTGATGGGTAGGGGGAAGCAAGATTGCTCTCAGTCTTTTGCATCCTCATCAAATCATTCCCCTAAAGTCTCTGTTTCTTTTTTTAAAGTTGTGATTTAGCAAAAACGTGTATGTAGTTTGAGTGTTGCAGGGCAGCTACAGTCTCCTCCACTCCCCTAACAGATTTTGGGCAACCCACACCATTTGGGCAAACCTCTCCTCTCTAGTGAGATTGTACTGTAGGAGGGGTATATTTACTCTTAGGGGATCCAGTTTGTATGGCAGCCTGTTTTGAGAGGATCCAGCCCCATACCACAGGAAAGGTGTCACACGTCATTAAGGTGCGGGCACAGCAAATTCCTGGCACAGTACATTTGTGTGCCAACCCCAACCCAACCCCAACCCAAACACCCACTCAGCACCAGCCACCCTGCTCCCTGCCCCAGCCTACTCTCACCCTGCTCTAAACCACCCCGCTCTCAGACCTCTTCCAACCATCCAGCTCCCAGCCCCAGCCTCAGCCCCTGGATGTGAAGCTGCCAGAGCAGAGGGAGGAGCCTCCAACATCCAGCCTCAGGGAAGGGGCTGTGTCAGGGTAAACAGAAAGTGTGACTCATGGCTGTGGGTCCAGACTAATGCCACTCGAGACCACAGACAGATAAGTCTGGTGGCGCAGCTAGACAGTCGGTGTCTGTTGGTGTGGGCCACAGGCAGGCAGGCAGTCAGGATAGTATGATGTAACAGGAATCAGATCCCCTCCTCTGCTACCCTGTTACTCCAATCTTCCCTGTTCCGCACAGCGGTTTAGTGAGTCCGCCAGATCAGAGGCAGTAGAGATGACCAGGGATGTTTTCTTGATAAGTCTGTGAATTGGACCATTTTCCTGTCCTGCTAGCCTTTAAAAATGTAATGCTTTTGGGTGTCAGCGAAAATGTATGGAGTAAAAAGTACATTATTTTATTTAGGAATGTAGTGAAGTAAAAGTAAAAGTTGTCAAAAATATAAATAGTAAAGTAAAGTACAGACATCCCCCCAAAATGACTTTATTACTTTACACCACTGAGAATAAGCTTGCCCCAAGGGTGTGCTACTCCTACTGCCTATAGGTCCATCAGGAGTCAACATTAACTACGTGCGTTGCATTCATCATTAGGGTAGACAAAGGAATGTGGCCACCATACAGGCCAGTCTTGATTCATTACCATCCAGATCTCACAACACCATAGGTACCAGACCAAACACCATAGTTATAGGTACCAGACCAAACACCATAGTTATAGGTACCAGAACAAACACCATAGTTATAGGTACCAGAACAAACACCATAGTTATAGGTACCAGACCAAACACCATAGTTATAGGTACCAGACCAAACACCATAGTTATAGGTACCAGACCAAACACAATAGTTATTGGTACCAGACCAAACACCATAGTTATAGGTACCAGACCAAACACCATAGTTATAGGTACCAGACCAAACACCATAGTTATAGGTACCAGACCAAACACCATAGGTATAGGTACCAGACCAAACACCATAGTTATAGGTACCAGACCAAACACCATAGTTATAGGTACCAGACCAAACACCATAGTTATAGGTACCAGACCAAACACCATAGTTATAGGTACCAGACCAAACACCATAGTTATAGGTACCAGAACAAACACCATAGTTATAGGTACCAGACCAAACACCATAGTTATAGGTACCAGACCAAACACCATAGTTATAGGTACCAGACCAAACACCATAGTTATAGGTACCAGACCAAACACCATAGTTATAGGTACCAGACCAAACACCATAGTTATAGGTACCAGACCAAACACCATAGTTAAAGGTACCAGACCAAACACCATAGTTATAGGTACCAGACCAAACACCATAGTTATAGGTACCAGACCAAACACCATAGTTAAAGGTACCAGACCAAACACCATAGTTATAGGTACCAGACCAAACACCATAGTTATAGGTACCAGACCAAACACCATAGTTATAGGTACCAGACCAAACACCATAGTTATAGGTACCAGACCAAACACCATAGTTAAAGGTACCAGACCAAACACCATAGTTATAGGTACCAGACCAAACACCATAGTTATAGGTACCAGACCAAACACCATAGTTATAGGTACCAGAACAAACACCATAGTTATAGGTACCAGACCAAACACCATAGTTATAGGTACCAGACCAAACACCATAGTTATAGGTACCAGACCAAACACCATAGTTTTTGGTACCAGACCAAACAAGTGAGTTATAGGTACCAAACCAAACACCATAGTTAAAGGTACCAGACCAAACACCGTAGTTATAGGTACCAGACCAAACACCATAGTTAAAGGTACCAGACCAAACACCATAGTTAAAGGTACCAGACCAAACACCGTAGTTATAGGTACCAGACCAAACACTGTAGTTATAGGTACCAGACCAAACAGCATAGTTATAGGTACCAGACCAAACACCATAGTTATAGGTACCAGACCAAAAACCATAGTTATAGGTACCAGACCAAACACCATAGTTATAGGTACAACAGGCAGGCAGCACAAGACACAGGCAGAACAACACTTGCCACTAAAGCCAGTGAAGTGAATTCCCAGTGGAGAGTGTTACTAGAGCCAGGATTCAATCAAAGACTTGATGTCGACAAGCACTTTGCACTCTAATTAATGCTTGAGTCAACATCAGCAACATTTACTATGACTTGATTGAAAGCAGGTGTAGGCCTACTTACGTGATAGCGTTGCGATGGACCCATTGACTCTGTAGGCTTAATCATCTTCTCCTATGCAATCTGATTTTCTGTTATTTTTTTAAACTATGGGTTTAGCTGCATACCTGTGATATGCCCAGGCATGATGGAGTATGGTGTGCCAGAGGTGAAGAGACAGTTTTAGGGGAGGGTGGGGGTGGGGGGTTATTGAGGATATGTCTCAAAAGCTCACCCTGTCCCCCCTCCCTCCCTCCCTCCCTCAGGCCATGCAGTTAAAGAGTAATCACTCTCTCTCTCTCTCTCTCGTGCGTTCGCTCTGTCCCCCTCTCTCTTTCTCTCTCCCTCTTTTTTCTATATCTGTCTCCCCTCTCTCTCTCTCTCTCTCTCTCTCTCACTCATTCTCTCTCTCTCTCCCCATCTTTTTCCTCTCTCACTACCCCCCCCCCCCCCCTCATACCTCTCAACACCAGCCTGTTGAGCTGCTGAGCGGATTGCTGGAATTTACACGCATAATTATCACTCCGGTTTTTTTCTGTCTTAAAGAGGCTCTGGGATGAGAGCCTGAGTACTGTGTGTGGTTTAGGGAGTGGTGGCAGCTCAAATGACTAACACAGTCTCACTCACCTCCACTCCACCTGAATATGATGTTTGGGCATCTGTTCTGTTTGCTTTGATTATTCTAGTGGTGGAATTATTGTCACTTACAGAAGATGTAATCATACATAAGATATCCAATAACTGGTATTGATACAGCAGCCTAACTTCTGATCCTTCATAGATCTTTTTTGTTGTTGAAGGTTGCTATTGTAAATCTGGGCATTTATCATGGCTTTTTTTCACCCCCTTCAGTTCCTAATGGTAAGACTTGATAAGCTGATTTTGAAGTTGCGCAATGGAACACTAGATGTCAGTGTCGTGTCTGGCTCACGTGTGACCAAAGCCAGCACCTTATTAGAAACTTTACACTGGATGAGGTTTCACAAATGTCATTCTATTTCTCTATGGATGTTCGGCAGTCCTATACAAAGTACTATAGCTTGTGTTAACATATAGCTTAGTCTAAGTAACAAGAGCAGGCAATACAATTAACATGGTCCTAGATACCTTTTAAGTTTGGTATTACCATATTAATTTACTAATTAATCCTTTCGGAACCCTTTCTGACTCTGATTTCATTAAACACTCAATAAAAGGTCACACATCTTACTATTACATCTAATTTCTAGATTGATGTAAACAGTAGACCCACATATCCCCTCTAAGAGTCCATAGCATAGCAATACCATTTGGTATTGTGCTGTACACTTTGGACAACAAATTAGATTAGTACTTCCTATCTTAACACCTACTAAAAATAAGAAATAAGCTTAGTCGGTAGAGCACAGCCAGGGTTGTGGGTTCGATTTCCAGAGCCACCCATACGTAAAATGTATGCATGCATGACTGTAGGTCGCTTTGGATAAAAGCGTCTGCTAAATGGCATATATTATTTAGATGATTATATTATGTGCTGCCATACACTACATAGACCTGATACACAAGCTGCTAAATGTCAAAAATGTTAACAATCTGGGTCCGAAGGGAAAGAGGCAAAGCTAGTTCCTATATTTCCTGAGCAGCCTCTGGGCTGGACCGCGTTATAGTGATAGGGGTGGATGATGATTATTGCAGAGTGTGAGGAACACTCCGTCATGTCTTCATCCCAGGGAGGAGAGATCTGCAGAACACGGCATGCAGAATGTCAGGAATCTAATCTCGAACGTTTTTCTTAAATTTTTCTTCCTTCTTGCTTCTTCTTCAGCCAGATTGGGAGGGAAGAATATACACTACATAAACAAAAGTATGTGGACACCTGATCGTCCATCTCATTCCAAAATGGAGTTGGTCCCCCCTTTGCTGCTATAACAGCCTACACTCTTGGAACCTTGCTGTTGGCGCTCCAATTCATCCCAAAGGTTTTAAATGGGGTTGAAGTCAGGGCTCTATGCAGGCCAGTCAAGTTCTTCCACACCAATCTCGACAAACCATTTCTGCATGGACCTCGCTTGGCGCACGGGGGCATTGTCATGCTAAAACAGGAAAGGGCCTTCCCCAAACTGTTGCCACAAAGTTGGAAGCACAGATTTGTCTAGAATGTAATTGTATGCTGTAGCGTTAAGATTTCCAGTCACTGGAACTAAGGGGCCTAGTCCGAACCATGAAAAACAGCCCCAAACCATTATTCCTCCTGCACCATATTTTAAAGTTGGAACTATGCATTGAGGCAGGTAGCATTCTCCTTGTGTCCGCCAAATCCAGATTCGTCCGTCGAACTGCCAGATGGTAAAGTGTGATTCATCACTCCAGAGAAAGCATTTCCACTGCTCCAGATTCCAATTGTGGCGAGCTTTACACCACTCCAGCCAACGCTTGGCATTGCTCATGGTGATGTTAGGCTTGTGTGTGGCTGCTCGGCCATGGAAACCCATTTCATGAAGCTCCCGATAGTTCTTGTGCTGCGTTCCTTCCAGAGGCAGTTAGGAACTCAGTAGTGAGTGTTGCAACTGAGGACAGACCATTTTTACGTACTGTGTGCTTCAGCACTCAGCGGTCCCATTCTGTGAGCTTGTGTGGCCTACCACTTCGCGGCTGAGCCGTTGTTGCTCCTAGACGTTTCCACTTCACAATAACAGCGCTTACAGTTGACCGGGGAAGCTCTAGAAGGGCAGACATTTGGTGAACTGAATTGATGGCAAAATAATATGCAAAACAGGCAACAAAGTATTGTTATTATAATTTTTTGTGCTGAACAGGTGGGGCTCTGCTCCACCTGCCCTGAATGATGGGTCGCCACTGCAAACATTGGAGTTAAACAACCTTATATTTTGGGTATGACAGTTGAACTAAGCTCCTGAGGCAAGTTATATTCTTCAATAATCATATGGGTACATATCATGAATTCCAAAAATGCATGTAGGAACTGCAGATTGCCCCTTTAAGAGGCCTCAATGCTTTGGCACAGGTAGTTTTGTGCTTCTCACTGTGGTTTTTCTTAGTGCTGTATGTTTTTTTGTGCAATGTTGCAGGTGTAAGTATGTGTGTGTGTGTGGAGGGAGCTTTAAAAAAAAGTGTGGGAGAGCGAGAAAAAGTAAAAAGAAATGTTTGTCAAAATCTACTTTGAGCCCATGAACATCAACTTTATTTGTGTAGCCCTTGTTTGAATTAGGCACTCTCAAAGTATTCTATCTAGTCTATTTGGAAATGTTGGGCATGGAGTATCATTCCTCATGTTTCCTGAGCCACTGACTGCATGGCGTATCCTTCAGTGTGAGGTCAGCTGGTTCAGCCTGCGTTCTGTTGTGTTCCTGGCTTGGTGCTGTGTTACCACGGCAACAGGATACGAACACATATAAACACTGTTTATTCTGCCAGCAGCCACAAGGTAATGGGTAATCTCTTATCTGAAGAATCACAAGTACGTGTTCAACTTTAAGAAAGGTATATATAAAGACATAAAAAAAGAGGGGGGGGGGGGGCTGAATTCCACGCAGAACCCGATGCTTTTGGAATGGTAAAGGAGTATAGAGTATAGAGGAGTATATAGTTTTGCCCTGGTTTTGGGCAGTCGTCATTAGCAGAGAAGTGGCCTGTATTCTGTGGTCGTTCCATGATGTCTGTGAGTATTACTGTTGTTACTGTCTCCTTTACAATGATGCCAAAATGATTCACACTCTTCATAATAACTGAGGATACATACATGATTCACAGACACCATACCCTTTAAGGCATTTTGTCTGCATACTCCTTCAGAAAGACTGGGACATGGAGCAATTTCATCTGACACCACTGTCCCGTACCCAGTGACCTCCTTTGAAAGTTAAATTTAAAAAATGGTCTTCAGAGGCACAGTAGCCTTGGGGTTAAAAATCCCCCTGTGTTAAATGAACGTTCCACCTTTCATCTGAGCTCAATAGCTGGGCTTTACTTAATTAATTTTGTTTTCTCTCTTTTTCTCTTTCTTTCGTCGCCTTGCCCCTTGGCTCTCCCCACACATCGGGATTGACGTTTCAATTAAATCATTTATTAAACTGAAGTTGTTCCTCAACCAGCCCATCATGATCTCTGTGTCATTCATTTAACGGCCGATAAAAGCCATGGTTGTGGTTTCAGGGCAGAGCACCTGTTGTACCTGCCATCAGCTCCTCATGTGTTGGGTGCAGCTGGTGCCCTGGCTTGGTGTGCTGGGTCTGCTCCATGCCCCGCGGACCTCTACCATCACCACTCACTGGGAGCCACAGCAGCAGACTGGTGACAAACAGCCCTCTAGGCCACAGCTCATCATTCCAGCCAGACCTTTGCTGTACTCCAACCCAGCCATCAGACCCAGCTCAAGCCCTAACCATAACCATAACCATAACCCTAGCTTCACGTCCACACCCCTGCTCAACCCTATCCCTAGTAGAAACCTCAGCACTCCAGTCCAGACAGAAGCCCAGTGTTAAGATGGGTCAGCCCCTGGCTGTCGGGCCCCTCTCTCTGCGTGTCTCCACGATCTGCGGGCCTGGCCATATTTGATTGCTGTTTGTTCTGCTGGGAGAGAATTGCTGTAGTGTTTGCCCTGTGGAGAGGAGAGGAGAAGAGAAGAGGAGTGTATTGTTTGAAAAGCCATCACACTCTCAGGGGACTCTCTCTCTCTCTCTCTCTCTCTCTCTCTATCTATCTATCTATCTATCTATCTATCTATCTATCTATCTATCTATCTATCTATCTATCTATCTATCTATCTATCTATCTATCTATCTATCTATCTATCTATCTATCTATCTATCTATCTATCTATCTATCTATCTATCTATCTATCTATCTATCTATCTATCTATCTATCTATCTATCTATCTATCTATCTATCTATCTATCTATCTATCTATCTATCTATCTCTCTTTCAATTCAATTCAATTCAATTCAATAGGCTTTATTGGCATGGGAAACACATGTTAACATTGCCAAAGCAAGTGAAGTAGATAATAAACTAAAGTGAAATTAACAGTAAACATTACATTCAGAAGTTCCAAATAAATAAAGACATTCCAAATGTCGTATTATGTATATATACAGTGTTGTAACACTGTGCAAATAGTTAAAGTATAAAAAGGAAAATAAATAAACATAAATATGGGTGTTTGTTCTTCACTGGTTGCCATTTTCTTGTGGCATCTCTCTCTCTCTCTCTCTCTCTCTCTCTCTCTCTCTCTCTCTCTCTCTCTCTCTCTCTCTCTCAGGTCTGCTTTCCTGTTTCCCTCTCCACTCAGATTTATGGTCCCTCCGTTACTAAGTTACGGATGCGCCCAGCAGGTCCTCGTCAGAGCCAGTGACCAGGATGTACTCTCAGAATCTGGCTTGGAACAACTACAGTAAGAACATACACGGAAGGTGTGTAAGTGTTGACATTAAATGTTATCAAATAACTAGTTAACGGGCTAAACCCATGCAGTAGCAATCTGTGACCTGAGTGTGCTGAAGTACAACTTTCCTCCTTCTCCTCCTGCTCTACCTATCCACTATATAACACACAGGCTAATTACTGCATAATGACTTTATGAGAGCTGTGGGTTTGACTCAGCAGGAAGCAACTGGTCTGTTTTATATCCAGCTGTAGCAGCACCCCCCTCTCTGTCCTGGCCTGCCCTGCTCTGCCTGCCCTACTCTAATCTGCTTTTCCGCTCTCTGTCCTGCCCTGTTCTGCTCTGCCCCTCTCTGTCCTGGCCTGCTCCTCTCTGCCCCTCTCTGCCCTGCCCCTCTCTGCCCCTCTCTGCCCTGCTCTGCCCGCTCTGCCCTGCCCCTCTCTTCCCGCTCTACCCCTCTCTGCCCTGCTCTTCCCGCTCTGCCCCTCTCTGCCCTGCCCCTCTCTGCCCGCTCTGCCCCTATCTGCTCTGCCCGCTCTGTTCCTCTCTGCCCTGCTCTGCCTGCTCTGTCCCTCTCTGCCCTGCTCTGCCCCTCTCTGTCCTGGCCTACCCCTCTCTGCTCTGTCCCGCTCTGCCGTGCTCTGCCGTGCTCTGCCATGCTCTGCCCTGCTCTGCCCTGCTCTGGGTGAAACCATGACTCACTGCACAACTCAAATCTTGGCTCCAGGCTCACTGTGAGATGAACGGTGCACATGCAGGCCAGCCTGCCTGCCTGACACACAACGAGAGACAGAGGGGTTGTGTGGTTAGGAGAGGAGGAGGAATCAGGGGGTGAGGTAAGGTACAGTATTATTGTCTGCTTCCGAAATGGAACTCTATTCCGTACAAAGTTTAGGGGGCCGTAATGCAACCTTTGGCTGTGGAGTAAAGAGTTTCGGACTGTCGGGGAGACTATTGAAACAGTACGTAACCCCGGGAGAGTTGGGCCATGCTTAACCTCTAAATTCTATCATCAGTTTTGGCATTGGCCTATTCTACTGCTTGAACGCTCTCACTCTGAGTCTCAGTTAATGTGACAAGATGGATGCATCCACATGAAACCCTGGAAAGGGGCTACCAGCTAAGGCACCCAAAGTGATCAGGAGTGTCTTTCGTAATACTTTTCTAATGAAGTCCAACGGAAACTAGATCTTTGTTAAAGCCTAGGGATTAGATCTGGGAGCTAACACAGCATTATCCCACTGAGGTAAAGCCTAGGGATTAGATCTGGGAGTTAACACAGCTTTATCCCACTGAGGTAAAGCCTAGGGATTAGATTTGGGAGCTAACACAGCCTTATCCCACTGAGGTGAAGCCTAGGGATTAGATCTGGGAGCTAACACAGCGTTATCCCACTGAGGTGAAGCCTAGGGATTAGATCTGAGAGCTAACACAGCATTATCCCACTGAGGTAAAGCCTAGGGATTAGATCTGGGAGTTAACACAGCATCATCCCACTGACGTAAAGCCTAGGGATTAGATCTGGGAGCTAACACAACGTTATCCCACTGAGGTGAAGCCTAGGGATTAGATCTGAGAACTAACACAGCATTATCCCACTGAGGTGAAGCCTAGGGATTAGATCTGAGAGCTAACACAGCATTATCCCAATGAGGTAAAACCTAGGGATTAGATCTGGGAGCTAACACAGCATTATCCCACTGAGGTAAAGCCTAGGGATTAGATCTGGGAGCTAACACAGCACTATACCACTGAGGTGAAGCCTAGGGATTACATCTGGGAGCTAACACAGCATTATCCCACTGAGGTGAAGCCTAGGGATTCGATCTGGGAGCTAACAGGAGTCTCAGATACTGTTTCTCATCTCACCCAACCAGTTCCCCTTTACATGAGCACTACAATGCATGTATCCATCATCACGTACAGTATCTGTGAATGAGTGCGGTGCCCCTGTGAGTTACTGGTCTGGTGTAACCGTTGGCAGTGAAGCATGTTGACCCTCCCTGGCTGGGAGGTTCACCTGCAGTCCTGCTAGCTTTCTCTCTCATCACGTCCCCTGAGCACCTCCTCCCCACAACCTTCCCCACCTCCCCCTGTGTCCCTCAGCCTGTCAGGTCAGACACCAGACTCAGGGAGGGAAAGTCACTCAACAACCCAGAGGAATCTCTGTCTACTACAGTAGGGGTGATTGGGATAGATGCTCTCCTCTCCTATGTTGTCTGATCATCTATTGTGCTTCTTTGTCACTGTGGCATGACCTTGCTGGCAGGGGAACTGTTTGAGCTCTCTCTCTCTGAGGGATGGCTGTTTTAGAGGGGCTCTGGGGCCCTAGGGAGGGAGGCAGGGTGCTGCTGGGTCAGACTGACTGGCTGTATGTGTGTATGTGTGTGTGTTTGTGTGTGCTCGCTTGTGTGTGAACAAAGGCTCCATTTGAGGTGTCAGGCGTCAGAGCGATGGGGTGAAGGCACCAGCAGGGCCGGACGAGGCTGCTTCCTATGTCTACCTGCTCAGATGAATCATTGGCCATCTGACTGGGAGACTGGGAGACTGTGATAAATTGACATATCTAAAAGGTTTTGTACAGTTAAGTGTATACTAAGTGGCATGGTTAATGAGATACATGGTTTGTGGTGTGTGTGTGTGTGTGAGTGAGTGCAGCTACTTAGTTATCATGCTGAGGACAGGGAACATTCAACCAGGGCTACAAACAGGTAGATCAAAAGTAATGGTACAGGTGTCTGCAGCCAAAGGAACCAGAGAATGAGAGTGTGTTGATCTGTAGGTCTGAGTTGTGAGAGTGAGGTGTCCCCTGGTGTTTCCCTTGGCAGGCTCTCTGGATGTTTTTCAGTTTGGTTCATTCCGCGAGCGGTGGTTTTCTGCCTCGCTAGTTTCCCATCCGCAGGGGAAAGAAAAGACTGGCACAACACTTTATTTGTGTTTGCCTCTGCTCATTTTTACGATGTTTGGGGAAATAATGTTTGCGTCATGCTTGTGGTCGATTCCATGAGCTTAACGTGTTCTTTGTATTTTGTTTTGGATGTATGATTAGCAAATAAGCGAATGCTTTGCTCTTGGCAAACAGTTGAGGTGTTAGTGGTTTCCTCAAAAAAGATCCATCAAGCTCTTTCTGTGAGTTTATATCAGGAACAAAATGGTAGAGTCTGCCCTGTTTGTCACTAAACAGCTTGGAAATGTCATGTGACCCTCCCAGTCAGTCAATAGAGAAGAAAAGACAGTGAAATAAGTGCTCTACCTGCTTGTCTATAAGCTATTCATCTGAATAGGAACTGACTAACCACAGCTTTTCTCACGTTCACATCCTGACAAACAGTCAAGTTCTATCAAACTCTTTCTAATATTTAGACAAACAGCCTAACAGTTTGATTAGCACTACTCTCTCATTTATAAATCCTTAATAGGCCTGTTCATACCTTATGTCAATTACTACTGCTAAACCTGTTGACTAGAATAATACATGACTTCCAGTAGAAATAGTGACTGAAGAATCTGGTGAGTCACAGCCTAGTTCAGTCGTGATCTGTGAACTCTGCGTGGCATGCCCTTTGTAACACACCGTCCTGGGCTTAGTTTGGCTCGGTCCTCCCTCTCCTTCCTCTCTCTCCGCTGTAAGATGTGTGTGGGTTAATTCATCTCTCTGTGGTTTCCGTGGGGATATTGGAGGCTGTCATGCAGACATGCATGGGAAGGCTTTGTCGCAGCCTGACGGTATGTGTTTGTTCATGGCAGGGGAGGGAGAGAAGAGATGAGGGCTGCTCTGTAGTTTTTATTTTGGTAGTTCATTCTCGGAGAGGACGGGGTGGAGGAGAGTCAGAAGACGGGGAGTTCAGTTCAGTGAGGATTTCACCTTCGGCCAACAATTAATTAGAAAAACAGATTTGTTTTGAGAATACTTTTCACAGTAATCACTGGGAGTGCATAGAAAAAGAGGGAAGATGTTGCAGTAAAAGTACTAGCAGCTGTAAAGTAAGCAATAAATATATCCGCAATGCAGTAAGTGAATAAAACTAAAATGTAGATTTTATTATGGTTTGGTTTTGGAATCAGATTTTAAACTTGATCAACAATGAATTAATACTTGAAGACGCTCAGAACCAGTTAACACACCTCTCAACATTTGCTTGATTGTGTTTGTGTCAGTGTCCATTGATGCAGGATTAATTTATTAATGTTGTTGGTTTTGAGAAACACTGGCTATGTTGTTCCATAGTGCCAGGTGGTTCAATCTCCTTCAGCGCTCTCTTGTAATGTTTAACTAGCCATTGTGACTGTTTTGGATGTAAGGCTAGTCAAAGGGGAAGGGGGGTTATGTTGAACTGGCAAAACACACACACACACACACACACACACACACACACACACACACACACACACACACACACACACACACACACACACACACACACACACTTTTCTTCCTACTCTGTGAGCCTAGAGGTATTAATGATCATTTCTTGGCAGTGAGTCTGGTTTCTACGGCACTCATCTGATCCCATATCTTAGGAGCTTCAATTGTGCTAATTCACGATACGCACAAATTCAAAGTTTGAAGTGGATGGATAATGTAGTTAAACACAACACACAAAATCTTGGCTTAGCCCTTTAGAACACGTTTGTAGTTGCAGAAGTTATAAAACTATATCTGATATTTGACAGTCTCTCTGGCAGTTATGTTAGTTTCATAGCCCAATTATTTGAAACCCTCTTTTGTTGATTTACAACCAATACAACAGTGGTATTACTACAGTCACCAATACACCAGTGGAATTACTACAGTCACCAATACACCAGTGGTATTACTTCAGTCACCATTTCAACATCAGACGCCAGTGAATATGAGTGTTGAGTGTTTCTAGGATTAGGATGTTTCATTTCACCTCTGGGCAATGTTCCATTTCACCTCTGGGCCATATTCCATTTCACCTCTGGGCCATGTTCCATTTCACCTCTGGGCCATGTTCCATTTCACCTCTGGGCCATGTTTCGTTTCACCTATGGGCCATGTTTCATTTCACCTCTGGGCCATGTTTCGTTTCACCTCTGGGCCATGTTCCATTTCACCTCTGGGCCATGTTTCATTTCACCTCTGGGCCATGTTTCATTTCACCTCTGGGCCATGTTCATTTTACCAGTCTGGGCTGCAGAACACCAGAGTGATGGGGTATTAGCAGTATTCCCACTGCAGCTAATCTTTTTGTAGCATTTCAGCCTACAGCGACCGACCAACTGGCCGGCCCACCGACTGGCTGTGGCATTCGGTGCCGTTCAAGATTAAGGTGAACTATTTATTTATTTATTAGCATGGCATTCTATTACTGCATACTGGATGACTGTCATTCATATTCCATTCTCCCAGCTCAATATAACATTGATAGGTTTAGGCTACTATACATGATACTTGAATTTGCCCTATACCCATCATGAGGTTGCTACAACCTAGCTTACAAATGTATAACGTTTATAAAGTTTTTAACGTAGGTGCACAGGTCGAGAGACAAATTGGAGTAATCAAGGTGACAGACAGTGACACGTTCAATACCGCCTTGCACACTTTGGCCTGCATCCAGCTGATCTGGAGTGTAATCATTAGTTCAAACACTTGCAAACGTTCCGCTTTGCAACTAAAATCTGAGTTTCTATTGGACAAATTCAGTTGGGTCCCTCCCCAGTTCGTTCTGTTGGCTTCCATATAAGAAACGTTTTATAACAGAATCGGCGGAATGAATACACCCCTTCTCTCATCTACGTGCTCTCCTCCTCTCACCTTTTCCCTTCACTTGTGAACTTCAGTGTACAACAGCTGTCTGTGACCAGGGGCAAAACCCTTTCCAAGCCAAACCTTCATACCATAACCCCTAACCACTACACAGCCTACATCGTTGTCACCATATAGTCAACAAACTACAACTAATGCGTTAGTAAAACCACAATCCAATCCATGCGTACAAACACGCAGTTTAGCAGTTACACAGGTGGGCAATAAATTAATAAAACCAAAAGCTTACCTTGACTTGGAAAAGTTGCAGTGTTGGATAGCCTTAGCCAGCTAGCTCATATAAATAGCATTCCTCTCTGTTTGAGTCACGTTTTTGAGTAAGCAAAATTAGCTGCATTAGCTGAGTAAGTGAAAGGTAAACTAAGAAGAGAAATACAATGAAATATAGCTAGCTCTCTCTCTCTATAAATTAATCTGTTCAAAACTGTTCAACTATTGTATTTCTCTCTCTTTGAGTCAACTACTCACCGCATTTTATGCACTGCAGTGATATCTATAGCTGTAGCTTATGCTTTCAGTACTAGATTAATTCTCTGATCATTTGATAGGATAGACAACATGTCAGTTCATACGGCAAGAGCTCTGATAGGATGGAGGAAGTCCTCCAGAAATCGTCAAAATTACAGATGTAGGATTCTAATTTGATCACCCTGTTGTAGGAGAACCTATCCACAATGCAGGAAATTATAAAACCTGTAGTGTATTTGAGATTTAAAAAGGTTTCTGAAGTTCCACTCAGACTTGATTTTCCCATTAAAAATGGTGTTTATTTATAATCCACATGATAATTCACATTTCCAATTGCTGCAGGATAATTTTACTGCTGTAGCAAACTGGCTCAAATTAAGATCATACATCTGTACTGTGTAAGTCTGTAAGTCTATGGAAGGAGGTGAGAACCATGAGCCTTCTAGGTGGCCTATCTAGCCTGACGACACATGCGAACAAGAACAGTACTTTTAGAATATTCATCACATTCTCCATCATGAGCACGCTAACCACCACCGCTGATAATTCTCCAGAATTTATCAACTTAAATTCCCCAGTGGCCTACTCACTCCTCCCTAGTCTCCTAAAACCATTCTCTTGAGGTCCATGGTACCAATGTGTACTTTACTGTGGTTTCTTCTTCAGCCAGTGTATCGTTGCCCTCATTGTTTTCTTTCATCTTGTCATGAGAGGGTGCATACACAGACCAAGGCGCAGCGCAGGGATAGTAGTTCGACATAATGTATTATACTATGTATAGAAGACACAAATGACGAACTACTGAAACACAACAAACACGAAATGACAAAACGTCACGTTTACCAAAACAAACACGAATGAACGGACATAACAAATGAGGCACACTTACTGTCACCGTGACTGTCACCGTATTCGTTTGGCGCCGCCCTGTATTCGTTTGGCGCCGCCCTGAGTGGTCGCCTGTTAAGCAGCTCCCGTTGTTCGTGCATTAATTGTTGTTTTAGTTCGTTTCTTTCGTCTATTTTCGTCTTTTTTCTTAGTTTTATTTTTTTTATTTTGCTACAGTCGAACTATAACAGTTCAGGATTATGGATTTTATGGATTTTATCGCAGCTGAACGTCGACAGGAGTCGTCAACTGTTATTGTTTACAACCGAGCCCAGCTCCTGGATTTAGCCCACACAGCGCTGCTGCTCCCCAGGGAAAAGTTTGATATTCCGGACGAATTGAAAAGACGACGCCGTGGATGCAGGGCGGGATTGAAATGTAAGGCAAAGCGGAGGAGGTTCAAGTACAAGCCGGTTATACCGTCTATTATTATGGGCAATGTGAGGTCACTACATAACAAGATGGATGAGTTGGCGGGACTTGTTCGTGGACAAAGGATTTATCGGGAAACGAGCCTAATGTGTTTTACTGAGACTTGGCTGAACGGTAACATCCCCATACAGAACGTCACTATCGACGGTTTCCAGACCATCACAGCGGACAGGGATCGCGTCTCTTCCGGTAAGAGTAAGGGTGGTGGGCTGGCTTTATTAGTTAACAACAGATGGTGTCATCCGAACCATATTACTCTTAAGGAACAGTTTTGTAGCCCGGACATTGAACTGCTAGCCGTTAGCCTGAGACCCTACTATTTGCCGAGGGAATTCACGGCGGCCATTGCTGTTATTGTTTACATCCCGCCCTCTGCTGACGCAAACGCAGCGTGTGACGTCATCCACTCTGTTATCGCGAGGTTACAGACAGCGCATCCCAGTGCTTTCCTTGCCATTTCGGGGGATTTTAACCATGCATCTCTCTCTTCAACGCTGCCCACGTTCAAACAGTTCGTGAAGTGCCCAACCAGGAATAATAAAACTCTGGACTTGTTATATGCTAATGTGAAGGATGCATACAACTCCACTGCACTCCCTCCCCTCGGTAGATCGGATCACAACCTTGTCCACCTCACCCCACTCTACAGGCCTATGGTCCAACAGCAGCCTGCAACCACCAGGACTATTAGGAGATGGTCCCCAGAGGCGAATGAGGCCCTACAGGACTGCTTTGAAACAACAGACTGGGATGTGCTCTGTGAGGCTCATGGGGAGGACATCGATGGACTCACTGACTGCATAACAGACTATATTAATTTTTGTGTAGACAACACTGTACCCACCAGGAAGGTACGCTGTTTCCCAAACAATAAACCCTGGGTCACCAGCGACCTGAAGGCCCTGCTGAATGAGAAGAAGAGGGCCTTCAAGGAGAAGGACAAGGACAAATTGAAATGCGTCCAGAGGGAGCTGAAGTTGCGGATTGCTGAGGGGAAGAGAGTGTATAAGGAGAAGATGGAGGACAAGCTGAGGCAGAGCCAGGTGAGAGAGGTGTGGAAGGGTATGAGAAATATCACTGGCTTCAAAAAGTCAAACAGTGGGCAGACGGAGGGGACCCAGGACAGAGCCAATGAGCTGAACCAATTTTTTAACAGGTTCGATACTGGCCCTGTCCACCTCCCCTCCAGCTCCCCAGACCACACACCCTCACGGCTATCCCACCCCCACTTTGCTCACAGCACCTCTGCTGAGACAATCAGTGACCCCACCTCTGCCCCTGCCCCCCCTGGACTGATCCTCAACACCCCCCTTCCCCCCACCTCCCCACCTGGGCTGGCTTTCACCACCAACCAAGTGAAGAGAGAGCTGGAGAGACTACACCAGTGGAAAGCGGCGGGCCCTGATGGCATCAGCCCAAGGGTGCTGAGGGTCTGTGCTGACCAACTGTGTGGAATACTCCAGTGTCTTTTCAACCTTAGCCTGAGCCTAGAAAGGGTCCCTGTGCTGTGGAAAACATCCTGCCTCGTCCCAGTGCCCAAGAAGGCACACCCCACTGTCCTGAATGACTTCAGACCTGTAGCGCTAACATCCCACATCATGAAGACCCTGGAAAGGTTAGTCCTCGCTCACCTCAGACCCCTGGTGTGTTCATCAATGGACCCCCTGCAGTTTGCATACCAGCGCAAAATCGGGGTGGATGATGCAATCATCTACCTTCTGCAGAGGGCCTACTCTCACCTGGACAACGCAGGTTGCACTGTGAGGGTCATGTTTTTGACTTCTCCAGTGCCTTCAATACCATTCAGCCCCTGCTACTGGGTGAGAAGATGAGGAGGATGAAAGTGGAAGCACCCTTAGTCTCCTGGGTCACGGACTACCTGACCGGTAGGCCACAATTTGTGCGACTACAGAGCTGTGTGTCAGAACGGGCTGTTAGCAACACAGGGGCCCCCCAGGGTACGGTCCTGTCCCCCTTCCTGTTCACCCTCTACACCTCAGACTTCAGATATAACTCTGAGACATGCCACCTACAGAAGTTCTTGGATGACTCTGCTATTGTAGGGTGCATCAGGGGTGGGCAGGAGGAGGAGTACAGGAGCACAATCAGTGACTTTGTGTTGTGGTGTGAGCAGAACCACCTTCAGCTCAACATCAGCAAAACTAAGGAGATGGTGGTGGACTTCAGGAGAACCAAGGCACAACTGACTGCAGTCCCTATAAAGGGGACGGATGTGGAAATGGTTGAGTCATACAAGTTCCTGGGTGTCCATATGGACAACAGACTGGAATGGGCTGGTAACACCGGGGCCCTGTACAAAAAGGGCCAGAGCCGACTCTACTTTCTGAGGAGGCTCAGGTCCTTTAACGTGTGCAGTAAACTACTGCATACCTTCTACCAGTCTGTGGTGGCCAGTGCCATCTTTTTTGCAGTGGTGTGCTGGGGAGCAAACATCAAAGCCGGTGATGCTTCTCGGGTAAATAAGCTGATCAGGAAGGCTAGCTCTGTCCTGGGGATGAGCCTTGACACTCTAGAGGAGGTGGCGGAGAGACGGATCCTGGCCAAACTGCTGGCCATCATGGACAACGTCACCCACCCTCTGCACACTATGGTTATGACGCAGAGGAGCACTTTCAGTCACAGACTGATCCCACCACGGTGTGCCAGAGAGCGCTACAGGAGGTCCTTCCTGCCGGCGGCTATGAGACTATATAATGCCTCACCGGGGTGCCGTGCCGTCGGCAACATAGATCTGGAACTGTTGGGGTGCTAGGACCTAGTTTAACAATTATGCATCCATCCGTGAGTAACTCTGGTCCGTCAGCACTCATCCACTCAGGACCTATTTATTCATACAGGTCTGTATATACATACTCATGTACAGTTGTTATATTATATCACATGCAATATTGTAAGTAATTATTGGACGTAGGCATTCACTCAGGAATGCATATTAGTATCCTGCCAGTTGCACCTTTTCTCATTGCTTTTAGTATATCGAATGTGCAATAAGTGCAGTTGTCTGTAATTAAACCCTGCGCACTAAGGACTGTATTTTAAGGGAATTACTATTATTACCCCAAATGATATCATACACACATTTAGCTATTAAAGTATCTCTTCCTGTCATTTACCTGTACAGTTTGTGTAAACATGCAAGTATTCACTTATCTGTAAATATAACTGTATACCTAACTGTACAGCTAACTAATTTAACCATGCAAAATTTTCACTTACCTGTTAATTTACCCAGTCTGTCTATTAAGTAAACTATTATTACCCTCGCTCATATCATACGCATTTTTAGCTACTGAAGTATTTCTCTGCCATCGACCTGTATAGTATAGTTAACCATCCAACATCCACCAATGTATAGTGTACATATTCAGCCAACCACTCATACTATGCAATGTCCTTTTATAGCTTTTTTTTTTTTTTTTGCACTCCAGATATCTTGTATTTCTATACTTTTTCATACTGCCGCTCTATGTATCATGTACCGTGTATCTGTCTTTTGTGTACTTTTCGTTGTGGCATTTTGCACCTGCCCTGTGTTTTGTTGTAGCTGCTTGACAATGAAATTTCCCCCCCGGGGGAGCAATAAAGTACCTATCTATCTATCTATCTATCTATCTATCTATCTATCTATCTATCTATCTATCTATCTATCTATCTATCTATCTATCTATCTATCTATCTATCTATCTATCTATCTATCTATCTATCTATCTATCTATCTATCTATCTATCTATCTATCTATCTATCTATCTATCGATCTATCTATCTATCTATCTATCTATCTATCTATCTATCTATCTATCTATCTATCTATCTATCTATCTATCTATCTATCTATCTATCTATCTATCTATCTATCTATCTATCTATCTATCTATCTATCTATCTATCTATCTATCTATCTATCTATCTATCTATCTATCTATCTATCTATCTATCTATCTATCTATCTATCTATCTATCTATCTATCTATCTATCTATCTATCTATCTATCTACTGCGAAATATAAGACAACGACCCACGTCCCCGGTGTGGAACATACAAACCTATGTAGGATCCCTAATTAGAGACGATGCACTACAGCTGCCTCTAATTAGGGATCCAACACAAACCACCACCAGAAACAGAAAGAAAAGAACTGTCAGACTCTGACCATGGCTACATAGAGAAGCAAAAAGGTTTCTCTATGGCCAGAGCCTGACACATCTTTGCTTTCAGCCACATGAGAATGATGTACTACCCTGCAAGTTGTCAACACTGTCTGTGTGCATCTGAAAAACCTGTCCCTTCTACCACCCTTATTATCATATTAACATGTCAACGTCCAGTTTGATGATAACCCAGTAAATGGGTTCAGATTGCCTCTTAGTGCTAATGGAATGTCCTGCTCCATAAGTGGAGCCCAGTAGCATACCAAGATTCTCATCCCGTGGGAGGGGACTCGGGATCCATGTGATCCGTGATAAAAGCTCAAGTGGATGGCAGTGATGGCACAGGTTTCCCCAGGTCTGGTCTGGTCCCCCTAGGAAAGAGTTTTGTAGTCCGGCTGTCACTTTAACCAGTGGCCAGTATTTACAACAGAACAGCCCCAGTAGACAGAGCAGAACAGAATATGTTCCAAATGGCACCCTATTCCCTATAGAGTGCACTACTTTTGACCAGAGCTGGTCAAAATTAGTGCGCTATATAGGGGCTATGATGCCATTTGGGAGGTAGCTAGAGTGGTAACAAGGAAAAAAGAGAAGAGGAGTGCACCACGTCCTCCACACACTCTGGACCTTTAATGGTTTCCATGGAAAGATGCCAAACTCACCCCAGACCCTTTCTCCTCTCTTACTTTCCTTCTTTCTCTCTGTCTCTCATTGGGGAAGCTATTTTCTTATCAGACTAAAAGTGAGCATCCCCCTTCCTCCTTTCCTAAAACAGTTACACAATTCACTGGAGGAAGAGAGACAGGAGATGCCCTTAGAGTACTGAAGTAAAGTTACTCATCTGTCATGACACTGTGTGCCACACACAGCAATCGTTTCAAGATATTACCTTATGTTATGGTCCTTCTCCTCCTCCTCCTCCTCCTTGTTCGGAACACGTGTACAGGACCACCATTTTGTTATTCTGCATTTTTAAATCTCTGATTTAAGCTGAAGGGTCACCACTGAGGTTATGCAACATGTTCACAGAAGAAGAAGACAGTGAGGGGGGTTAACCAAGAATGCGTGGGAGCTTATAGAAAATTCTAAAAGTTTGTCTTTACTTAGACTATCCTGTCTTGGTGTTGGATGATTAAGAACTGAGATAGATAGATAGATAGATAGATAGATAGATAGATAGATAGATAGATAGATAGATAGATAGATAGATAGATAGATAGATAGATAGATAGATAGATAGATAGATAGATAGATAGATAGATAGATAGATAGATACTTTATTGACCCCCAGGGGGGACATTTCTTTGTCAAGCAGTTACAACAAAACATAGGGCAGGTGCAAAATGCCAGAACGAAAATACACAAAAGACAGATACACGATACATAGAGCGGCAGTATGAAAAAGTACAAAAAGTGAGCAAATAAGCAATAAAAAGACATTGCATAGTATGGGTGGTTGGCTGAATATGTACACTATACATTGGTGGATGGTGGATGGTTAACTATACTATACAGGTCGATGGCAGAGAAATACTTCAATAGCTACAAATGCGTATGATATGAGTGAGGGTAATAATAGTTTACTTAATAGACGTACTGGTTAAATGAACAGGTAAGTGAATATTTTGCATGGTTAAATTAGCTGTACAGGTAAGTATACAGTTAAATTTACAGGTAAGTGAATATTATCATGGTTAAATTAACTGTGCAGGTAAATGACAGGAAGAGATACTTAAATAGCTAAATGTGTGTATGATATAATTTGGGGTAATAATAGTAATTCCAGTCAACCTGACACGATGCTGAGGATATAAGGGACGATATACAGAGCGCTCGTGGAGTGTCATCCTTGTTTATTTTAATGAGGTGTTCTCACAAAGCATATAAAATAAACATGAGAGTATAAACTACTACAAACAAAACAAAAACACAGTGGCTTGCTTGCTTGCTTGCTTGCTTGCTTGCTTGCTTGCTTGCTTGCTTGCTTGCTTGCTTGCTTGCTTGCTTGCTTGCTTGCTTGCTTGCTTGCTTGCTTGCTTGCTTGCTTGCTTGCTTGCTTGCTTGCTTGCTTGCTTGCTTGCTTGCTTGCTTGCTAAATACTCAAAGCAGACAAGCAGGAACAATGATCCACACACAGGTGGATGTGTGTGGGTCCTAAATACTATCCCCAATCAGAGATAACTCTAGACAGCTGTCTCTGATTGGGGATCATTAATTTCCCCAGTTAGGGTGTGAGGACTTGATTGTGTGCCTTCCACTCCCCCTGGTGGGAGTAAGAGGCCTTACCACAACCAAGCCCTCACACAACCAAAACAAATAAATAGGCCTTTAGAATAGAAAAAAGGAGGAAGGAGAAAGAAAAGGCTTTGTTATTTTGTTAATAATTTTCATAATCTGATAATCTGCAGATTAGTGTGTGTACTGTATCTGTATTGCATTGGGGATCGGGATTAGGACATGAGGACATGAGTCCGGGGTAGTCTGCGGTAATCCGTCTTTAGTTAAGTGGCGGCTGCTGTTGGACCAAAGGCCTGTAGAGTGGAGTGAGGTGGACAAGGTTGTGATCCGATCTACAGAGGGGAGGGAGTGAAGTGGAGTTGTATGCATCCTTCACATTAGAATATAACAAGTCCAGAGTTTTATTATTCCTGGTTGGGCACTTCACAAACTGTTTGAACGTGGGCAGCGTTGCAGAGAGAGATGCATGGTTAAAATCCCCTGAAATGGCAAAGAAAGCACTGGGATGCGCGGTCTGTAACCTCGCGATAACAGAGTGGATGACGTCACACGCTGTGTTCGCGTCAGCGGAGGGCGGGATGTAAACAATAACAGCAATGGCCGCCGTGAATTCCCTCGGCAAATACTAGGGTCTCAGGCTAACGTCTAACAGCTCAATGTCCGGGCTACAAAACTATAATGATAGACAGTATAGCCGGCTTGTACTTCCTCAGCTTTGCCTTACACTTCAATCCCGCCCTACGTCCACGCCGTCGTCTTTTCAACTCGTCCGGAATATCAAACTTTTCCCTGGGGTGCAGCAGCGCTGCGTGTGCTAAATCCAGGAGCTGGGCTCTGTTGTAAATAATAATAATTGACAACTCCTGTAGACGTTCAGCTGCGAGAAAAATAAAAAGTCCCTCAGTGATAAAAAGGACAGCTAAAACCTTCGTAAAACCGTAGCACTCCATAATCCTGAACTATTATAGTTCAACTGTTGCAAAGAAAACTCAAGAAAAACAGCAGAAAACAACAATTTATGCACAAACTATTATAGTTCAACTGTTGCAAAAACGGTTGTAAAAAAAACCTGAAGAAAAACAACAATTTATGACGAACATGCTCGAACAACGGGAGATGCTTAATAGGCGACCACGCAGGGCGGCGCCAGAGATTAATGCTCTACTGCACTGTCAGCCTCTTGTCTCCATTATGGTAGCCATCTTCTTCTAGTCCAGGGCTCTCCTACCCTGATCCTGGAGAGCTACCATCCTGTAGGTTTTCACTCCAACCCTAATCTTGCGCGCCTGATTCTAATAATTAGCTGGTTGATAAGATGAATCATGTTAGTTACAACTGGAGTTGGAGCGAAAACCTACAGGGGGGTAGCTCTCCAGGAACAGGGTTGGAGAGCCCTGTTCTAGTCAATGAACTTTTAAACATACTTTGTTTGCTGCCTCTGACCACCTGTCCTTAGCCTACAGTATATTATGATATTCTCTATAAAAGGCTCTGGTCTGACCTATGGAGTGAGATCCCACAGAAGAGGTCTGGAGTCTGGACTGCTGATCTCTAACCAATGACCAACTTCTCCTTTCAGTGGTCAGTTTGCCCAGCATCTCTGCCCTTCTGTGAACCTGGTCTCTGCCTGGTCTTTGCATCACTGCCCTCCTCCTCAACCCCCCCCCCCCTCCCTCCTCTCTAGCAGCGTCTTTGAACCCCATGACTCATCTGTGCCATATTGTTCACAACATCACCTAATAGGCTGGCTATAGGGTAAGCAAACATTCCACTTTCCCTCTGTGTTGGTTGGCTTTGGTCTGTTAATGGTTTGTTAGTCCACAAGCGACGGCTCATAGAGCAAAGGGTTGAGCTAACAACAGGTCAATGCGACACTATGATTACTGTTACAGATGTCAGGTCTGTTGACGTTCATTTGGTTACAAATATCCCTTTTCCTGACATTTGAAATTGAGAGTCAGAAAGCCAATGGTAGGAAGGAGTTTGTGATTAGCCTTAAGCTAAGTCTCAGTCTGACACACACCGTGCTTGTTTTGTTACAGAGATCAATGAGACTGTGGTTGATAATGTACTGTAAATGAAGGCAGATGGACCATTGTGGATTTCATCAAAAAGATGAAGCACAGAGAAATTGAATACTTCCTCTCCTCATCCCCGGTACAAGGGACTCAGCTTTCATGATACCAGACCAGGATTTATTCTGAGCCTTATGAAAAGATTGACAACATAATAGCAGCTTTGATATCATTAATAAGATAAATGGCATCAGTTCCTCCTCTCTTCCATTCCTCTTCTCTTCCATTTCTCTTCTCTTCCATTCCTCCTCTCTTCTCTTCCTCCTCTCTTCCATTCCTCTTCTCTTCCAATCCTATTCTCTTCCATTCCTATTCTCTTCCATTCCTCTTCTCTTCCATTTCTCTTCTCTTCCATTCCTCCTCTCTTCCATTCCTCCTCTCTTCTCTTCCTCCTCTCTTCCATTCCTCTTCTCTTCCAATCCTATTCTCTTCCATTCCTATTCTCTTCCATTCCTCCTCTCTTCCATTCCTCCTCTCTTCCATTCCTCTTCTCTTCTATTCCTCTTCTCTTCCATTCCTCCTCTCTTCCATTCCTCCTCTCTTCCATTCCTCTTCTCTTCCATTCCTCTTCTCTTCCATTCCTCTTCTCTTCCATTCCTCCTCTCTTCCATTCCTCCTCTCTTCCATTCCTATCTCTTCCATTCCTCCTCTCTTCCATTCCTATCTTCCATTCCTCTTCTCTTCCATTCCTCCTCTCTTCCATTCCTCCTCTCTTCCATTCCTCTCTTCCATTCCTCTCTTCCATTCCTCCTCTCTTCCATTCCTATCTTCCATTCCTCTTCTCTTCCATTCCTCCTCTCTTCCATTCCTCCTCTCTTCCATTCCTCTTTTCCATTCCTATCTCTTCCATTCCTCTTCTCTTCCATTCCTCTTCTCTTCCATTCCGCTTCCATGCCGCAGTTTGTTCATCAGTAAACATTTCTACACATAAAATTACTTCTTGTTCTCAAGTATTTGTTATTTAATATATGCAGCTCTGTATTCTGCAATATATTTTCCAATGAGTATTGTTGTTATCGTATTATTAACTTGATAAAAATAGAACCAAAGTGGAGTTGTCTTGTATGGCTTTGGGAAGTTTCCTTATTCCGTTCTGATTATAGTAAAGTTGACCAGAAGGAAAGACCTTCAAATTATAATGCTCAGTGAACATTTTGAGGGCTTGAATTTGCTACCTAACATCTGATGACCAATGTGCACCACTTGCATGTTGTGGATCCATGCAGTGAGAAGGTCTGGTTGAACTGATTCTAGACAGTGAAGGGTTAATTCCAGGAGGGCAGCTGGAAATTCCTCAGTGGCCATGTATGAGAGGAGAAGAGAGGTCTGGCTCAGCCTGGAGAACATGAGAAGGGGAGAGGTCTGGCTCAGCCTGGAGAACATGAGAAGAGGAGAGGTCTGGCTCAGCCTGGAGAACATGAGAAGAGGAGAGGTCTGGCTCAGCCTGGAGAACATGAGAAGGGGAGAGGTCTGGCTCAGCCTGGAGAACATGAGAAGAGGAGAGGTCTGGCTCAGCCTGGAGAACATGAGAAGAGGAGAGGTCTGGCTCAGCCTGGGGAACATGAGAAGAGGAGAGGTCTGGCTCAGCCTGGAGAACATGGCAATGGATGTACCCTTCACTCAACCTTCACTCCCCTTCACTCACTCACCCATCTTGAGTGGTACCCTTCTTCACCTCCGTCCAGCCTGCCAAGCAGTGGGGTCCACAAAACACACAGGAGTAATCCATATAATGCAACAGGAATGGGTTCTGTGGAGAGAAGAAAGTGGGTAATGCTCTGTGTTTTCTAAATGGGGGACCGGGAGGGCTTTTCAGAGAGAAAACATGCTGATTACTGTATTGTACAGGGCCTTTTGATTCTTCCGCCGGCTCTAATCCCCAGGACACAACAGTCCCCCTTGTCTCCCACCAATGGCAATTGAGCCTCTAAAGAGACTTCTATTACCAGCCAGGGGGGATTAATTCTCAACCCGATCAGTCATTAAAGAAGCCAGGACCGTCTGAATTGGAAACCGGTGGGCCAGTACTCCACATGGTTTTGACTGTTGTGTCTTTCTTCATAGAAAACCGGGTTCACAGTTTGTTGTTTCAAAACAATGTGGAGGCTTGGATGAATAAAGCCTCCCCACTATATTTCTCTCTCTCTCTCTCTCTCTCTCTCTCTCTCTCTCTCTCTCTCTCTCTCTCTCTCTCTCTCTCTCTCTCTCTCTCTCTCTCTCTCTCTCTCTCTCTCTCTCTCTCTCTCCTTCTTCTTCTTCTTCTTCTTCTTCTTCTTCTTCTTCTTCTTCTTCTTCTTCTTCTTCTTCTTCTTCTTCTTCTTCTTCTTCTTCTTCTTCTTCTTCTTCTTCTTCTTCTTCTTCTTCTTCTTCTTCTTCTTCTTCTCCTCCTGGCTTCCATGGAATGTAATTAAAGAGGGGAATTTGATGGGAGGATGGGGCTGCTGAGGGAGTGGGCCAGTGGGCTTTTATCTCTCAGATAGGTCTGAATGGGTCACCCCACTCAGAGCACACAAAAGGAGTGGCCAGGGCCGAGCTGTGCTGGAGAATGGCCCCATCTGAAGAATGCTAGCCGTCAGTATAAACGACTCCCAGCCTGTTGCATTGCTTTATCCCTGTACCTCCACCAAGAAGAACGAGACACAGTTTATCTTAAAGATGCACTCTGGGACCTTAAGCACAGTAAACTCGTAACATATAACATGAAGTGGATGACGTAGTACACAATTGGATGAAGTAGTACACAAAAAAACGGGGACCTTCGTTTGGCTCATGAGCATCACTTTCAAAACTAATGGCTGAAATTATACAAAAGTTTGAGACTGTAACTTTAATACAAGCAATCATTTCATTTCATTTCACATTATATGGCCTTTAACTTACCAAACTCAGATATTCTTTTTGATTCAGGGTGATAAAAACATGTGTCTCTATAATCAATAGGAACGAGGGGGAGGAGAGTTACAGTGATGGTAATAGCATGGGGATTGACCTCCGAAGTTCATTGCTAATAGCAAGCTAACATTTAGGGTCGCAACTGTTCAGTCAGACACAAATACTGCATACCATTAGATTTATCTTTGGGCACAAGCAGAAGTTGCACTATATAACTTTTATGCCAGGGATTTACTCATGTGCCTTCCCCAAGATCTTCTCCAATATCTCAGGCTGAGTTTGAGATTCAGAAACAACTGCAAAACCTCAGTTTTACCTTAGCATTCTGAACATACGTTTCCCAGTCTCTGGACAATGGTCGATTGAGGAGACCCCTGGCAAATCTCTTTGGGGCTGGGGCTGGGGCTGGGGCCTTCACTGTGTTGTACTGCTGTGCTGTGAGCTGAGCTGTGTGCCAGTCTGGGTAAATAGAGGTCCTTTAATATCCAGCAGGGGGCCGAGGGGTGGGGGAGGGGTCATCGTAAGAAGATCACTGAACATTGTTGCTGTTTGTTAGCAGGTGTTTAAATGGAGGTCTTTCAGTGAGGCTACCCAACGCAACACGAGCCTCTGGCCTGCTAGACCCTGGGCGCCTCGTTCTCACCCCTTCACAGCGGTTTCATCAATTACATCTTTTCAGCAGCCTGGGGAACAGGTGGAGGAGGAGAAGTGGAGGAAGATTAAGGTATAAGAGAAGAGCGATACAGACTGGACTGGACTCAGTGCCTCCAGAGAAGGCACATTACATGCCAAGTGATAGTCAGCTCTCAAGTTGTTGTGTAAAATTCTCTAATTACATTCAGAGAATCTGTCTTCTTTTGACACCTGTTGACACTTTAAAAACAGTTTTATAGTTTGCTGGCGATCACATTTTCCTTCCTCCCATGTCACCCCTGCCTGTGACACACAAGGGACCAAATAAAACAGTCTGGTCTTACGCATTTTTACCACGTGCATATCAGGAAAAAGCATTACCCTGTCGCGTGGAGGTTAAAAAAAGAGGGCAAAGACAAATTGAAGTGAGTTTCCCCTCTATATTGGGCTGTGTGGTGGGGTTTACTTTACTGGTCTCTAAGAGGGAGAGATGGAGAGAGAGAGAGAGAGAGAGAGAGAGAGAGAGAGAGAGAGAGAGAGAGAGAGAGAGAGAGAGAGAGAGAGAGAGAGAGAGAGAGAGAGAGAGAGAGAGAGCGAGAGAGAGAGAGAGAGAGAGAGAAAGTGAGGGTCAGTAGGAGGCTGGAGAGCTGTCTGAACGATAACTTCCCCACATAGAACCATGGAACGCTGCCCTGCTAATAGTTTCCATGCCATGAGGGAGAGGAGCGGAGAGCAGATCAGAGCAGAGCAGAAGACGAGGAACATAGTGAGGGAGTGGTGGGAGACACTTCCTGTGGCTGGCTGGGTGCTGGCCACACCACAGAGGGAGACGGAGATGGAACAGCGGGTGCTGGGCTGCAGTTGGTACTGCGGAGGAAGCTCAGTCAGCGAGCCCCTGCTGGGCCTGGGATGGGGCCTGGGACTGAGGCAAGGCAGCCTCTCTCTCTCTTCCCAGCCACCAGCCACCAGCCTGGGCCATGCTGGTTTCTCCCCTTCCCCTGCCAGGGAAGGTTGCAGGGTACAATCTTGGGAAAAAGAGTTTCAAAAGGGTTTTTCTGCTGTCCCCATAAGAGAACCCATTTTGCTTACATCTACATGGGTTATTCAAAGGGTTCTCCTATGGTGACAGCCGAATAACCTTTTTAGGTTCTAGATGGCACCTGTGTACAGGACAGAGGTTACAGGGTGCAGGGCAAGAGCCTCTTAGCCTCAGGACTTCAGACATGGGTCCAATGATTTCCTATAGGTTAAAGAACGCATTAGGTCTTTGATTTAATCAAATGTAGTGGCATAGGATTATTTAACAGTAAGTAGACTTATGTCAGAGAAATGCCATTTGATAAAATTACTAACTTCTCATTTCAACTCAAGCATCCCTTAAACTGTCTACATCTATAGAAAAAGCAGTGGTCTATATATTCTTGGGGAGAATGTTTCTCCAAGCTCCATTATCTCACCACACGCTAGTGAAACACGCTACGTGGTGAGATATGATTTTAGGACCTGCAAGATAAAAACAAACTTCCAGAGGCTGGAGGCTGAAGACTGGAGGCTGGAGACTGGGTGGTTGGGAGGCTGGAAGATGGGAGGCTGGAGGCTGGGAGGCTGCTGGGCCCAGTTATGTAGTATGTAGTAAAGGGTAGCTGTGCATCATAGATTATACATTATACACGGGTGGCCCCCGTGGTACAGTCAGTGGGTGGAGGGAAAACCCTCGCTCTTCATTGGGGAGACTCTGATCCGGATAGAACCCACCCGCGGCAGTGTTTTGTTTTACTCTATAGGGTAGTATGAAGGCTTGACATGCAAAGCCCTTCAACTACTAAAACAGGAGGTATATATTTAGTGTGAGTCAACATCTCCATGCTTGACTGGAAAAGCCACAAGGGTCTTTAACTTCTTTATTGTGCAAGAAATCTTATTCCAGAACATTCAACAGAGAAAACATTGCCACTAGTACGCCATATTGAAAGTAACCAAGAGTCATATTTACATAAGAAAGTCTGGGGATATGATAGAAATTGCTCAGAACCTAGAAATTAACCATCATACTATTATCAGTTTAGCATTAAAAGGTGTGTAGAAAATGAGTTAACTTGACTGTTGATCACTACTGATGCTGTTGCAGTGTAGCATCCCACTGGGCACGCACTGGTTGAATCAATGTTGTTTCCACGTCATTTCAATGAAATGACATTGAACCAACATGGAATAGAGGTTGAATTGATGTCTGTGCCCAGTGGGATCGCATTCCATATTGGACAGCCATGTCCTTTCAGAATTCAATAACTATTTGGGCAACCGTCACATATCATCACTTCCCATCATGCACATCATCCGTCAGTGAACACATCATCTGAACACAATAATTGTAGAGAAACAGACTGGTTGTGCTGGTTGTCCTGAAAACCAGTGAGTATGTAGTAGGGGTCATTGAGACCTGACTGTAACCTCTTGGGTGGACCCTGTGTGTACTTTCCCCCAGGCAGTTGGATAAGGGTGCTAAAGTATTCTAATATACAAAAACATGTTGTTGAACGTCCTCGACTCTGAAGTGCAGCATTCTGAAAGTCCAAAGTGCGTTTGAAGATGAGGGGGATGCAGATTGACAGTTTGGTTATGAAGATGAGGGGGGCGCAGATTGACAGTTTGGTTATGAAGATGAGGGGGACGCAGATTGACCGTTTGGTTTGGTGTGTTTTGCTATCGCATCTGTCTTCCGCTGCAAGGTGAGCTCAGAGAGAGAGAGACAGAGAGAGAGAGAGAGAGAGAGAGAGACAGAGAGAGAGAGAGAGAGAGAGAGAGAGAGAGAGAGAGAGATGGGCGGGAGGAAAAGCCCTGCGCCACGCCGCGGCACGGCCGCACATTGCGTGAGACTCAATCATTATTCAATGGTGTCTGTGACAGTGGTCATCATCACAGCATTAATTACAAAAGAAAACAAAGCATAAACAATAAACATAAGGCCACAAAAGCCACAACAACTTTCCATATAAATTCTTGGCCCAGCCAAATAAGTGAATACAATAATACTTTCAAGATTTGTTTCCCCAGCTAAGAGAGCCCAGCTATCTAAGGGCTTAAGTGAAATTGATTATTCAACAGATAGAAGTGTGAGGATGTAATTCATTGGAAACCAAGCATGCCGGCATTAGATCCTGTTTCACATGGCAGGGCCTGGCATTCCGGCTCTGCAGATGTGATATTGAGTAATTTCTAAAATAACCTGTTTTTTTGTAGTGTGTCTGTGTGTGTGTGTGTGTGTGTGTGTGTGTGTAAGTGAGTGTGTGTGTGCGGGAGGTTTTGGGGGGACAGCTGTAACGGAATCACTTCATAAGTGATATAGCACTCCGGGTACAATAGCCCACCACAAACCAGAGCTGTGGTACACATGTTTTTCCATCATGGCATAGATTTATCCAAGCATATTGGGGTTAAGAAAAATGCATTTTTCACTTCATTAACACAAGAAACGAAAGAGGTTGAGATTCTTGTTTGTGCTTAAGTTTGGGTCCCAAGACTCATTTTGTTCAAACACACTCGAGTAATGTTGGCAATGCTTAAAACATTTCAAAATTCTTACATTGATTTTCAAGTGAAAGGGAACACAATGAACACTTCTCCTTTGGGAAGTTTATCAGCCCATGCAGTTGTCTGTTTCACTGTTTTGTTTCTGACAAGACATGTTTACTAAGATGTGGTCGCGGATCACTCTGGTTTAAGTGAGAAGACAGTCTATTCAACGCCAGATAATGCAGGCGCTGAAATGCATTCGATCTACATAGTTTCACATGGCGAGGGGTATTTTGCATCCCCTTAAGAGAAGGAGAAGCAATGGCCTCTCACTATGAATGTTGTAGAGGGTGAAGGGATGAACTACATTCCAAAGGCCTAGTTTGAGAAAACAAGATGGCCGCCCGTCAGTGGGTGACATGTGGCTTTGTTGGCCCAGCAAGGGATGCCTCTCACGGCCATCTGTGTGTCAGAGCAGGTTACCTCTAATCACAGTTGATGGGTAGGGACCAGGGGACGGATGGCTGAGGTAGGGTGGGAGGAAAAGAACCACGACGGCTTCACAGCCGGTTAAAAAAGGACCATGACCACACATTGACAGCTTAAAATTCCACGTTTAACTCATATCTCAGGCAGTTAGGAGAGAGCTGTGAACCACCTCCACCCCATCCAGGAGGACCACCACAGATCACATTGTTCGACCGTCGTCCCCATTCCCCACTTCCCCTCCCTCCTGGCCTTAACCTGAGCGAATATTACCATTGGAATGTCCATTGGAATGCCCAGGATGGAATTCCATTGAATGGCCAATGACCTGACTTAGTGGCTTAGTGTTGGCACAAGGCACATACTCAATGATTGGCAACTGGACCATGGTGACCGTAGTGCTGCAGATTGGATGTCTTGACCTGCTTTATGGGAATGGGCGGGCAGTCAGGGAATCCCATTGAGAGATGCCTAGCTGCAGTTACTGACCATTAGAAATGACCTCCCATTCGTTAGCCATGGTGTGGCCAAGGAAGAATAGCAATGAGGGTTTACCAAGAAGACTTTTGTGTTCTTGAGTATCAAAACGTTACCAAAAGGACAAGAAAATAAATAAATATCAATGGTATGGAGTTGTTGTTGTTTTGATAAAAAATTGCTCTAGTAGTTTATAACTCAATTCAGGTTAGAACCCATATTTAGATAGATAGATAGATAGATACTTTATTGGGGGGGGGGATTTCATTGTCAAGCAGCTACAACAAAACACAGGGCAGGTGCAAAATGCCACAACGAAAGTACACAAAAGACACAGTACACGGTACATGATACATAGAGCGCCAGTATGAAAAAGTATAGAAATACAAGATATCTGGAGTGCAAAGAAAAGCTATAAAAAGACATTGCATAGTATGGGTGGTTGGCTGAATATTTACACTATACATTGGTGGATGTTGGATGGTTAACTATACTATACAGGTCGAGGGCAGAGAAATACTTCAGTAGCTAAAAATGCGTATGATATGAGCGAGGGTAATAATAGTTTACTTAATAGACAGACTGGCTAAATGAACAGGTAAGTGAAAATGTTGCCTGGTTAAATTAGCTATACAGGTAAGTATACAGTTATATTTACAGATAAGTGAAGACTTGCATGGTTACACAAACTGTACAGGTAAATGACCGAGGCAGGCAGAGGTCAGTAATCCAGAGTAGTGGGGCAAAGGTACAGGACGGCAGGCAGGCTCAGGGCAGGCAGGATGATCGAAACCGGGAAAAACTAGAAAACAGGAACTATAGAAAGACACCGCTGGTAGGCTTGATGAAACAAAACTAACTGGCAACAGACAAACATAGAACACAGGTATAAATACACTGGGGATAATGGGGAAGATGGGCGACACCTGGAGGGGGGTGGAGATAAGCACAAAGACAGGTGAAACAGATCTGGGTGTGACAGGGGTTAGTTGGAGACATACTGTAAGACTGTTTCCAATCCATCAGGGTGGTAGTGGTGCACCTGTTTAGACCAAACCCAGAAATGCCCAAAACACTGTGGCCGATGATGGCATGTCTTCTTCATGGAGATTGATGGTGTCAGTGGGTTCATGTAGCCTGTCCTAAATGCTGTCCTAAATTGAACCTAATTAGTCGCTGAGCTCATGCTTTCACTTAGAAACCAGCCAAAGGGATGGTGTCGAATTGTGTAAGAAAACAGATTGACTCTATCGGGGTGTTCTTTTGCCAATCAATTTGTTAGAGATGTCTTAGTTCATTGTCCTGTAAACATTGCTGCAATGTTCATGTAATGTTTCTGAAAGATTGACTGTAACAGCATTCTTTACATTGAAACAACGGTATAATGACTGTATGTCTCTACATTAGCCCTTTGACTGGAGCAGACTGGGCCTATACTGTACTGTAAAAGTAACAAAATAAAAACAAGACGCCACAGCCATGTAACAGCTGGTGGACTCAGGAGAGAATGATGGGAAAGGAAAATAGACTGACTCACTGAGACGCTGTGGCATTTGGCTCCCTTTCAGGGGCCAGTCAGGGGGCGAGGGGGGACCTGTGAAAGGGCCTGCTACTGGGAGAAAAGGAGCCTCTCAGGGCCCATTGTGTGTGAATGTTGCAGCTCTTAGACCTGTCTGTCTCTCCATCTCCTCTCCAGGGCTCAGGCTATCAGCCTCATCCTAACCCTCTCTCTCTCATTACCCCAGCCCTATGACTGCTCTCTCTCTCTCTCTCTCTCTCTCTGTGCGACTACAGAGCTGTGTGTCAGAACGGGCAGTGAGCAACACAGGGGCCCCCCAGGGAAAGGTCCTGTCCCCCTTCCTGTTCACCCTCTACACCTCGGACTTCAGATATAACTCTGAAAAATGCCACCTACAGAAGTTTTCGGATGACTCCGCAATTGTAGGGTGCATCAGGGGTGGGCAGGAGGAGGAGTACAGGAGTGCAATCAGTGACTTTGTGTTGTGGTGGGAGCAGAACCACCTTCAGCTCTAAATCAGCAAAACAAAGGAGATGGTGGTGGACTTCAGGAGATCTAAGGCACGACTGACTGCAGTCGGGGCTCTGTACAAAAAGGGCCAGAGCCGACTCTAATTTCTTATGAGGCTCAGGTCCTTTAACGTGTGCAGTAAACTACTGCATACCTTCTACCAGTCTGTGGCCAGTGAGATCTTTTTTGCGTGTTTGGGGCGCCAACATAAAAGTGATGCTTCTCGGGTAAATAAGATGATCAGGAAGGCTAGCTCTGTTCTGGGGATTAGCCTTGACACACTAGAGGAGGTGGCGGATCCTGGTCAAACTGCTGGCCATCATGGACAACGTCACCCACCCTCCCACTCCAGACTTCTTGTATTTCTATACTTTTTCATACTACCGCTCTATGTGTCATGTATTGTGTATCTCTTTTTTGTGTATTTTCATTCTGGCATTCTGCACCTGCCCTGTGTTTTTGTTGTAGCTGCTTGACAAATACATTTTTAAAGTATCTACCTACCTACCTACCTACCTACCTACCTACCTACCTACCTACCTACCTACCTACCTACCTACCTACCTACCTACCTACCTACCTACCTACCTACCTACCTACCTACCTACCTACCTACCTACCTACCTACCTACCTACCTACCTACCTACCTACCTACCTACCTACCTACCTACCTACCTACCTACCTACCTACCTACCTACCTACCTACCTACCTACCTACCTACCTACCTACCTACCTACCTACCTACCTACCTACCTACCTATCTCTCTCTCTCTCTCTCTCCGTCATTACCCCAGCCCCACGCACGCTCTCTCTCTCTTTCATTACACCCCCCCCCACCTCCCTCCCCATGGCTGTCTTGTATGTGTTATTGTTGATCAACACAATGGATGGTATGCAGTTGTGCTTCTCCAATGAATAATGTTATCTGGAAGTTGGATTTAACCCCTTTTGCTGTCCGTTGACCTTATTTTTCCACACACATCTCTAAACTTTAGTTTGATTTTTTTCTTTCTCTCATCCTTCATAGCTATGCACATTACTACCCTGTAGATGAACATTACTACCCTGTAGATGCACATTACTACCCTGTAGATGAACATTACTACCCTGTAGATGAACATTACTACCCTGTAGATGAACATTACTACCCTGTAGATGAACATTACTACCCTGTAGATGCACATTACTACCCTGTAGATGAACATTACTACCCTGTAGATGCACATTACTACCCTGTAGATGAACATTACTACCCTGTAGATGCACATTACTACCCTGTAGATGAACATTACTACCCTGTAGATGAACATTACTACCCTGTAGATGAACATTACTACCCTGTAGATGAACATTACTACCCTGTAGATAACATTACTACCCTGTAGATGAACATTACTACCCTGTAGATGAACATTACTACCCTGTAGATGAACATTACTACCCTGTAGATGAACATTACTACCCTGTAGATGCACATTACTACCCTGTAGATGAACATTACTACCCTGTAGATGCACATTACTACCCTGTAGATGAACATTACTACCCTGTAGATGCACATTACTACCCTGTAGATGAACATTACTACCCTGTAGATGAACATTACTACCCTGTAGATGAACATTACTACCCTGTAGATGAACATTACTACCCTGTAGATAACATTACTACCCTGTAGATGAACATTACTACCCTGTAGATGAACATTACTACCCTGTAGATGCACATTACTACCCTGTAGATGAACATTACTACCCTGTAGATGAACATTACTACCCTGTAGATGAACATTACTACCCTGTAGATGAACATTACTACCCTGTAGATAACATTACTACCCTGTAGATGAACATTACTACCCTGTAGATGAACATTACTACCCTGTAGATGCACATTACTACCCTGTAGATGAACATTACTACCCTGTAGATGAACATTACTACCCTGTAGATGAACATTACTACCCTGTAGATGGGGTTTGCAGTCTATCTAAATTTGTGTTCAGTGGTGAGTTGAGGGGTTAAATTCTCCATTCCAACCTTGATTTTGAGGCTAGATCCCTCGGTCATCGCTTGGTCTGAATGTAAGAAGTGTCTGGCCTCACGGTTTGTTTTGCTTCAGCATCCAGCCTATAATCTGAGAGATTTATATCCTGTTCTACCTCTGTAATTAACAAGCTTCCTAATACTTCACCCTAAAACATATATATATATATATATATATATATATATATATATATATATATATATATATATATATAGAGAGAGAGAGAGAGAGAGAGAGAGAGAGAGAGAATATTTAACTACCCCACATATCAGCGCAACAGCAGCTATTGGGATGTCAGCATCAAACTGAAAACACAAGGAGGTTGCCATAGTGACAGTCATCACTCACACACCACTCTAACCATCTCTAAGCATCTCCATTTCGGGCAATGTTTTCTGACCAAATCAGGGCACGTTTCTTGGAGGAAGTCAAAACGGAATTCTTACATTTATCATTCACAGTAAAGTAAGGAGTAGAACGATTATTTCAAAGTAAGAGGTTTAAACCGAGGGATGCCAAAATATATTGATATTTAAATCACAGAACAAAGACGTGTCAGTCTCTGATTAGGAAGACTGTATATTTACAGCACACACTCAACACTGTAGTTGTATTTAAACCTATTTTCCGAAATAATGGTTGACTATGGTTGAAACTATGGTCACAAGAGGAGACATAGAGTCCTCACTTCTTTAGCCTTCTCTGATGAAGACTGCACACTAGGAAACATGGCCACAGACAGACAGACAGACATCCGTCCGTCCAGGCTGAGGAGTTCTATCCATGCTGTCATCCATCTGGAGATGAGAAGCTCACCGCTGGCTCACCCACTGCCCGGTAGACAGATGCTTCCCAGGTCACGTCTCAGCTATCATGCGTTGTATGGTCGACCGGTCGGCCCACTGGTCAGGCACCACGCCCTGCCTACAACCACTGTCTAACAGCTCCCCTCTCAAATCAACCTGGACTCATCGGAAAAGCCTGGCTAGAGCCAACCAGACAGAGGCTGGCCAGGGGACAAGACAGAGGGCCTGTGCTGCCTGGCTGGTGGTGTCAGACTGGGCCTGCCCTTGAGTCCCATCACCCTGTCCTCATGGTCATCTACATGGCCCAAGGAGCAGGCTATTATGGCCAGTGTGATGAGAGGTGTAGCTGTGGGTCGCAGGGCAGCCGAGCCAGGCAGGGAGCAGTGAATTAACTGGCTGAGAGTTAAAAATGGATTTTACTGCTGCTCCAGAAACCTAATGGCACTTCCCAATGAGGTCTAATGCGTTTATGTATTTGTGGATTTATTGCAATTCAGCTCAATAAAATAGAGAAACATAAGGGCAGAAGTTTTCTTTGGAAAGATGATACATACATGTAGAAACCAGAAGATATTAAAATTAGAAACACATTAGGTTTTCCCAGCTTTCAGCCTCAAGACGCTAATTGATCAAACATAAATCTGGTAACTGACCACGCATTGAAAGACGACGCAACTGCAGTGAAAAGCATCAGTAGGAATTTGAAAGTCAATTAGTCTGTCAATTCAGAGAGTTTATGATTTTTCTTTTCACAAATAGCTTGAAGCATTCATTTGATAATTAATTTTTAATCATTCATTTGACTTGTGTTGTGTCGTGAGGACTCAAAGGGGTTCATTAGCACCCCATAACAATGCATCCACTTGTTTCTCCTTGATTTACATTTACAACACACACATGGCATTGTATTGGCGTGTTACAATCTCTCACCCACAGAATTTAATAGACTAAACAAATAAGTAATTTGAGATTTCAGTCAAATTGGACTAATTTGCAGGCTCAAATTAGCCTCAGGCTTTCCCTGACTCAACCTTTGGTGCACCTCTTTGATCGAACAGGGTCTATTGTTAAGCTGTCAGAGCACCACAAGTTAATTTAACTTCAAACAGAGACTGAGGCGCATGATTACTGGATGTTTTGGGGTGCAAGATTTAAGGAAATAAGTATTGTGGGGGATGTGAAATAATTGATTGTGAGTTCATCCATCACTGGGTGGCCCTCTTTGTGGTCATTCGAGCCAGATGGTCTTAACCTGCCAGAGCAATCCACAGAAACATGGAGTGGCTCAGTCCCCGCTCAGGCCAGCGTTCACATATTGTATCATATAGGCTACTGCTCAGTTCATGGTATTTGTGCACTTGAGTTTCATTCAAATGACCTGTTTCACACTCCCTCTTTGTACGAATCTTCCTGTGTAGCAACAAGGTGGTGCTGGTGGGGGAACAGTGGAGCTTGGCAGAGCAGTGTCTAATGTGCCAGAGAGAGAGAGAGCTGTCTGCCTGAGGTGAGGAGAACCTCGTGTTGCCAGAAGATGTCTGTTCCACGGCAGTGTGTAACACACCGGGGGAGGCATAGGGGGTGAGCAAGGGGGAAGGTGGCTGGAGGAAGGAGAGGGGGTTAAACCCTGAGTTCAAAGGCCCAGTGATAGACCAAAGGGCTTTGTAGATCATCAGTACGACCTCGGCGCATCCATCAGACATTAAGGTTGGGCTGGGGGGGCTGGGGGGGGGGGGCTGGGGGGGGGGTTGTGCTCTGTTTTAAAACTCAACCATCCTTTTACTTCTACAAAACCACATGACGTTCATGTCCAAAGCCCTACATATTCGAAGGCATGTACTCCAGTCTGCTTCAACCCTGTGACACAGATGGAGGCTGAAATATACAAGCGCCGTAACCGGAACCATGTAGTATAGTGGATCAGTTGTCTTGTTACCCAGGATTAGTGTTAAATGGTGAGATGACACAAACCTCCATTATAATAAAAACTAAAAACTAAATTTTAAGTTACAAGTAGTTATTGGTCTTAAGACTAAAAGGAAATTCACATGAGCACCACAATGCGTACTTCACCCATGCTCTACCAAGAACTTTGACCTAATACAGTAGCTATGTTGGTCTATTGTACTTCCAATGATGTGTAAGCAGGTTGCTTTGGATTCAAACCTTCTCACAGACTCATTCATACTCTTCGAGGAGGTGCTCACTCAATATTGTGATCAGTACTGCATACGAGGTCATGTTTTGCATTCTTCCCACATTACCCCATTCCACTACCTTTTCAAGCTTTTTTTATTACGTTAAAGCAAACTTTGCTTTTATACTTTACAAATAATGTGTCAAATAACTGACAATAATAGGCTATTTTTGACCTTTCATTTCGACACATTAGTTATAATGCCATTATTGCTTTTGTGCTGATTTTCACTATTCACAAGCACGCTTAGCGCCTATACTGATATTTAGGCTTCTGGTATTTTCTAATATTTTCTTCATTGACCATGTGTCTTGCTCTTTGGGTATTTTAATTTGTTTTGTCACAATAAAAATACGCTTTTACTGTGTTTCATTGCACATGATTTTTGTTTCATAGTTGTAACAAAGGCACTCCACTAATAAAATAGATTTTACACTTGAAATTCAGATTTTGGTGTTTTTTTGTTTTTCCATTTAGCCTACAGTAACATACACTAATGGAAATGTTACTATGTTTTTTCATATATTTATTGAATCTTTTTTATATTTTATTTAATATTTATATAATTACATTTCGTATTCAAATATTTACATCTAATATTGCCTAAGACCTTCATAAACACAACCACATGACATTGGCATGAAAGGGGGTCCAATGAGGCCAGCCCTTTCTAGTTAAAGGGAGTTATTAGATTGGTGGCTATTGGTCGAGGCTCAGCTATTCTACTGTTAAAAATGCATCATTTTAGTCTTTTATTCATATTTGTCTGAAAATACTGCTAGAGTGTAAAATACACATTTTTGGGAAAAGTCAGGGACAGGTGGGTTTAATGTTTTTATTACAAAATTGAAAACGGTCAGATTGACCACCTTGGCGGATCTAGTGTTAAAGAAGGATTTTTAAGCCTTTTGATTATGTGTGTGCCATTCAGAGGGTGAATGGGCAAGACAAAATATTTAAGTGCCTTTAAACGGGGTATGGTAGTAGGTGCCAGACGCACAGTTTTGTGTCAAGAACTGCAGATGGGCTTTTCACACTCAACTGTTTTCTGTGTGTATCATGAATGGTAGAACACCCAAAGGACATCCAGACAACTTGACAGAGACAACTGTGGGAAGCATTAGAGTTAACATTGGCCAGCATCCCTATGGACCGCTTTCGAAAACCTTGTAGAGTCCATGCCCTGACAAATTAAGACTAGCAGGACATTTAAAAGTCATTTATCCATCTGAAGAGTATGAATTAGGCTGTTTGAGAAGGTTTGAATCCTAAGCAACCTGACTACACATTTTTGGAAGTACAATAGACCAACATAGTTACTGTAATAGTACAAAGTTGTGTGCTGGAAAAGCGTGGTAGAGCATGGGTGAAGTACACATTTTGGTGCTCATGAATTTCCTTTGTTTTTTGGCTTCAGACCAATGCTTACTTCTGACTTAAAACATGTTTTTTTTGTTTTTAATTTCCATGGTTTTTACACCGGGAGGTGATTATACAATATTATTATACAACATTATAATACAGAATATCACAGCAATACAAGTAAGTAAAATCACACAATAATTACAAATGGCAACATAAATAATGTAGTGATTAGTATTAATGTAATATTAACAGCTGATTTTCCAGAAGTGAAAGACCAGAAACCCATTTAAGCCAATTTTGAGTAAACTGGAAAATTCACTGATCTCTTTTAACAAGACAATCAAGAAAGCTCCTGGAAAATACACAAAATACCCATTAACTATTTATATTCAAATGTACTTTAAAGTTTACTGAAGAAAGGCCTGGTACTACAAACGTACAGTACGTTCATCAGATGTAGTAAACCTTGTACATTCAAATCAGAGTTGGCCACAATTAGTCTTGAGTAGCTACAGAGTTATGCAGGCTTGCTTGTTCAAGCCCAGTCCTACCACACCTGATTCTACTATTCAAGGTCTCGATAAACAGCTGAGTAGTAGAATCAGGTGTGGTAGCACCGGGATTTAATAAAACAGCTTGCATAACCCTGTGGCCCCTCAATAGCAATTTCGGTTTGATACAAAGACCGTGATAAATGAAAAACTGCTGAGAGACACCTGTAAAATACAAAGTCATTAGACAAGTACAAAACACTTTTAAGAATACTTATTTACAAATCTGACATTGGATAGGTGCTCTAAATCCTTTAGCTACAAATGTTCTTATTAATGCTGTATACTCCTGTCCAAAAAGAGCACACATTCCCACATTTATAAATGGCAGTATAAATATGAAAACATATGGGAGTACTCACAGATCTGGAACAGAACATACACAGGTGCTGCTGATAGTGTGCGATGTACTGTGTGCATATGAGCGTGTCATTTGTCAGCTCCACGTGGGCCAACTTGTCAAATTTCGTAGCTTCTCAAATGACAGAAAGTGGCGCATGAAAAGGAGAAACGTTTACAACCTGTGCAACTTATGGCGTGCATTTGTACCGTAGGGATGGCTTGCATCTGGGCAAAGACATCTTCCTTGAGAGTTTGAGAGCCATCTGAGGTTGATCTCTCCACTGCTCTCTCTTCATTAGTAGCAAGACACGCCCACTAGTACTAGATTACACATCTCTGTACACAGACGGACAGACAGACAGACAGACAGACAGACAGACAGACAGACAGACAGACAGACAGACAGACAGACAGACAGACAGACAGACAGACAGACAGACAGACAGACAGACAGACAGACAGACAGACAGACAGACAGACAGGGGAGGATGATGCTCAGTACTGGAGTTTACCCATCAATGAGTGCCTCATTGAAATGATTGTACAGTCTGATCTCTTTTCACACTTGGCAAAATAATTTCTAAGCTCGTTGACAACATTTCAAGGGCACTGAAAGCTAACTAAAATGTTCAAAATGAGAATATTTTCCAAATGTCCAGGGAATTGGGCTGTGGGGTATCGAGTTCTGTGGTCTCAGCTGTGTAGCACATTGATGATTTATCAATTGAGAACAGATCACTCAGATCATGGCATTCTGGGCCATTTTTATGTTTCTGGCTTGGACCTGGTTTGTAAATGCAATGCTCCTTTCTTTCTCTCTTTATTAGTCCCGTTTAATTCTAGCATGCAAGAGGAATAAGATTATTACCGTAGACAAAATGGTGTTTGTTTTCTTGTGTTTTTCATGCCTTCTACTGGTCAAACAGTCACTGGTGAGTTCCAAAGCATTTGGCCCTCTGTGTTTCTTTTGAGGAGGGTGGGGTTAGGGTTTAGAGGAAGGGGACAGTTTCAAATTGAAACTTTCAATGGACGTGCAAAGAAAAGCTGTGAAGGGTCTCTCTGAGTTTTCCCTAGGTGGAGTTTTTTAGAACCCCGACCTCACTTCATGAAAACAAAACTGCTAGGAAGAAAATATCATCAAGGAAAAGCTGTGGCCTAGCCAACCACCGGACACAAAGCGCGTGTGGCCTGTCCTCGAACTCTCCCCAACAATGTATCCACGTAGAAACCCACTTCCCTAAGGGATCTGTCTGTCTCCCAAAGGCACACACTATTACATACATACATACATACATACATACATACATACATACATACATACATACATACATACATACATACATACATACATACATACATACATACATACATACATACATACATACATACATACATACATACATACATACATACATACATACATACATACATACATACATACATACATACATACATACATACATACATACATACATACATACATACATACATACATACATACATGCACTAAGAGATACAGTCACACCTATAAATACCTAGGCATCTGGTTAGACTATAAACTCAACTTCCAGACTCACATCAACCATCTCCAATCCAAAATTAAATCCAGAATTGGCTTTCTATTCCGCAACAAAGCCTCCTTCACTCATGCTGCCAAACATGCCCTTGTAAAACTGACTATCCTACCGATCCTTGATTTTGGTGATGTCATTTACAAACTAGCCTCCAACACTCTACTCAGCAAATTGGATGTAGTCTATCACAGTGCCATCCGTTTTGTCACCAAAGCCCCATACACTACCCACCACTGCGACCTGTATGCTCTCGTTGGCTGGCCTTCATTATATATTCGTCGCCAAACCCACTGGCTCCAGGTCATCTATAAGTCTTTATTAGGTAAATCCCCGCCCTATCTCAGCTCACTGGTCACTATAGCAACACCCACCCGTAGCATGCGCTCCAGCAGGTATATCTCACTGGTCACCCCCAAAGCCAACACCTCCTTTGGCCGCCATTCCTTCCAGTTCGCTGCTGCCAATGACTGGAACGAATTGCAAAAATAATTGAAGCTAGAGGTTCCTATCTCCCTCAATAACTTTAAGCATCAGTTTTCAAAGCTGCTTATCGATCACTGCACCTGTATATAGCCCTTCTGTAAATAGCCCACACTACTACCTCATCCCCATATTTATTTTTTGTTTATTTTCACTAATCTTGCACACCAGTACCTCTATTTGCACATCATAATTTGCACATCCTTCATTCCTGTGTTAATGATGATAATTCTGTAATTTATTTCACCACTATAGTCTATTTATTGTCCTACCTCCTAATCTTACTGCATTTTTGCACTACATTTTGCACTCTGTATATAGATTTTTCTATTGTGTTTTTGACTGTTTGTTTTACTGTGTAACTCTGTGTTGTCTTTTGTCGCACTGCTTTGCTTTGTCTTGGCCAGGTCGCAGTTGCAAATGAGAACTTGTTCTCAACTGACCTACCTGGTTAAATAAAGGTGAAATAAAAAATAAATAAAAAAACAGACAGACACACTCTCATGCCCCTCTCTCTCTCTCTCTCTCTCTCTCTCTCTCTCTCTCTCTCTCTCTCTCTCTCTCTCTCTCTCTCTCTCACTCACTCACACAAACACACACACACACATAGCTATGTCTTTCTATACTTGTGATTCCCATTCAAAAACCCAAATTCCTAAACCTAAACCTAAACCTAAACCCTAAACCTAAACCCTAAACCTAACCCCTAAACCTAACCCCTAAACCTAACCCCTAAACCTAAAACAGCCTTTTTAAAGTGAGGACCGGAAAATATCCTCACTTTTAGTTGGTTTACTATTCTTGTTGAGGATTTCTAGTAAAACATGTACACACACACACACACACACACACACACACACACACACACACACACACACACACACACACACACACACACACACACACACACACACACACACACACACACACACACACACACACACACACACACACACACACACACACACACACACACACACACACACACACACACACCCCTCTGCTCACCCTGAGGGTGGACCCATCCCATCCCGTAAGAGTACTGATGCTGTCCAACTGTAGCTGTGGGGCCTGTCAGCATAAGTATTAACCTTGTTCGTATTTTACGAGCACCGCTTACCGCCCCCATCCAAAATAAACAGGTGTGCTGGCAAAATTCATTGTGCCGGTTTCATCACAGCGCTTGATGGTTTTTGCAACTGCACTTGAAGAAACTTTAAAAGTTCTTGACATTTTCCGGATTCACTGACCTTCATGTCTTAAAGTAATGATGGACTGTTGTTTCTCTTTGCTTATTTGAGCTGTTCTTGCCATAATATGGACTTGGTCTTTCAACAAATAGGGCTGTCTTATGTATACCCCCCCACCATGTCACAACACAAATTATTGGCTCAAACGCAGAAGTAAAGAAATTCCACAAATTAACTTTTAAGAAGGCACACCTGTTAATTGAAATTCATTCCAGGTGACTACCTCATAAAGCTGGTTGAAAGAATGCCAAGAGGGTGCAAAGCTGTCATCAAGGCAAAGGGTGGCTATTTGAAGAATCTCAAATATAAAATATATTTTGATTTGTTTAACAATTATTCTACAATTATTATTCTACAATCATTGTAGAATAATTATTCTCACTATTATTCTACAATGTAGAAAATAGTAAAAATAAAGAAAAACCCTTGAATGAATAGGTGTTCTAAAACCGGTAGCGTATACTGTAACTCTTACTTTCACAATATCTGTGAATCTGAAATTATTATATATATTTGTTGCAAACACAAACATCAATATTTACTTGTAGATTATTACCCCTATCAATGTCTTTGTTAGTCTCAATAAAGCAGTGATTATTTAGACTGAATATGCACTTAACAGATATTGCTTAATCATTTCCTGCAATTATGCAAATAGAAGGTAGCCTCCTGAACCAGCCTTTTACAAGTATTGTGTGGTAAAGTTTGTTGTCAAGAAGACCACATATATTTTGAATAAATGCAGGTCATTGGAATCATTCTAAAGGAGGAAATCGAAGGTGAATCATTCTAAAGGGGGGAATCGAAGGTGAATTATTCTAAAGGGGGGAATCGAAGGTGAATCATTCTTAAGGGGGGAATCGAAGGTGAATCATTCTAAAGGGGGGAATCGAAGGTGAATCCCATAGATGAAGACTACACCAATACAACAAATGTAGTCAGATGCAGGGTAGTGGGGTAGTCAGGTATACTGAACAAAAATAAAAACGCAACATGCAACAATTTAAACCATTTTACTGAGGTACAGTTCATATAAGGAAATCAGTCAATTTAAATAAATTCATTATGGATTTCACATGACTGGGCAGGGGTGTAGCCATGGGTGTGCCTGGGAGGGCATAAGCCCACCCACTTGGGAGCCAGGTCCACCAACTGGGGAGCCAGGCCCAGCCAATCAGAATGAGTTTTTCCCCACAAAAGGGCTTTATTACAGAAATAAATACTCCTCAATTTAATCAGCTGTCTGGGTCTGCGGTTGGGAACGGACCGCCAAATTCTCTAAAACGACGTTGGAGGCGGCTTATGAGTATGGAACATATTTTGTGAGTATGGAACATTTCTGAGATATTTTATTTCAGCTAATGAAACATGGGATTTTACATGTTGCGTTTATATTTTTGTTCAGTATATATTTAAGAAGTCTCTGACTGGGGTCTGACGATACGCTATTCAGTCTTTGCCATGCGGTCTATGATGTCACTCAGGCCTCTGCCTTTGAATAGCCATGTGTTCCTCGCCACTAATATCAAACAGATGATGCCAAACCTCAACATGATGGTCTTTCAATAAGACAAGCAGTCAACACAATGTAAAAGAAACACCATTCTAACCTAACAGCAGATAAAATATCATGGTGATTTTGGAACTAGTTACAGTACCTTGTTGCAGCCTTTGTTACATTCAAGGAATAGGTCCTGTTGAGTTGGCAGAAATAGTTTGCACCTATTTGGATTTTCTATTGATTCCATAGGGCGGCGCACAATCACGTTACAGAGTGCTACCATACCAGGACAGAATGTCTCAGCAGCATAGTAATGCCTCCGGACTTTCTTATCAGCTCATCTAAAGCCATCATCCCACTGTGCACAGCTGTCAATTCAAAGCCTATTACACATTGGTTAACTTAATTTCATTGAAATGACGTGGGAACAATGTTGATTCAACCGTGTGTGCCCAGTGGGATGTTCCTCCAACAGCATACAAGACATGGTAGAATGGTTTCTACTTGTCTCCCAGGCACACTGTAATTGATGATCAGTTTGTTGAAGACAATAGTCCTAAATTTCTTCTCTTTTGATCTCTGGAAAATCTCAAACGTCAACTCCAATGACTCCTGACCCCCCCTCCCGGTTTTGAGGTAATATATTTTTTCCACCACCCTCGCCTCTCTCCCCCACCACAGCTGTGTCTTATCTGTGAGGGCCAGCCTCTGATCCTAAGGTTCTCGTTTGTTTCACTGAAGTTATAAATGACTGGGTGGAGCCAGATCCCCTGAGCCAAGCTGGAGGACTCTATAGTGCTTTTGTCAATTCATAAATGTTAAGGGAAAAGACTTAGGAAACCCTGGCACCTACACTGCCGTGTTCCCAGTAGTTCTGTGCAAGGCAGGACTGCCTAATGTCTTCGTTACCTCTTTATTGACCACCCCATATCTATTCTACATAGGGCCTCCCTGAGGCTTGAGCTGGTCTGATACTTGAAGCTGACAGTTGGTTCTTGTGCCTCTGGGCTGGCTCAGGCCCATTAGACCATAGGCAGTAACTAACGGTGCCCCATTTCCAGAAGCAGTGAATGAGGATGTTTGTCAACTGAAGGAGGCCAACACTGCATGGTCAATCGGTGGAGGCACTTCAATGGGTATGAGCAGCAAAAAGTTCCAGAGAAAAAGGAGAGAAAACATTCACTAGTTTTGATCAGGAACTCGAGGGAGGGTATCCAGCTTCCTGTCCTCTCTTCATCCTCTCTTCGCTCTGTGCTGTGGGCAACCAACTGGTTTCAAATGAGACTTGGCAGCCTTTTGGTCCTCTCTTATGCTCTTTAGACCCGTGTCCCAAATGGCACCCTATTCCCTATATAGTGCACCACTTTAACCAAGCCCTAATAGGGTGATATTTTGAACGCACCCTCAGTCATCTTTAAGTTAACGGATCTCGTTCTCTTGCCAAAGTGATGTACATTGGATTAGACCTCCCCCTCTTCTTTGTCCCCACTCTAAACTCTTAATCATGACCATAGATGTGGGCTTCTTTGTCCCCACTCTAAACTCTTAATCATGACCATAGATGTGGGCTGGTTACAGATACTGTACATGGGAGCAGATACATCCAGTGTTCATCCATTACCCACTAGTTTTCAATGGCTATGATATTTTGCAACTCTCTCTCCCATCCCGGGCCCTGATTTGGAAAAGCAGACATGTCGCTCTCTACTAGTGTGAATTAGACCAGAAGCATTAGCTTGCAGAATATAACCCAATGAACTAATGATTCTGACACCTAAACAATAGCTGGTTTACAAGAAGGCACACACACAGCAAAGTCTGTTTTTCTATCTCATATTTTTTAATGACAAAATGTTTGTCAGACACAAATGGATTTATTTTTCTCAATCCAGGGTATAGTATGGGGAGCTTATGTGGTTCCGGTCCCCAGGGTTTCAGACAACTAACAAAACACATCTTACTTCTGCTCTGCTGCCCGGCTGTAATGCTTTTCACATACAGGAAAACGAGTGGGAGCGACCACCAAATGAATAAAGTAGCATGGCCCTTTTCACAGTTATGTAGCGCCACTTTATATTAAGATCTGGATTCGAAATGTTGTCCAAGTTAAACACACAGCAACCATTGACACTTTTCACATAATAAAAAAAAAACATAATTTACGATATTTGTTTTCTATAGCTGTAAGTTTGAAAGCTCTTTTTGTACAACGGTCAAAATATAACCCAGTAATGTACTTATGCATTAATATTGTTTATGTTTTTATACCAATTCACCCATAACTTTACAAATAAAGATAGACACTTGTCTGTTTCAAAGCTGTAGATATAAATATAGCACATGTCAAATATACCATTAAACTCAACAACAATACCCATGGAAAAAATTATGAATTGGATTTAAATAGAAATTAAACAATAATATTTTGTTTTCTAAATTATCTGGTAATATCTTCGTATCTGAATTTTATTAAATACTCGCTGGCCCAAGTGAATTTCCTTTTTATTTTAGTGTTTGTTTTATTTTTTTACTAATTTGTTCTATTTAAAAAAATTCAATTTTAAAGACAACATTCACCCAAATTACTCCTTCACTAGGAAATTAATAGCCAAGTTTATCTCAACTCCACAATGTACAGTACATCAATGGAGTTGAGCGGAGAGGACTGTAGGCGGAGTGTACCTCCAACTTTCTCAAGTCTCTGTCCATCGATACTTGTAAAAATGTAAATTGTTAAACCGTGTACCTATGTTCGTCCTCTGTAGCTGCGTGCCTTCTTTGTTTGCTTGAATCCCATACTTTTTAGTAAAACGTTAATCAAATAGAACCACCGACTGTTCCCTCGTATCGACTGAGTTGAGAAACCCAGCTAGGAAATGGCATGACCTTGTTAGCTCCTACAATGCTAATTTGAAGCTGTGGCTACGTAAACAAAACCAAGTCTTGCTCACTGACTTTCAGAGTCCATATTAGAATCCATAGAAAAGTTGATTTAACCATCAACAACGAACAAGGGAACTAACCAACAAATGAACTGGTTCAAAGATGAGTAGGCTATGTGATACTTCTTACTTTTTGATCTGATCTCAATTGGATTTGACTATTAGAGAACACATAATCTCGGTTGAGGAAAAGACAGCAACACAAATAAAATATTTGTGATTCACACCATTTGCTCTCAGCCTCACAGAACTGGTATGTTGATCCTATTGTTGTACCTCCTTAATAGTATCCCCACAAGTTCTCTTCCTCTCCCAACCCATTTTCACTTGCTATTTCCGGCTGCACATGCACATCCTTGTTCCATCCAGCCATTCCATCCATCTAGAAAACACGCTCAAAAGAACGACACTCTTGTTTGTGTCCAGAAACAAGAGGCAGACTGAGGCACTGCCTATTCAGCACAGGTCATTTGCATGGAGCTCCACTTCCCCTGTGACACTGCCAATGCTGCCAACACAGAGTATGGAGACGGTTCAAAGAGTTAAGATAATCACCGTACTGGTACTCTATCAACATATAAAGGTGTTCGCAACACTTGAGAGATAACTTATTGACGTCAATAATAGTATCTTATGGTGATATATTGACATACCGCAGGCCTATAGTCAGGAATCTGGACAATGAATGCTGACTGAGTTAGACCAATTCATCAGATGATAGTGAGAAAGTTATTCTTCACAGGCAGCTCTGACAATCCAAGCCAGAAAACTCCAATTACCCAACATAAGAACTCCCAATGAAGCTTCACACAATCCCAAGACCACAGGTGGCTGGTGGAAACTTAGTTGAGGAGGACGGGCTCATTGTAATGGCTTGAACGGAAAGAATGGAATGGTATCAAACACATCAAACACGCGGTTTCCATGTGTTTGATACCATTCCATTCACTCCATTCCAGACATTATTATTTATTATTATTATTATTATTATTATCCCCTCACCAGCCTCCTGTGCCCATACTCTCTCTCCTACTCGCTGCCTGCATGTGACTGACTGACTTAGTGATGGGTGCCATAATCAAGACAAACTAAGCACAGATTACTATGAACATGTGCTGTGTACAAAATAATATATTTATGATATTTCATGATTTATGCTTCCTTCGTATTGCCAATAGCTATATTAAGGGTGGTGGGAAGTTCTGAATAAGGGATATTTTATGTATAAATGTTGGCGGCTCAAAACCACTACATACAATGGCCAGACATATAAAGAATGTGTTCCATTGTAGGGAGTCATAGCCCAAATAAGGGCTTTGGGTATTTGGTGTAAAAGTTGGCACTGAGATGAGCACCGACTTACAACATTATGTGAATCAACATGCACTTGGCCCAAACAATTTCTGGTCTTCTGCCAAAGAGGTTTGAAAAAAAAAAAAGAATTCAGGATGAGTTTTTCATATTGTTTGTTTTGGAGTCGCTAAATGTGTATTAGCAGATATTATGAGAAACTATCTGAGAGATAATTTGGATCATTTTGCATGCTTTTATCCCCCTTGTTGCTGAGTTTATACTGTATCTAGAAATAGCAACAGGCCGCGGTGGTTTTAAATAAAATTAAAATGCGTAATCATTTGATTCACCTGCTCCTCTAGCAGCTGAGGAACGCTCAACTCCGTTCACTTACAGTATATCGAGACGTTTCTCAGCTACCGCTCTAGAACTATCCAGTTCATTACACCAGTATTGCATTGGAGTAGCACTTATAGCGTAGTTGGAAACTATTAAAGGACTAGATGTACATCACTACCACGATAAAACAGTACCTTCACCTAACGTGAGTGGTTAATAGTCAATGTGCACAACCGATGATGACAGATCTGTCTATTTTATGAAAACCAAGAAAATTAGCCAAGAAAGAAACCTATCTGATAGGTAAACCTTGGGTCATCATCATCTCAAATCAGCAGAAAGCAATTATTCTCTTATCAACATATGTAGCTTAAAGATAGAATCCACTGTTGAAACTGTACCAAAGTGGTCACCTGCCTCTGTTTTGGTAAAACGTTGAGGGATGGGCCTGGAGAAATGTAACCACTCTCAAATTCATAGACAGACCTATGGATGCAATGACTGACCATCCATTATATCAACATTATAGTTTCAACCATGTTTTAAGGCTATACAGTGTTTGTTTACATTGTTTACAAACATTGGAGTAAAACAGGTTTATATTTGGGGTTCTGATGGGATACGACAGTTGAACTAAGCTCATGAGGCATTTATAAGTTATATTCTTTAAGTATCAATGGGTATATTTAATTAATTTAGAAGTCCAAAAATTGATGTTGCAACTAAGTATTCTAGCTTTAAGCATGACTAAAAAATTCTGAAAATATTGACTGATTTTGATCAGTCTTGTTTTTCTTTGCAATAAATTTCAAAAATCAGTCAAATGGGAGATTATTTCATTTGAATTTTTGTCGTTTCTGAATAAAAATAATAATATCAGTGCACCACTCTACAATACATCCAGCAATATCATGTTTAAATAATTGAGGAAGGATCTTTGCGGTTAAGAAATGAGTTATCTTGCTACTGTCTATGCTAAATAACCCAGACAGGATGTAGGCCTAATGTCTGCTGCATAAATGACTGCAAACAAAAGCTATGCTACAGCAAAATAGAACCAATGTGATTGATTGTGATGTGAAATACCCTGTATTTGTAGTCAACACACCAGTAGCAATGAAACCATTTTAGAAAAAGGGGGATTGATAGTGGGATGGGGGCCATTTTTTAAAAGACACGCATTATTTTCAGTCAGAGCTTTCTAAAAAGTATTTTTTACACTTAGTACAAAAAAAGAAATGTCTACCCGTTAGTGCTTTGTTTAAAGATACTATAACATAAATAAACAATTTATTTTCAGTGTTCAAACAGGCAGTTCCAGTGTGACTGGAAAACTAACATACTCCACCGTATTCCAGTTGGCAGCAGAGGGCTTACTATAGAAACTTCTCCACTTTCAGTGCACCCCAAGGCACCACACTTACACAGCGTTCTTCATGTCTACACAGCTCCAAAAAGAAAACACCTCCAGTTTGGAGGCTCAAATATTCACCTCTGCGCTCTCCCTCTGTGGAAAAAGAAAAGAAAACTCAAAAGTTCTCACTAGAAGACTTTTAGAGTCATGACAGTCTCATCCCTCAACAGTTACTGTCATTTTCTACCACGTCTCCAGAGTCTGTCTTTCTGTTCCACGTAGAAGCCATTCCGTGAAAAAAAGAACGACAAATCCCAGAGTGCAATGCACAGTTCCCATCCAGGCACCATTTGTTTCCTGTGGTCCTAACTTTTACATCAGTACATGATCACACATTATTCTGTCTCAGTCAGTCAAAGATTTTAGTATTGTTAACTACTGATATTTAGCCTTTAATTTCTTAAAAATATCATATAGATTGTGCTGTGCAAAACGATGCCATGAAGAGCTGATATTGATGTCCTTTTATCTTTCCTCTGGGGGCCTTCCTTGTCATCCGGCTAGTCCTGCCACGCCCCTCTTAATCATCGTACCGTACCGTAGGTCCATTATGCCACGCCCCTTTATTTGCAGGTAAACACCTCCGTCCTCTCGCTGCACGTGTTGCACTTGACGAAGCAGCACCACTGGAACTTACAGTTGCACTGCCACACTTTGGTGTACTGGTGCGTGTTGTAGCCCCGGCCGCAGCACATGAGGTCGCAGCCGTCAGTGTGGGGTGAGGTGCGGTTACACAGCCTCCCCTGGGTGCCCACGCTCCCCGTGGCCGCGTCCTCCTCGCAGTAGTTGGGCGACCTCTCGATGTAGACGAGGTCGGTCTCCATGGGCTTGCGGTAGCCCTGGGTCTTCTTCACCTTGAGGAAGGTGGGCTGGCGCAGTCGGCTGGCTCGGACCACCTCCACGTGGACCGCCTGGTTGTACTTGTCCTTCAGGACGTAGCCGATCTCTCGGAACTTGGGCAGGGTCGTCCAGCAGGTTTTGGTGGTGCAGGAGCCTGACACGCCATGACACTTACACTCCAACTTCATCCGCTCCTCCAGGACCTGCATGGACATACAGGGAGAGAGGTTACATTGTGTTAGATTACATTGCTGAACATTACATGACATTACATGGACACAAAGGGAGAGAGAGTCACACATGACATTGTATTACTGGGGCAGGCCCAGCGTTGAAATACAGGGCTGACCTGACTTGGGTGGAAAGAGAAACCAAGCGAAGCCTTAAGAGTGAAGAGGTTGCTAGCTAGCTCTACTGTTAAATTAATTAGGGAAAAAACAGCCCACAGAAGGTCAGTAAGAAAAGATCGTCCTTGGATAATATCGTTATTGTTTTCTGTAATAAAAGAACATTAGACAAGACCAGGCTGTTCTCAAACGTTGGTGAACCACCACACCTTTCTCAAAACTCCCTACGAATTACCTCTTGAGCCAACAACTGTACTTTGAAAGGATATTATTTTAGTGCGTTTGGCAATAACTAGTGAACTCCTAAACCAAATGCAAGGTGAAAACGTGACAGGATTCTGTCCAACAATCCTCTATTGGGCTTGGTGACATTGATGATGTTTCTTTTTTAAAGTATGAGAACATTTAATGATACTTATGAATCACACTGCTCTAAAGTCTTTCCTGACATTTTAAAAAGGACATACTCAGATAACAATCATGAACCAATTTTTACAAGACAAGTCTGAGAATATCCAAATGTATCTAACATACTTTTAATACTCTTTAATTAAAAGTGTCAGAACATGGAGCTATACCACACTGTTGCATGGACCAAAAGAGTGTTGTCTGTGATGTATTTGGAGCACTGTTTGCTAATGTCTCAGTACAGTCTAAAACATGGCACTGTGGCCAATTATTTATATATATATATATATATATGGCACTGTGGCCATTCATACTGTGGCACTATATATATATTTCTAAACTGGGTCATTTGAGCCCTGAATGCTAATTGGCTGACAGCAGTGGTATATCAGGCCGTATACCACAGGTATGACAAAACATTTATTTTTACTGCTCTAATTACGTTGGTAACCAGTTTATTATAGCAATAAGGCACCTCGGGGGTTTGTGGTATATGGCCAATATACCACGGCAAAGGGCTGTGTCCAGGCATTCCGTGTTGTGTAATGCTTATGAACAGCCCTTGGCCGTGGTATATTAACCATATACCACACCTCCTCGGGCCTTCTTGCTTAAACATATAGCATTTTACTGTTAGTGTACACCTGTTGTTTATGAAACGTGATCCTAACTGATGCAAGACAAGAGATTTTTAATAGGTTTAAATGTCAGGAATTGTGAAAAACACCTTCCTAATATTGAGTTGCACCCCCTTTTGCCCTCAGAACAGCCTCACTTCATCGGGGCATGGAGTCTACAAGGTTTCTAAAGTGTTTAACAGGAATGCTGGCCCATGTTGACTCCCAATGCTTCCCACAGTTGTGTCAAGTTGGCTGGATGTCCTTTGGGTGGTGGATCATTCTTGATACACATGGAAAACTGTTGAGTGTGAAAAACCTAGCAGCATTGCAGTTCTTGACACACTCAAACCGGTACGCCTGGCACCTACTACCATACCCCCTTCAAAGGCACTTAAATCTTTTGTCTTGCCAATTCACCCTCTGAATGGCACACATACACAATCCATGTCACAATTGCCTCAAAGCTTTAAAATCCTTCTCCTCCTGTTCATCTACACGGATTGAAGTTAATTTAACAAGTGACATCAATAAGGGATCATAGCTTTCACCTAAATTCACCTGGTCAGTCTATGTCATGGAAAGAGTGTTCCTAATGTTTTGTACACTCAGTGTAAATTCTTTAGCGAGAGCAAGAGATATTCTGAGTGAAGAGGACGTATTTATTTGAGTTCAATATTGTGTTTATTAATGAATAACAAAGAGTTTTCAGCAGACGGTTGGTGAATGCACTCTTTGTATGCAGGAGTCCCTGTAAGTGGAAACGGATGTTCACAATGACAGATGTGTGCAATTGCAAAGACAGTTGTTTTGATTTTAAAGTATTTGAGTTAATATTGTGTTATAGAATGGAGAGTTGTGTTTGATCTGAATTCACACTGGTTGTTTGTTCTGTGCTTTGTGCCACATCCATTTACGTCTGAGGGTCAAACATTCACAATCTGGCTAAGCGTAGAGTGACTGTTCCTTATGAAGTAGACCGAACCAGGCATATCTGAAATTCTAAGAGGGACACTGATGCCAGCTATATGTCAAAAACTGGGGAAAATGCACTTACTGGTAATATTCAACCATATAATTATCCCTACCTTCCTGAAGACTACATCAATAGCAAGGGAAAATAAATATAAATCTCATATAACCATACACCCTTACGCTTGAGTTAAATGTGGATCATTCAGCTATTTAATGCGTTGCAGATACGACATACTCGACAGATGACCATTAACTGTTTGCATCTGGATCAACGTGTACGCTGGGATCATGGTTTGGTTTATTAACTAAAGAAACATGGCTTTTGAATGAAAGAAGTATTAAATACTGGTTGTCACAATAAAACAGATCATCCAAAGCAACACTTCAAGGCCTCTTATCTTAAATCAAAACACTCTTATATGTTCAGATAGCAGACATATCTCTTCAAAATGCACTAGTACCCATTCATTACCAAGCTCATCTCTGACATGTAGCACACAGTGTAGTAGATAACTCCTCTTAAAGGCGGAATCTGGGAAATCCTCAGCAGTTCACTGTCATGACTGAGTCAATCCTTGTTCTACAACAGGCCTCTACTTAAAAACGGCATTCTCTCACTACAGTACGTGCTGTATTCTGTGGAGAATAGAGTGGATGAAGTCATTGAGAAAAAATTGACAGTGGTGCTTCTATGGGACATGGGATACATATAGTAGTCCTAACATGACTCTTCCAACTGGGTGCTTCTACTTGTAAGAACCAAGCAAGTATTCGTTATATAAGATGTTCAGTTTTGTTGGCAGGGCATTTCTCCAGAGCAGTTTCTTTCCTGGCATGACGCCTTGCCAGCAGTAGTCATCGTTTCTGTCAGACACTTCCACAATGTACACAAAGTACACAGAGTTATGGATGAATACATGCTGCCTGACACTGTATGTGATTTGAAATCCCTCATTAGCAGATAATCGATTTAAAGGGGTGAGGAGAAGGTACATAAAATACTTGAGGGTCAACCGACAATCTCGTTACAGATGATGATTCACAAAATGTATGGTGGCACGAACCACAATGAATGTCTGTGTGAAACAGAATGACTGAATGGTTGAAAACATTTACTTTACAACGTGTCCATCAAAACCTTGTCTGCTTCCAATTAGTCAGATTTGACCAGATTTGTCAAACTCACTGGAACCCAGTATACAGAGAGACTAAATCATTCCATGGGGTTGTCTGTATTTATTTGGGATTCACAGAACTGGAGCCTACAGTGTTTGTGTCTGAATGTTCTAGAGGCACAGGGATCTTTGTAGTGGTAGAATAGTAGTCTCGACTTGTTTTTCACCAAAAGGTCCAGGGCCAGCTTCAATTAAAAGGTCCAGGGCCAACTTCAACCTAAAGGTCCAGGGCCGGCTTCAATCAAAAGGTCCAGGGCCAGCTTAAATCAAAAGGCCCAGGGCCAGCTTCAATCAAAAGGTCCAGGGCAGGCTTCAATCAAAAGGTCCAGGGCCGGCTTCAATCAAAAGGTCCAGGGCCAGCTTCAATCAAACCACAAACTGTGAAGAAAATGACATTATTCCTGTGCTTTGAAAATGCATCATTTCAAACAAAAAATGTGTTTAGTTGAGTTTCCCTCTTGTCTCGTTAATCAACAGATTGCACTTAAAAATGTACTATTCTCCCACGACGCCAGTTTCCACAGCGTGTATTTGATTGAATCCCATCCTCTGTACCAAACCTCTGCCAGGCTTAACTCAGACTCAGACAGGTCATCTGACTACGATCTCCTCATATCAGTCTGCCTGCGTTAACTCCGCCATTGTCGCTGTGCTTTCAGAAACTGAATGGGCGCAGTGAAATGGCAGTGCTGTGTTTTTGGTACGGTCGAGAGAACTGCAATAATATCCTGTTCCTGACTTTACACTTCATAATTCCATGAAAGGGCTGGATGGAGGGCCATGGCAGAACTCCATTTGGCAGCCGGCGGCCGGCCGCGCTCTGCTCCGCTCCGCTTTCCCAGCGAACACACAATTAAACCCTGGACTTATTAATTAGATCCATTTGTCACCAGAATTCCAGAGAAGCACAGGCAGGCTCTCTCTCTCTCCCTCCCACTCTCTGTTATGATTCATGTTGTTCTTTGTTCTGGGATGACTAATAACAAACAAACATAGCCCAGGAGAAATGTGCCAGATCTCCAAGAGAAAAACACCCCACATTATGGTAGGAAAATAAATATGTAATTGAGCTAAAGCAAAACAAGCTGCTGAGAGGCTAACTGGGACTTTTCAATCAGCACGTCCCCCATTTAGGGGTTGCCCCACCACTCTGGTTTCCATCCTTCATCTGGGCATTTACACATGGATACACACGCACACACACACACACACACACACACACACACACACACACACACACACACACACACACACACACACACACACACACACACACACACACACACACACACACACACACACACACACACACACTGATCTAAAAAGATAAAGATGTATTTCTTCTATATAGCTGTTTACCTTTCTCCCTGCCTCATTGTTGTGGAGGTTCATCAGCCGTCGCGTTGTCTTCTTGATCTCGCGGGCGTCCACGAACCTCCTGGAGAACTCAATGCCGTACTTGATGTCTGCCGAGCAGCCTCCCCACTTCCAGCCCTCTTCCTGGTTATAGTAACCCTGCTTCTCCCGGTCACAGCCACACTGGCTCAGGTTGCCTTGGCTACACGCCGCCGTGATGGCATGGGCTACGCCGGCGGCCGTGATGGCGTACGTGAACGCAGCTTCCCGGCTACCTGAGAAGAGGTAGAGAGGTTAGGGACGTTAAATAATTGTAGAATTACAGCGATGACAACAGAACGCCATAGAAGCTTGTGTATACTGTGACCTTGTTGCTCAATTTTGACTTGATGATCTCTAGATATGGAAATCAGGCACAAGACCTCCCCTGCATCCCTCCCTCCTACCTCCGGTCCCTCCTGCACCTTGGTAGCAAAGTGGTAACAGCGTTAGACCACAAAGTCCTCAAGGACAGCCTCCAAGTGTGCAGTGCTGTGATTCCAGGCAGAGTGGGGAGAGGAGAGTACTGTAGCTAGGTGCTGTCCAAAGTGCTGAATTCCTCTCCTCGTGCACCTTGTACAGCATGCCCACATTCTACAGCTGTGATCTGCAGGTCTGTCTGGCTGTCTGCTGCAGTTACTTCCCTTTCCCTGACTCTCCCTCTCTCTCTCTGGGAGCCTGGTGTTCTCTCTCTCTACAGTACACTTGCAGTGGTTAGGACTTCAGCATTACTGGTATAGGCCAAGGACAAGTTCAGACAGAGGACAATCGACAGACAAAAGTGATGCCGGTATGACATAGTATTTCCTCCAATGAGATGAATTGTTCAGGACCGTTAATACAAATGCTTTTTTCTACCATCCCTTTTCCAGTAAGCATCCCCCAGGCAGTGCTGTCCCATGGTCAGTAGGCAGTGCTCAGTCTTTAAAAGGCTGATGTGCTCCAAAAGGGGCCGTGGGCGCTGTGCTGTCACTGTGAGTTACCTAGGTGTCTCCTGAGTAGTCCTTCATGTGGGAGAGATTAGATATGGTCTGGGCCTCAGAGAGAGAGAGAGAGAGAGAGAGTGAAGGGGCTCTCTGAGGATCTGGGCCTCAGAGAGAATAGAAGGGCTCTGGGCCTCAGAGAGAGAGAGAGAGTAGAGGGGCTCTGGGCCTCAGAGAGAGAGAGCGTACAGGGGCTCTGGGCCTCAGAGAGAGAGAGAGAGAGTAGAGGAGCTCTGGGCCTCAGAGAGAGAGAGAGAGAGAGTAGAGGGGCTCTGGGCCTCAGAGAGAGAGAGAGAGAGAGAGTAGAGGAGCTCTGGGCCTCAGAGAGAGAGTAGAGGGGCTCTGGGCATCAGAGAGAGAGAGTAGAGGGGCTCTGGGCCTCAGAGAGAGAGAGACTAGATGGGCTCTAGGCCTCAGAGAGAGAGAGAGTAGAGGGGCTCTGGGCCTCAGAGAGAGCGAGAGAGTAGAGAGGCTCTGGGCCTCAGAGAGAGAGAGAGAGTAGAGGGGCTCTGGGCCTCAGAGAGAGAGAGAGAGTAGAGAGGCTCTGGGCCTCAGAGAAAGAGAGTAGAGGGTGGAAGGTGGAAAGAGAACAAATGCTACTAGCGACAAACCAGTGGGTTTCTTTGCCTGTAACATCACTCTGTAGAATTCATGGTTGTGTTTTCTTCTTACTCAAATGTGTGTTCCATCTCATGTAAACAATATTCATCAAGTTTTTCAGATATCCAGGAGATTTTATGATCATCTGACCGACATGTACTTTCTGATGCCTGGTCCATACTGTACCAAACTACCATCATGAGGGAAGGGAAAAGGATCTTGACCACTGCGTATTGCAATAAATACAGCCAAATTACGAGAAAAAAGAAACCTGACAAACCTCAAATGTGAAAAGTTATACGTTATTTGACTAAGCAAATAAACATTTAACAATTTTGAAACTTATTAGATGTAAAATCACTGCTTATTTTACCTTATTGTATAACCCCAAACACTGTGGTCACATCCAGTGGAGGCTGAGGGCTGAGGCTGCTAGTCTGTGCTGCTGGAGATAGGCCCAGCCATGACTGCTGCTGCTGCTGCTTCTAATGCCATGCCTGCCTGCTCACTGCCTGCCGTATGTACTGTATGGGGACTGACTCACAAACACCAGCCTTACTGGTTACCAACAGAGATGTGCCCTGCCAGCTTGTGGTCCCTCTCAGCCACCCTCATCTCATACACACACACACATACACACACACAGACACATACAGTGACACACACACCGAATCGCATACAGACACAGGCACACAGACACACACACGGCTGGGCAGTTTAATGGTAAAAACAGAATGGAGGCTGGAGTTTCCAGGGTAGGAAGGGTGGTTCCCTGTGCCATAGATGCAGGCCGGTTTCTGGGCCCATTCAGCCTGCACTAACACTGCTCATGGGGAAATGATGATGATGGGGTGGGCTGGTATTGGTTGACATCCCCTGTTGGGTCTGGAACTGTCAACTAACGCTAAAGGCGTCAACATGCTTCATTTCGGCTGGTGCCTAGCCGAGCTCGGCTGGACTAACCGGGTCTGCTCGCATACTCCCTTAAAAGACATTCACTTGAAAACAAGTTTTAGCAGGGAGTCACCATTGAGACCAGTGTCTCTTTTTCAAGACAAATACAGACAAACATAAATATATACAATATACACAATCAACTAAAACAAACACATTGCTCATCATAACATTCATGTCTCTACACTGCCCCAGGGACACTAAGGCATCTCTCTAAACTGCCCCAGGGACACTAAGGCATCTCTCTACACTGCCCCAGGGACACTAAGGCATCTCTCTAAACTGCCCCAGGGACACTAAGGCATCTCTCTACACTGCCCCAGGGACACTAAGGCATCTCTCTAAACTGCCCCAGGGATACTAAGGCATCTCTCTACACTGCCCCAGGGACACTAAGGCATCTCTCTACACTGCCCCAGGGACACTAAGGCCTCTCTCTAAACTGCCCCAGGGACACTAAGGCATCTCTCTAAACTGCCCCAGGGACACTAAGGCCTCTCTCTAAACTGCCCCAGGGACACTAAGGCATCTCTCTAAACTGCCCCAGGGACACTAAGGCCTCTCTCTAAACTGCCCCAGGGACACTAAGGCATCTCTCTAAACTTCCCCTGGGACACTAAGGCCTCTCTCTAAACTGCCCCAGGGACACTAAGGCATCTCTCTACACTGCCCCAGGGACACTAAGGCTTCTCTCTAAACTGCCCCAGGGACACTAAGGCATCTTTCTAAACTGCCCCAGGGACACTAAGGCCTCTCTCTAAACTGCCCCAGGGACACTAAGGCATCTCTCTAAACTTCCCCTGGGACACTAAGGCATCTCTCTAAACTGCCCCAGGGACACTAAGGCATCTCTCTAAACTGCCCCAGGGACACTAAGGCATCTCTCTAAACTGCCCCAGGGACACTAAGGCCTCTCTCTAAACTGCCCCAGGGACACTAAGGCCTCTTTCTAAACTGCCCCAGGGACACTAAGGCATCTCTCTAAACTGCCCCAGGGACACTAAGGCATCTCTCTAAACTGCCCCAGGGACACAAAGGCCTCTCTCTAAACTGCCCCAGGGACACTAAGGCCTCTCTCTAAACTGCCCCAGAGACACTAATGCATCTCTCTAAACTGCCCCAGGGACACTAAGGCCTCTATGTGTACTGCTTTTTGGAGATTATTCCAAACATACAGATCAGAAAAACTAAAGGGCGATTTAGCTAACTCTGAAGACACCAAAGGAGTCTCCATAGTTAACCAACCCTGTGAACGGGTTTGATAACGCCATTTTAAATCTTAATAGTGAAGTTAAATAAGTCGGAAGCTTGTGGAGCAGGGCTTTGTGAACAAAAATAGCATAACGATGTGATCTACGTGACTTCAAAGAAGTCCAGCTAACCTTTTGGTAAAGAACACAGTGATGAATAATAAAACTGTCTCCTGTAATAAAACGAAGAGCTCTTTGAAAAACGACATCCAGGGGTTTAAGAGTAGAGACAGCTGCACTTTGATAAATAGAATCACCATAATCAAGAACAGGTAGAAAGGTTGACTGCACAATCTGCTTCCTGCTGACTAGAGAGAGAAAATATATATTTCTGTAAACGCCCACTTTAAATCTTAGTTTCTTAACAAGCTAATTTGTATGTTTTTTAAACACTAAATCATTGTCAATCCAAATACCAAGGTATTTTGTATGCAGAGACTTAGATTATAGAACCATCCAATGAGTGAAGATGTAATCCAGCTGAGACAATCTTACGAGAACTTGAAAACAACATGTATTTAGTATTGCCAGTATTAATCATTAAGGGCTTCCTACATCCAAAATCGAACTGTAGCCTTGTCACAGCCAGGTCAGCAGTCGGAGCAATTGCATACATTTTAGTATCATATGCACATAGATGAAATGTACAACTTTTTACAGATTAACCAATATCATTTATATAAATAGTGAAAAGAACAGGTCCTAGAATCGACCCCTGCGGAACACCTACATGTAATTCAATTCAAATTCAATCATGCTGGCCTGAATTCTGTCACTTGGATCAGTGGTTCCCAAACTTGACTACCATTTTCAGAGTCAGCGTTTAGCCCATTGTTAGAGATAAAAGGGTCAGATGCCTGCTGAAATAAAATTAGTGCAACCCTTTAGAGATTTGACAGTTTTCCAGAATTTAGCTGAGTTTCCCATACAATCAGAAAGAATGGTTACATAATAATCAGATTCAGCCTTTTTGATCAGTCTTACACATTGATTCCTCAGCTGCCTAAAAGAAAAAAGCAGCAATAGTACTGTTTGTCCATTTTGAGACGCCATAGCCAGTATCCACTTCCTCAAAATAATATATTCAAGAAATATGTAATTAATTGTGAAGTTTTGCAGAGGGGATCTTAGTCGCACAATTTTGCTTCTGACTAGGATTTTTAGTGCAGTATTTCTCAAGTAAAAGTTTTTGCATGAGGACGAGTCATCTCTCGTTGAATGACAACAGGCACTTCATTGAAGAATCCCTACTGTTGACCAATCGCCGACGAGGGGGCGTAGACTTCAGCTACCAACTTCAGCTTGCCTCAAGAAACATTTTTGTGTGCCCGAACAGCCAAAAACCCCCTTGCTAATGTCGAAATCGAACAAAAACGTTGCAAAATGTCATCATACTGTAAGAACTGACGCTGAAGATGAGAAGCAGATACAGGGAGTGAACATTTAATGAAACGGACATGAAACAGAACAGGAACAGCGTCAGAACATGGGGAACAAAACGACATGACGACAATATGCTGAAGCGGGGAACAGAACTAAGAAACAGACAGATATACGGGAGGTAATAAAACAGATGACAGAGTCCAGGTGAGTTCATAGAATTGCTGATGCGCATAACGAGGGAAACAGGTGTGCGTAATGATGGTAGCAGGAGTGCGTAGTGCTGAGCCGGCTGAGGCATGAAAGCCTGACAATCCCACTGCGGCGAAGAAGCCCGATGGGCTGGCTGAGGCGTGACGTGGGATGGGAACCTGCTTAGCCAACCGAGGCAAGGAGACCTATTGAGCCAGCTAGGGCGTGGAAGCCCGACGAGCCAGCTGAGGCACCCCCGGTTCCATCGGCGGCAGAACCCAGACCCGACCTCACCAACAAAACAAACAAAAAAATGGTCCGGCTGAGGCGTAGGAGCCCGACGAGCCGGCTGAAGCGTAAAACCCTGACGATCCGACTGGGATGGGTAACAGGTGTGCGTAATGATGGTGGCAGGAGTGCTTAGTGCTGGGCAGCCTGGCGCAGATCGATCTATCTATCTATCTATCTATCTATCTATCTATCTATCTATCTATCTATCTATCTATCTATCTATCTATCTATCTATCTATCTATCTATCTATCTATCTATCTATCTATCTATCTATCTATCTATCTATCTATCTATCTATCTATCTATCTATCTATCTATCTATCTATCTATCTATCTATCTATCTATCTATATATAGGAATCTGCATTATCCATTAGACTATGATATCAACATAATGTTTAATGGTCTTTACTACTGCTGGACATTTTTCATTGTACCGTCTTTTTTCTTTTTTTTCCAGATTTTAGTGTCTCAAAACACTATTTGAGTGGTCCACAATGTGATTTCTAAAATCTGTATTTTGTATTGTCAGCTTTTGTATTTTTATTAGCACATTTTCTTAATTTTTAACTCTGCATTGTTGGGAAAGGGCTCTTAAGTAAGCATTTCACGGTAAAGTCTACAGCTGTTGTATTCGGCGCATGTGACAAATAACATTTGATTGCATTTGTATCATTGTGGAGTGACACTAATACATTTATTTACTCTAACTCTACAACTGGTTTATGTCCTCTTGAATCTGACCGTTTTACGACTGTGCAAGGAATGTTTGCAGACCCAAGACCCAACCCAAGGCTTTTTAAGGTTGTGATTTATGCTGTGTGAGTGAGTGAGGGAGTTGCTTGATGCTTGGACTAGCTAGCAGTGAGGAACTTTAATACTGCTACACGGAGGAAATGTTCGATGCTATAACTGTGAGATTTCCGATGCTCCATTTCTGTGTTTGAGCCTCTGAGTCTCAGTGAGGGAAAAGTTTGATAGAGTAGTGGTGGTGAAGATATTTCATCATTGATCTGTGAGGTGGATGATTCTGTATTGAGAAGACAGATGTTCCATGCTGCATTGGGGCGTGATGCTCCAGTACATCTACATTATGAATGGGAGTTGTGTACTGTACTCCCATGCCCTTGGGGAGCCCGTGCTTGCTGAACAGGCATGTGGTTTCTGAACGAGAAAAGAGCTAAAGAGGCACCAGGCCCCAGAGTCCTGACAGGATTCCAGGAGGAACCACCCTGGGATAGCCTTGTAGGCTTCCAGTGGAAAATTGGCCTGACCAGAAAAACCTCAATGAACGGTCTGAGGAGAAGAATAGAGAAATATTAAACCAGCTGTCTAACGGAGTTTAGTGGCAAGTGTCAGTGACAGTGTCCAATATGACCAGAAGGAGAGGGAAGGAAAGTACAAGCTCTTCCCTGAGAGCAGGTACCAGTCAACATCCCGGGGCCATACAGGATCGCTCGCTACACCCTGTATGGAGGATTACACCCTGTATGGAGGATTACACCCTGTATGGAGGAATACACCCTGTATGAAGGATTACACCCTGTATGGAGGAATACACCCTGTATGGAGGAATACACCCTGTATGAAGGATTACACCCTGTATGAAGGAATACACCCTGTATGGAGGAATACACCCTGTATGAAGGATTACACCCTGTATGGAGGAATACACCCTGTATGGAGGAATACACCCTGTATGGAGGATTACACCCTGTATGGAGGAATATACCCTGTATGGAGGAATACACCCTGTATGGAGGATTACACCCTGTATGGAGGAATACACCCTGTATGGAGGATTACACCCTGTAGATAGTGGGTGTGAGAGTATGGCCTTCACATCAGCTGACCACTGCCTGGCCTCCGCGCGTCCTTCATGTCTTGCCGTCCCAAATGGACCCAAACATTTCTGGATGTGGTGGCTGGCCGCTTTTACGACAATCTGTGTTTAAAGCGGAGGCGAGCGCACCACTAAACAAATTTTGCATGAAAACAGCAAAGGAGATTTACAACCTGAGAGAGTACAGGCAGTGCAAGGCTACACTGACAACACTCTCCTGGTGACCTCACCCACGCCGCGCCACGCCACGCCTATGTTGGTGTTACTGACCAGGGAGTACAAGAGGGCACAACAGGACACAGAAAGGACACATTAGGGAGAGTCACCGTGGAAACGGCAGCCGGTTCACACGTACTGGGGTTACAGCCAGCACCTGGACTGGAAACTGGGCTGCCTGGAAGCTGTAGTGAGGGGAAACACTACAACTAACCATCCTTCTGGACTGGTAGTGTGATGTCTCTGTAGAGGCTGTGTTTGGAGCTGTGTAGGTGATGGGGGACAGAGGATCAGAGGACCAGAGGATCACACAGAGAGCTGTCCCAGTAAGTCACAGAGCACAGTAACAACTTAATCACTGCTCTGGGGTGGAGCGTAGGGAGCTGTGGAGAGGAGGGGGAGCTGGGTAGAGGAGGGGGAGCTGGGTAGAGGGGGAGAGGAAGGGGAGCTGGGGAGAGGAGAAGAGGAGGGGGAGCTGGGGAGAGGAGGAGAGGAGGGGGAGCTGGGAAGAGGAGGGGGAGCTGGGGAGAGGGGAGCCGGTCCCGGACGGAATCAGGGTGGGAACCCAGCCAAAGCTGAAGCAGAACACACACGCACATAGATATACATACAGATACACACATCAATACACACATACACACACACACAAACTGAGCCCAGCAGGGCAGACCAGTGGCCTCTACACACAAGCCCAGCGTCTGTAAAAGAGAGGGGGACAGCCTTGGCTTCTGGAGAGGAAAGACTTTTAAAGACCCTGTCTCTGACATGCACTCAGAGAGGAGGAGGAGGAGGAGGAGGAGGAGGAGGAGGAAGAGGAGGAGGAGGAGGAGGAGGAGGAGGAGGAGGAGGAGGAGAGAGGGAGGAGGAGGAAGAGGAGGAGGAGGAGGAGGTGGAGGAGGAGGAGGAGGAGGAGGAGGAGGAGGAGGAGGAGGAGGAGGAGGAAGAGATAGGGAGGAGGAGGAGGAGATAGGGAGGAGGAGAGAGGGAGGAGGAGAGAGGAGGTGGAGGAGGAGAAAGGGCGGAGTAGAGATGGAGGAGAAGGAGAGAGGAGGAGTGTGTTGCTTATAGAATGGATGCATTACAGTTATATAGTTGTAGTCATCCATTAAAGGTGCACTATGCAGAAATGTATCCACCTTTTCCTGGTTGCTAAAATGTTAATAGTTCACCTAATTTCAGTTTATGTGACAAAACAAGCAAGTATAGTGTACAGAATCATTGTACAATCTAAACCTCTCTGAAATATATTTTCCAAAAACAAAAATATTGTATTTTTAGCTGTTTGAAGCTAAAAAAGTAAAATACACAAAAATTAAACTTAAGAACAAGAAGCATAGAAATAGAGCACGTAGAACATATCTACTTCTTCTTAGACTTGCTTTCAATGAGAATGTAAGATCTATAACTCACATTTCTATGTGAATTTCGTTGGATCCCCCAAATAGTTAGGCACAGAGAGAGCCCATAATGCACAAATGTAATCATTAATTTGGAACAAAGAAAAAAGTGGCACCTGCTGGTAGTCACGAGGTGCTGCAGTTGGTTCATTAGAGGAAAACCACTGTATACCAACCACCCCCTCGACTAATATACTCTGTACTACTGTTTTCCGTTCCGCTTTATGTACAGTTGCTATGAACATATGCTCAGAGCAAATTATAGACAAAGTTGTGGTCCGTGAGGTTTGCAGCAAGAGGAATTAGCGCAGCCATGTTCCTGTACAATAACATAATATTGTTTTAACAGAACTACATACTGGATGCACTCACATTGTACAGTGGATATACTGTAATGCTGTGGGGGTCACACACTCGGGCAGTCAAATCAAATCAAATCAAATGTTATTTGTCACATGCACCGAATACAACATGTGTAGACCTTACAGTGAAATGCTTACTTACGGAATAAGAATGAGTCTTAAGTTCTGGTCCATAAAGTGATGATGAGGAGCGAAAGGGTTAAGTTGTAATTAGAACTGACAAAACAATACGGGGTCATTTGGGTTCAATGGTTTTAAATGCTGGGAAGCCAACCAATCTGCCTCTAAGACATGGGCATAATACCTACAGTTTGAACACTGTTCATGTGCCTACACTTCTATAATCTGTCTTCCCCCAGGTGAGGATAAAGATTTTGACACAATGATGACACTGTCAAAAACAAGCCAGAATCCATCAAACTCCTTTAATGGAAAATCATATAATGAGTCAGTACAGTTCAAGACCTCATCTAACTCTGCAACTTAGAAAGAAGTTCATTTGAGGTCATTGTTAGAGGTTCTAGTCAATTTGAATGATTGTTTGTGACATCTTGTTTATTGACATCTTGTTTGATATCCAACAGTAGTTTGCTGCCTAGACATACAACGTACTGGTTGAACTGCAACTCAACCACTCATTCAATTCAACCACTCATTCAACTCAACCACTCATTCAAGTCTCAGAGGATATATGATCATCCTGACATTAACAATATGCAAAGCCTTCCATTTTCATATCGTCATCTCAATAAGGAGTTAAAGCCTCTTTAACATTTACCTCATCCAAACCTCTCTGCATCTGTCTCTCAACTCTCTTTAATTGTCAATAGTACTGTGATTGCTGGCACACTGGGGGCCAAAAGTTTGGAATATTACTCATTCAAGGGTTTTGCTTTATTTGTACTATTTTTTACATTGTAGAATAAAAGTGAAGACATCAAAACTTTAACATAACACATATGGAATCATGTAGTAACCATAAAAGTGTTAAACAAATCAAAATATATTTTATATTTGAGATTCTTCAAATAGCCACCCTTTGCCTTGATGACAGAGTTGCACACTTTTGGCATTCTCTCAACCAGCTTCACCTGGATGCTTTTCCATCAGTCTTGAAGGAGTTCCCACATATGCTGAGCACTTGTTGGCTGCTTTTCCTTCACTGCGGTCCGACTCGTCCCAAACCATCTAAATTTGGTTAAATCTCAAATTTTGACTCCAGACCAAATGACAAATTTCCACTGGTCTAATCTCCATTGCTCGTGTTTCTTGGCCCAAGCAAGTCTCTTCTTCTTATTGGTGTCCTTTAGTAGAGGTTTCTTTGCAGCAATTCAACCATGAATGCCTGATTCACAAGGTCTCCTCTGAACAGTTGATGTTGAGATGTGTCTGTTACTTGAACTCTGTGAAGCATTTATTTGGGCTGCAATCTGAGGCTGGTAACTCTAATGAACTTATCCTCTGCAGCAGAGGTATTTCTGGGTCCTCCATTCCTGTGGCAGTCCTCATGAAGCTGGTTGAGAGAATGCCATAAGTGTGCAAAGTTGTCATCAAGGAAAAGGGTGGCTACTTTGAAGAATCTCAAATATAAAATATATTTTGATTTGTTTAACACTTCTTTGGTTACTACATGATTCCATATGTGTTATGTCATAGTTTGAATGTCTTTTATTCTACAATGTAAAAAATAGTGCAAATAAAGAAAAACCCTTGAATGAGTAATATTCCAAACTTTTGGCCCCCAGTGTAAATGTGTAGTGCCGCCCTGCGGTAGTGAATACAGTTAGTGCTGGGATTGTGTGGAACAAAGCATGCTTTGAGATTACAGTTGATCCTCTCACATCCTGTTCCCCCACGTCTAGCGGCCAGGCGGACACAGACGGATGCAGATCCCAGCGGACGATAACGCCACGTGGGTTATCCACCCACCCCGGCCCATGGCATCAGGCCCCCAGGGGGCCAAAGGGTGGGGCAGGCCGGGAAACGCAACCCCTGTCAGTAGACAATCAAATCTGTAGGGGAGGGGAGGAAGGGGAGAGGGGAACCCCATGCTGTCTGAGAGAGAGAAAGAGAGATACAGAGAGAGAGATACAGAGAGAGAGAGATACAGAGAGAGAGAGAGAGAGAGAGAGAGAGAGAGAGAGTGGTATACAGAGAGACAAAGAGAGGTGTATATATATATACAGTCATGTTTTTACATATTTGGACAGATGGATATGTAATCTTCACTTCAACACTATTGACAGATAAAGGTTACCCAATTTAACAAATCACACACAAAAAAAATAACTTTGAAAAGGCAATTAAAGTAAACAAAAATGCCTTTTCCTTATGGGGAAAAAGTTAGTACACCCCTACCTTTACCATCACATAAAACGGCTTAAAAGGAAGAAGCCTCTGCTCTCAAACAATAATATCAAGACACAACTGACTTTACCCAGGTGTTGTCTGGCAAAAGTCAGTCGTGTCTTGATACTATTTTTTGAGAGCAGAGGCTTCTTTCTTCCTGACCTACCATGTAGGCCAAGTTTGTGCAGTCTCTTTCTGACAGTTTACCCATGCAATTCGACATTGATTGTGGCAAGAGAGGCCTGTAGATCCCTTGATGTTACCCTGGGGCTCTTAGAGACTTCTATTTTGAAAGTATTTTTTTTTTGTGTGATTTGTTAAATTGGGTAACCTTTATCTGTCAATAGTGTTGAAGTGAAGATCTGTCCAAATATGTAACCATGATTGAACTCTTTGGCCTGAATGCCAAGCTTCACGTCTGAAGCATGGTGGTGGCAACATCATGCTTTGGGGATGTTTTTCAACGGCAGAGACTGGGAGACTAGTCAGGATCGAGGGAAAGATGAACGGAGCAAAGTACAGGTTCACCTTCCAACAGGACAACGACACTAAGCACACAGCCAAGACAATGCAGGAGTGGCTTCAGGACAAGTCTCTGAATGTCCTTGAGCGGCCCAGCCAGAGCCCGGACTTGAAGCCGATCAAACATCTCTGGAGAGAACTGAAAATAGCTGTATAGCGATGCACCCCATCCAACCTGACAGAGCTTGAGAGGATGCAGAGAAGAATGGGAGAAACTCCCCAAATACAAAGGTGCCAAGCTTGTAGCGTCATACCCAAGAATATTCGAGGCTGTAATCGCTGCTAAAGGTGCTTCAACAAAGTACTGAGTAAAGGGTCTGAATACTTATGTAACTGTGATGTTTCTGTTTTTATTTTTTTTATACATTAAAAAATAAACTGTTTTTTTGGCTGTAATGTAACATAATATGTACAAAGTCACGGGGTCTGAATACTTTCTGAATGCACTGGACATAGAGAGAGGAGGGGGTATACAGAGAGAGAGAGAGAAAAAGAGAGAGAGAGAACGAGAGAGAGAAAGAGAGAGAGAGAGAGAGAGAGACCAGCAATGGGGATCAGACATCACTGTTTCCCTGACGTATGTGGTGGGCCTCGCCTAGCCAACAAATGCATTAGGGAAAACACTGCCCACTGTCTAAGCGGAAAAAGTTCTGACCTTTGCCATGCCTTGGGGACTAACAACCCACTCTCTGTATGTCGACCCACAGCCAGACTACTGTACCTGATAAAGCCTAAAGATACTGCCCACACTGTAGTGGAACCCACAGCCAGACAACAGTACAGTACCTGATAAACGCTAATGCTCCTGATAAGGCCTACAGATGGTGATACACATCCTACATGTTTCCATCAGGAGTCCCTCGTCCCACTCATGTTTTCCCTGGCCTCAGCGGCTTGACAGGGAGGAGGCCAGCGGATTAGGCTTACACACATGATGGTGGCTCCAAACATAGGTATTTTATTCGTTGCCACTCTCGCATAGCACAATGTACGCATCATTTGCATAGGGTTATCCACATGATATGAGTAACTTGGCTATGGGTGACTCCGTTTTCTGAGAGCTGCATGGGCATTATGTTGTTGCACATTAAATCAATAGATACTCTATGTATCCATGATAACGCTGTAGAACGTATGATAGCATAATTATCAGCTTTGTTTACAATAATTTGCTTGAGAATAACATAGCCAACAGGAAGAGGAGGAACAGGAATGGCCTGTTTAATTAATTATTAATTAATGATATTTTGTGAGAGTTCATCTGTATCAAAGCATCAACTTATATTGCTCTTTCCAAAAATATTTCTTAAAAACATTGTGTTTCTTCTCTACATTTAACAAGGATGGGTTGGTTAAAGTACTTCGCAGTGGAATGGAATGTGTTAGGTACTGGGTGTCAACAGAGACTCGTGCAATCAGATGGGGCATCAAATCATTATTCTAGCAAGAATTGTATGAATTTGTTTCCCTCCCCACTAGTCATGTTGGATGTAGAATTATGAGGAGAGAACAGGGAAATAGATTACCACTGTCACATGTGATAATGTACTAGGATAATGGGATTCAATTACTAATCTATAGCGTTTACTTTGCAGAGGCTGATATTTTCTGACTGTTTATCATCTTTCACATTCAGAATGCTTATATTTTAAGGAAATATGTTTATTTTCAGATTTGTATATGACTTTTCCATTTCAATGTCTGCATCGAAATATTTATTTAAAAAAAGTATCGGTTGTAGAAAAGCTTCAGCAGGACATAATTAAAATTTAAAAATACCTTTCCTTTAATTTAGTCAAATGGGAAGAAAGCATAAACATACATTAATAAATTAAACCATAAGTATATCATTTTTATTTTGGCAGTGTATTTTAATACATTGTTAGGTTTGGGAGGATAATAGCTCATTATTAGGATCAGATTCTACAAAGATACTGGCTGCATTTCCAGTCTTTCACCACAAATGAACATCAAGTGATTCTGAGAAAGGGAAGGAACTCTTACCAATTCATTTATAATTGGAAAGGAGTATTAGTTGTCCTCCAATTGGAATGGAGTATTAGTTGTCCTCCAATTGGAATGGAGTATTAATTGTCCTCCAATTGGAATGGAGTATTAGTTGTCCTCCAATTGGAATAGAGTATTAGTTGTCCTCCAATTGTGAGCTTCGGCTATATTACAGTCCATGAGACAGATCTATACTTTCTTTGTTTGCTCTCAAACCGCAAATGAACAAGGTCTACACTATCACTTGCACTTTATTGCTAATTCAACGATAGCATCTTATCTGATTAAAACGACCACAGGAAATAACGTGACATAATTGGGGGAAATTACATGCCAATGATTTCATTTGGCTGAATTGCCTATTAAGGTTTCCCAAAGTCGGTCCTGGGACCCCCTGGGTGCACGTTTTGTTTTTTGCCCTAGCATTACACAGCTGATTCAAATAACCAACTCATCATCAAGCTTTGATTACTTGAATCAGCTGTGTAGTGCTGGAGCAAAAGCCAAAACGTTCACCCAGGGAGGGCCCCAGGACCGACTATGGGAAACTCTGATTTATTTGAACCACTATGAGCCTAGCACAGGGCTCTCCAACCCTGTTGCTGGAGCGCTACCTTCCTGTAGATTTTTGCTCCAACCGCAATCTAGAGCACCTGATACTTTATCTGACCAGTGCCATTAATACAAAAACATAAACACAAAAATATCCAATTCAATCATGAATGCTGATTAATTAGTGCTTTTGAGGTCGGTATGTTTTTGGTTTGATTATTAAAAAATAATCATGGTTTTCTACTTCAGTTCCGATATTATAATTCTTTACATTAAATGCACTATGCATGATGTGGGTTGAATGCTATAACATCACAGAATAAAACAATTAATACAAGTCCCATGATGGTAGTGACTGCCTGTTACTATTGACCATAATTAATTAACTTCACTTTAATAAAATATTTCCAGATGTTGTGTCTATTACGTTTGTTTTATTTAATGACTTTATTATTTCATTCAAAGTCATCTCCATAGAGCTGCTGTCTATGCTGTCTGACAAAATCAGGAAAGTCAGGAACCAATATACACAGTCAGTTAGGAAAGCAAAGCTTTTTCAAACAGAAATTTTCATCCTGTAAAGTCCATGGAGAATAAGAGCACCTCCTCCCAGCTGCTCACTGCACTGAGGCTAGGAAACACCATCACCACTGATAAATCTATGATAATCGAGAATTTCAATAAGCATTTTGCTGGCCATGCTTTCCACCTAGCTACCCCTACCCCGGCCAACAACTCTTCACCCCCCACAGCAACTTGCCCAAGCCCCCCCCCACCCCCCGCGCTTCTCCTGGACCCTTTTTTCTAAAATTATCTGCCGCAATTGTTGCAACCCCTATTACTAGCCTGTTCAACCTCTCTTTCGTATCATCAGAGATCCCTAGAGATTGGAAAGCTGCCGCGGTCATCCCCCTCTTCAAAGGGGGAGACACTCTAGACCCAAACTGTTACAGACCTATATCCATCCTACCCTGCCGTTCTAGTCTTCGAAAGCCAAGGTAACAAACAAATCACCTACCATTTCAAATCCCACCGTACCTTCTCCGCTATGTCATCTGGTTTCCGAGCTGGTCATAGGTGCACCTCAGCCACGCTCAAGGTCCTAAACGATATCATAACTGCCATCGATAAAAGACAGTACTGTGCAGCCGTCTTCATCGACCTGGCCAAGGCTTTCGACTCTGTCAATCACTGCATTCCTATCGGCATATTCAATAGCCTTGGTTTCTCAAATGACTGCCTCGTCTGGTTCACCAACTACTTCTCAGATAGAGTTCAGTGTGTCAAATCGGAGGGCCTGTTGTCCAGTCCTCTAGCAGTCTCTATGGGGGTGCCACAGGGTTCAATTCTTGGCCCGACTCTATTCTCTTTAATATAACAATGGTGTCACTCTCTCTGCTGGTGACTCTCTCCATCTCTACGCAGACGACACCATTCTGTATACATCTGGCCCTTCATTGGACAATGTGTTAACAAACCTCCAAACAATCTTCAATGCCATACAACACTCCTTCCGTGGCCTCCAACTGTTCTAAAATGCTAGTAAAACTAAATGCATGCTCTTCAACCGATCCCTGTCCGCACCTGTCTGCCTGACTAGCATCACTACTCTGGATGGGTCTGACTTAGAATATGTGAACACCTACAAATACCTAGATGTCTGGTTAGACTGTTCACTCTCCTTCCACACTCACATTAATCATCTCCAATCCAAAATTAAATCTAGAATCGGCTTCCTATTTCGCAATAAAGCCTCCTTCACTCATGCTGCACAACATGCCCTCGTAAAAATGACTATCCTACCGATCCTTGATTTCGGCGATGTCATTTACAAAATAGCCTCCAACACTCTACTTAGCAAATTGGATGTAGTCTATCACAGTGCCATCTGTTTTGTCACCAAAGCCCCATATACTACCCACCACTGCGACCTGTATGCTCTCGTTGGCTGGCCCTCACTACATATTCGTCGCCAAACCCACTGGTTCCAGGTCATCTATAAGTCCTTGCTAGGTAAATCCCCGCCTTATCTTAGCTCACTGGTCAACATAGCAACACCCACCCGTAGCCTGCGCTCCAGCAGGTATATTTAACTGGTCACCATCCAAAGCCAACACCTCCTTTGGCCGCCATTCCTTCCAGTTCTCTGCTGCCAATGACTGGAACGAACTGCAAAAATCCTTGAAGCTGGAGATTCCTATCTCCCTCACTAACTTTAAGCATCAGCTGTCAGAGCTGCTAACTACATTTGCACACATTGTATATAGATTTTCTATAGTGTTATTGTCTGTACGTTTATACCATGTGTAACTCTGTGTTGTTGTTTTTTATTTAAAGTCGCACAGCTTTGCTTTATCTTGGCCAGGTCACAGTTATAAATGAGAACTAGTTAATAAAGGTGAAAATACAAAATAAAAAAAAACAGAATGAAATGGAATTCAAATAATTGAACCAACTTAGGTAAATCGCTCAGCACTATAAATCACAGATATTACTTTGGAGTGACCTGTATAAGTCAAACTCTCCTTCCAACACAATGCCAAAACATGATTCACCTTCCTCTGTGCAGCCCACTTCTAAACCGAGATAAAAACACACTCTAATCACTGTGACTTATGGAGCGATGTGATCTGTTGACAGTGACCTTGTCTGATCTGGGGCGGGGCGGGGTGGGTCGGGGTGGGGGAGCTGGTCTGTTTAGGGGCGTAGTAGTTTCCATCTTCAGCTCCTGATCTAGAATGTTCCACTCAAGTGTCTTTCAATGAACCTGCTGACTTGCACATCTTTTATTTGGCTAGACCTCTGTTTGGCTCGGCACCCCTACCCTCCCCTTCTGCACCCCTCCCCCTCTACACCCCTCAGCCCACCCCGTCTACACCTCTCAGTCCACCCCCCAGGGCTGTGTGGGAGTGAGACAGCGCTTCCTTGGGGAGATGATACTGTTTGCTATGGGCCCAGGGGAGGGGAAATAGAGACGGAACCACCCCCCACCAGCTCCCACATTCCACCCGTTTGTTTTCTCCTCTTCCTAAAGCACTGGACTGCTCGTTCGCTTAGTAACCAGGCAGTTGGAGCTGGTCGGCATTTCTCTTTCAGTTTGTTCGCCTCCTACCTGGTCGTGCCTTGGAGTGCCTCTCTCCAGAGCTGTACTCATGGAGTCAGGCTCAGCACTATAACTCAACTCGCAGCCTGCCTGTCTGTCTGTCTGTCTGTCTGTCTGTCTGTCTGTCTGTCTGTCTGTCTGTCTGTCTGTCTGTCTGTCTGTCTGTCTGTCTGTCTGTCTGTCTGTCTGCAGCCTGCTGCTTCTGCTAATGAAAAAAGGTGCATGCAATGTAGGTCACAGAGAAGAACTGCCGGTTACTCTGATAGCTTCTTCTCTCTGATGATTGAATAGATATGTTTGTTAAAAAGCCAACCTGGTCAAAAAACTAAGGGGGAGACTACTACTGCATTGCTTTGTCATTGAATCAAAGTCTGTGGGTTGAGTTCTCCAGTACATTTTAGAAAGTGGATTCCCCAGACCAACCCAGGCTTTTATTATTTTTATTTAACCTTTATTTTACTAGGCAAGTCAGTTAAGAACAAATTCTTATTTACAATGACGGCCTAGGAACAGTGGGTTAACTGCCTTGTTCAGGTAAAACAGATTTTTACCTTGTCAGCTCAGGGATTCGATCCTGCAACCTTCCAGTTACGGGCCTAACACTCTAACCACTAGGCTACCTGCCGCCCCTAGTGTTGGTATGAAATAATAGCAGTATTCCTTAATTCTGCACTGAGAGGTTCACCTACCCCTGTGCTGCATCCATTCTCCATTATTGTGCAATGAGCCAGGGGACAGAGTGATTGAGCCTGGGGGTAGAGGGATTGAGCCAGGGGCCAGAGTGATTAAGCCAGGGCTAGAGTGATTGAGCCAGGGCTAGAGTGATTGAGCCAAGGGTAGAGTGATTGAGCAAGGGGCCAGAGTGATTGAGCAAGGGGATAGAGTGATTGAGCCAGGGGACAGAGTGATTGAGCCTGGAGAAAGAGTGATTGAGCCAGGGGCCAGAGAGATTGAGCCAGGGGCCAGAGTGATTGAGCCAGGGGCTAGAGTGATTGAGCCAGGGGGTAGAGTGATTGAGCAAGGGGCCAGAGTGATTGAGCCTGGGGAAAGAGTGATTGAGCCAGGGGCCAGAGAGATTGAGCCAGGGGCCAGAGTGATTGAGCCAGGGGCTAGAGTGATTGAGCCAGGGGGTAGAGTGATTGAGCAAGGGGCCAGAGTGATTGAGCCAGGGGCCAGTGATTTAACTTTTGCAATATTTCATCATTGAGCACAACAATAGCCTCTATGAGATGAAAAGCATGAATCCCTATGGTGACAAACTGGTTGGAAAGTTAAACAGAAAGTAACCAGAGCAGGGCAGTTATACGACGGAGCCTACATCTGCCTTTGATGCTGAGTGTAGCCGTTGAAAGGTGTCTGTTTTCAACCTATAATCTCTAACATCAAGCGAACTGCTCTTCTATTCAGGCTAAGGCTGTTAAAGCTGAAGGTGCTTAGGCTCAGGGTCCTTCCTAGAATCTACCATTTCACATAAACAGCAGGGTTCTTTTTACACCAACTAATTCCAATTGAAGATTCCATTAATAATCTTAACTGACCAGTGAGCAACAGGCCAAAGTAGACAGCAGTGTTAAAACTGAGAAGGTGTTGACTTTGCACAGGTTGTGATAACCTACTGATGGAATCAACCCACCATACATCTCTATTATTCAGCACTGTATGAAAACCTTCCTGCTGAGTATTACTCTCGTGCCATTTATCCTGGCTTTTTCCACATCTCTGTCCAGCATCTACTGCAACAATATGCTTTGACTATCCATAGACCCTCCCTGCCTTGATGATGGATCTGACTTCAATTGTATTATTAACTGTTAATAGAGGGTAATATACCGTTCAATAACACCCACTTCTGTTAGCAGGGATAATTCACTCCATATTTTATGGGCTCAACTTACAGAGTGGTGCCAATGTCATTCTGCTATGGCATACTACAACGTGAGTGAGTGGGATTGCTAAATCTTCTGTGTCCATAGGAGGAAACACAAACATATTTTAATACCCAGCGTTCAGTGTTTATGGCCTTGTTCTCCAACGTGTGTCAGTTAGAACATAACAAGAGTGCCAACGACTCTTTGCACAATAGAGGAACTGTTGAAGGACTTGACCGTAATGAGCATGGTTCCATCCATGTTTCCATCCATCCTTTAAAGGCCCATCGAACAGAGCTGCCAGTGTCAAGGAGGGCTGCGTTAGCCAACAGTACCCTTTATTCTCTAAAGGATATATATTTACAGTATAATACAGAAATAAATATAAAACTACTGGCCTTTTCTGAAA